>VZRJ01004190.1:333587-518053 GCA_013397565.1 Ptilonorhynchus violaceus
TGTCTATATAACCTGTGTCAAAGTTACAAGATGCTTATATAACCTGAGTTATAACTTTCTATCTGAATTATAGCTTTTTATACCTGTATAACCTGAATATACCTATATACCTATATAACCTGAATTAGCTTTTTATACCTGTATCATAATTTTCTATACAATGTAATAGTCAGTATGTAATTAATTAGTTGCTTAGTCCTTAAATACGCAGAAACACACCAGCTGGATAGTTTCAAGATAGACAAGTAAAGCTATAAATTAGTCAAGTATAGCTACACTAGAAATCTACAGGACGTACTGATGAAAAGCTGGCAGAGATAAAACCAGTTATCCACAAAGTGAAAGAATTCAGACTGATTGAATCCAGAAATTTCACCATAACTGTGCATGCTCTGAAGACAAAGTTGAAAAGTTCAGATGCAAGGAAGACCTTGAGCCTTCATCAGTGAAGACCCTTAAGACCACCTAAATTGGGGAGGTGCAAGTGCAGTGAAAAAGAACTATTTATGGCCATGCTGTAACAGTATGTAAATTATTTCCAGCACATATGTGATGATGCTGTAATGACATAATGGTATTCAGCAGTACCTACTGTATGAATAAGCTACAACACATGACAAAGGTGGGTGAGTTAGGTGGAAATATCCCCCTCACCACCGGCGCTGTAATGAACAAATACTTGCTCAGTAGACACCAGTCTATCGGGTTTTATCTTTGGCCTATCTTTTCGGGCATCAGCAGGGCTACAAAGATCATTTGGGGTCTGCAGCATCTCTTTTATGAAGAGACACTGTGGGAGCTGGGCCTGTTTAGTCTAGAGAAAAGAAAACTGAGAGGGGATCACATTAATGCATATTAATATCTCAAAGGCATATGTCAATTGGATGATGTTAGACTCTTCAGTGGTGCCCAGTGACAGGACGAGGAACAATGGCCATAAACTAAAATACAAAATGTTTCACCTCAACATAAGGAAGAACTTTTTCACATTGAGGATGACAGAGCACTGGAACGGGCTGCCGAGGGTGGTTGTGAAGTCCCCCTCTCTGGAGACATTCAAACCCCACCTGGCCACGTTCCTGCCACCTGCTCTAGGTGACCCGGCCTTGTCAGGGAAATTGGACTAGGTGATCGCCAGAGGTCCCTTCCAACCCTAACAATTCCGCCCTAAAAATTCTGTGATTTATTGACAAGAAGAGGAGCGGGAGGCGGCAGCAGGCGAGGTCCTGCCTCACCTCCCCTGGCCGAGATTGCTCCCACCTTCCCAGCCACTTCCTGGGCAGTGCCGTGCCCGCATGGGCTGGGTGCCAGCCCCCTCCCCCACCTGCCGGCGGCTCAGGAGGCTGCCGGGTGCTCAGACCGTGCTGGGGACAGGCTGTGCACATCTCTGCAAACACGGGTAAAGTTTCACCCCGTCAGCGCTGAGCTCTCGTTGAGGCTGCGGGGGAGCATCAGCCGTGGCCATTTGCAGCGGGAGTGGTGCGGAGCGGGGCCGCTGGGCGTGGGATGGCCCTGGCAGAGGTACGGCAGCTGGGGCTATGGTGTGGCAGCCGGGGCAGGACCACCCTGCCGACCTGCTACCCACCTCAAACCCTCCTGCTGTCTACCCAGCCCAGTCACCTGAGACTGCGTAGAACTGATTTTGATGCAGATTCTGTGGCCTGATTCTGCTCCCTCTTGCCCCCACTACATCTGCAGGATGTCACTGTTTGCCGAAGTGGATTTGCTTCCACCGGAATCCACTCAAGAGATTTTGATACCCCAGAACCTGATCTCATCATGTGTTGACACATGCTTTACAATTGAATTTTTTTTTTACTCACTGAGCTCAACAGCAGTTTTTTTCTTCTGTTGGCCCTTGCTGAGTATGAGGAAAAAAAGTTAGACTCTGATTCCGGTCTTCAAAGTCTTATGCATGTGTTCAGTCCTGGGATGTGACTGATAGTATAAAATATATTTTACCTATAATGTATGCGTAATGCAAAATGACAGAAAAATGAAGCATTTGCAAGACTGAATACTTAATAAATATTTTAATGTTTCATATTTCTTTTATCTTTGGCAAAAGTAGAGAACATTCATACAGACTTTATAGCTACCCTAGGAAGTGAAGATGAATAACTTGATAGATGATTTTGTCATTCATCTGTAGAATCTAATGTTTTCTCTCCACACATACCAGCTTTTCTCAAGTAGGTCTTAGGTCATTTTGTTTCTTCCCCAGAGCCCAGGTATACTTATCTTTCAGTGTTTAATTTTTTGTCTGACACCACTTGCTGAAAGATGTTTGCAACAAAGCAAAAATGAGACTAAATCTGTTTGTTGTCTGTTAACAGATAAAAGCAAAACTCTGTCTTTTCTGCTAGGACTGGCATCATGGTGTATGCCGTGGGCAAACAGCTCCTACAGATGAATCTGTACAGCAGACCTGGCCACGAAGTTCAGTACAAAACTAAGAGAGGGTGGGCTTGAGCTGTAACATTAGAAAAAAATGAGGGAACATAGACCACCAGGTAATGCTGCTGTGTTTAGTGCCTCTCTTCCTAACAGAAGATACCCTAAGAGAAGATAATAAGAGACCTATAATAAGAGCATTTGCATGTATTTTGTTTGGTTGGATTTGAAATTTTGTTTTTCATTTCTGGTTCTCATTCTGTTTTGTTTGGTTTAGTGGTTACTTCCTGCTGATCTGGAGAGTGAAAGACAAGGGGAAGTTAAGAGTGTCTGAAATGTTGGTGTACCTGTGACCTTATAGTCTGAATACCAACAAGCTTCATAACTTTCTCAGAATTAGATGAAAGGAATAAGCAGGAGATTATTCCTGTTCAGTGAATGTGCTGTCAAATGATATAATAGTGAAAAATGCCAGCAATTACAAAGACTAGCTAGGTACCTTTGACCATGCTAAGCAGAGAAATGAAACCATCATGGTCTTCATTATATGCTTTTCATATGGGAATGGATGAAGGAGCATATTTTCATTTTAGGAAACTAAAAAAAGTGAAAGAAAATCTTGTATGATTTAAGTGTATTTTGCTTATCCTTATCTCTCTGGGTATAATACCGTAGTAATGGTTTTGATCATGACAGTTTTCTTTTTTCCGTACTAAACTATGACACTGATCAGTTAATAAAAATTTCATTTGCTTATATTTTTCCTCAACTTCTTGAGTTGGAGATGCTCTGATTATGATTTGTGCATTTTTCAATTGTGTCATTTATTATCAGAATATAGAAAACTTTTAACAGCCTTCCTATCTATGAATTATATGAAGCCTACAAATTCATGTATATAATGGAAAATGCAGACAGTAATCTAAAACTTCTGTTTTGCAAACCAGCAGATTGCTGTTGGAACACGCTTTCTCTGAGACCTGGATCAATAAAGAATACCTTTTAAGATTCTAACTGTTTTCTGTGTTTTGTATGGCTTTAATTAGTCTGGCAGAAATAATTTCCTATTCTGTTAATGTGATCCTGTAGGACTCTTCTCCTTAAGGATTCTGAAGTTGCCAAGGGCATAGCAATGACGTGCCAGGGCACAGAGCTGGGCTTTCTCGTAACTGTTTAGGAAATATCGAATACCTGTTTTAAATATTAGGATTTTCTAAGGAAAGAGCAAGATGTATCCGAGCACTAACTTTCCCACAGCAATGTTCATGAACACAACAGGCAAAAGATGGGAAAAGGCTAATAATACTTCTACCATACACGGTTCTGAGCACATGGACAGCAGAGAGTGGGTGGTCTGTCAGATCATTTTCCTGGTTTTACGTTTTTCTTTGCACTCAGATACCATAATGATAAATGTAACTACATTTCTCCAAACATTAGATATGTAGACTGTATAGGTGATTTATATGTCCATCCTTGAATGGAAGGTGTCATAATAACTTAGGAATGCTGAAAATTTGTTTCCAGTAAAGCTGTTATTTAATAAACTGTTCTTCTGTTTAAACTTTTCAAGCAAATACTTGAGACTAGCTTCCAGTTAAATTCTTCTAGTTTTCCTGTGTACTCAGTGCTTTATATGTTAGAGGTAATGACACTGTGCTTTTAAGAATCTTTTTTTGTAGGTATAATCTGAAGTGTAATATAAATATAAGGAGTCTGGCTTGCCTCACAGTGGCTTAATACACTAATTTAGTTTTAAAAAACATTTCAGTCTGAGAAAGGAATAACATTTGCCTTTCTGTATCAATTTGAATAAAACAAAGGAATGTTACTAGGAATGTCTTGTGGCAGGTCCAATAAAAACCCAGAAGGGAATTTGGGTGCAGAAATCAAAAGTTGTAAGTCTGGAGGCATTAGTGATTATCTGCTTACCAGGTAAGCATATAGTTGGTTTCCATTGTACTTTAATTTTTTTGCTTTTTACTGTCTCAGATTTCAGATTCTATGAATGTTAATATTGACACAGTAATTTTGATAGTTGTTTCATGCTTGTTCCATTCAAAATCTAGAGACTAAACTTCACTGTATTTCGCTCTTTAGAGAGGCTTATTATGTTAGGAAGTTTCAGACCATGCATGAAATAGAGGCTAATTTAAGAACCTTGTGTAACAACTATTGCTTTTTTGAAAGAATATAGAAAGAAGAGGCTCTGCCCCACTTTTTCTATAAAGCCTGAGTAAATAGTGAACCTTTCTCCAAGTCGGAATACAAAGTTGTAAAATTTACCCAGCATGATGGGGAATCAAACTACAGCTTCCATCTGTTAGGACTGCTGCCTAGCTACCAGACTTTGGCTACATAGTTTAGTAAGATGTGTTAACTATGCTTTTGAAGTAGTACCACTGTACAGAAGAGAACAAGGGCTCCACTGAAATAGTGAAAGAGTAGATCTGTCTATGTGGCTATGCAGTCCCAAGACCTACATTGGCCAGATATTGGGTAGACCTACAGTTTTACAAATGAGGACTTGTTATTGAAAGAATCCTTAACACGGGCTACAGTCTTGCTCTTTCTTGTGCTCCCTGACTGTCCCTGTGACTTTTCAGTTCTTGAAACAGTGGCAAAGAAAAATGGTGGAAAAATGTGCTGCAGCTTCATGATTATGGCACTTCGTGGGTGATTCAGCTAAGCTGGGAGACTGCTGTTTGCTGACTATCATTTCTTTTTTGCTCCGTATGCTTCAAGGCTTGGAGTCTGTTCTGAATTATGGAACTGCTCCATGAACTCTATGTGCCTTAGGTCCCCTAGGCCAGAAACCAAACATTATGATGTGTCACTTTTAGTTTTTAAGTCAGTTGTTGGATATAACTCAGGAATTATGTACTGGAGAAGGGAGCTAATTCTTTATTTAATCTCTGCTTTTCAGTCCCAGTCACAAAATCAATAGTTACAACCATGCCACTCTGAAGAAGGTTCCTGCATTATTAAATCTGTAATTGAGGTCAATTTACTTAGACAAAAAACCCTACTCAACACTTTCTCAAACACCTACTCAAAATGTATTATAAATTGTATCATAAGAAATTAGATGTATGATATCAGAAAAATACTAAGTAAAACCAGAGATGCACTTCTTGTTCTTTGAAAAGCTTATTGTATAGTAAGTTTCCATAAATATTTCATTCACGGATGATCAGGGAGCTCCTCGCATAACTCAAACATAAAAAGCTGGAAGCAGGGATAGGTGACCTGAGAGGAACACTGAAGCTCTGTCTGGCATGCAAAGATATGTCTCTGAAGGCCAAAGCCCACTTGTAGCTGGACCTGAGAAGTGATATGCAAAAGGCATTGCCATCTTCACCTCAGTCTTTACTAATAAGACTGGCCTGCAGAAATCCCAGAGACTGGGGGAAAGACTTGAACAAGGAAGACGTATCTTTGGTGGAAGAGGGTCAGGTCAGGGCATACACAAACAAACTGGACATATGTAAGTCTTTGGGTCCTAATGGGAGGTATTCATGGCTGCCAAGAAAGCTGGATGATGCCATTGTGAGAGCAGTTGATAATTTTGGATTGATCATGGTGACTGGGAGAAGTGCCTGAAGACTGGAGACAAGCAAATATCACTCCTGTCTTCAAAAAAGGCAGAAGGAGGACCAAGGGAACTATGGGCAAGTCAACCTCACCTTTATCCCTGTGATGGTGATTATCAGAGATTGGAAAAGGTGTTTCAAGATACCTTTAGGAGCTTGCAGTGTGTGGAAGGGGGTGGATTGGGCCCTGCATTGGTAGGGCAGCGCCCCACCTCTATACCTCCCAGCCCTGCAGTGCCTGTCCATCAAGGGACACTGGAGGCAGCCCTCGGTGTCACCTTCCCCACCTCTGTTTGGACGAGACATGGAAAGTCCCACCTGGGAGGAAGGCCTGGGGGCGGGGCCAAGGTTTTAGGAAGCCCCACCATGAGGCCAAGATCTCTCTTTCACCTACCTCCAACCTGGACAATAACGTTGCTGGAACCCAGGAGTTGGTAGCTATGTCTGTTTTTCTATGTTTTTCCTATCTTTCTGTTTTCCTCCCTTTCTTCTTCTTTTTTTAACTCTCTTCTCACGGAATATAACATTGAATGGGTTATAAGGTTTTCTATGCTTAATGGGCTAAGTCTATGTTGGGATACGTGATGTTATGTACCATTTACTCTTTTGCCAATGTTCCTTAATTTTCTATAGTCTGCCAGTAAACTTTTGTGTGTTTTTTACCTCTTGAGAATATTTGGTTGAATGTTCTCCTTTGCACCTTCCCAGAGCAAAAGGATCCTGGTTTAGCCCTAGGTTTAAGTGACTGGGGTGTAACAGTAATGGAGCAGCTAATCCCAGAAACCAATACCAAGTCATGCTTGACCAACCTGATATGATCATGAGATGACTGGCTTGGTAGATGAGAGCAGCATCTTCATTACTGGGTGATGGGGCAGAGCGTATCCACAGCAAGCTTGCTGATTATGCAAAACAGGTGGGTGTAAGACACACCAGAGGCTCCTACCGCTATGTAGAGGGATCTGGACAGGCTGGAGAAATGGACTGACAGGAACCTCATGAAATTCAACAGGAATTGCAGAGTCCTGCAGCTGGGGACGGACAACCCCAGACACCATTACCTCTGGGGGCTGAACAGCTGAAAAGCAACTTTGCAGAAAAGGACGTGGGTGTTTCGGTGAACAAGTTGATCACGCACAAGCAATGTGCCCTTGCAGCAAATAAGGCATATGATACCCTGAGCAGCAGGTTGAGGGAGGTGGAATTGCAGAGTCCTGCAGCTGGGGACGGACAACCCCAGACACCATTACCTCTGGGGGCTGAACAGCTGAAAAGCAACTTTGCAGAAAAGGACGTGGGTGTTTCGGTGAACAAGTTGATCACGCACAAGCAATGTGCCCTTGCAGCAAATAAGGCATATGATACCCTGAGCAGCAGGTTGAGGGAGGTGATCCTTCCCCTCTATGCACTAGTAAGGCCATATATGAAGTACTGTGTCCAGATCTGGGCTCCCTGGTACCAAAGAAACAGGTATACTTTGATTTGGAACAGCTATCTACGTACTTGTATTTTCCATCTGTTGCAATCCACTCTAATCACGGGAGAGAATTCTCTGTGAATAAAGTGAAAAGACCCCTGAAGGTTTGAATATACCCTAAAACAGATTAAAGCCTGTCCTGGGTTAACCATATATTCTATTACCACTCGCGTATTTCCTTGATAAACTGGATCACTCACAGTTACACATCTGGTCCCTGAGGCTACGCTCGTGTGAGGTGGGGTAGTACTCCTTATCTCAACTGAGATAACCATTCCGGCCAACAGCAAGCACCACCCATCCTGAGTAAATCATGCCAGCTAATGGCCCATTACACCACCTATCCTGAGTAGATTATCTTGATTAATGGCCCATTACCGGCCTTGATAAGCATGGACCAATAGAACTTCAGAACCACCCTGAGTGAATCACCTTGATTAATAGACCATTACCGAACAAGGTAAAAATAGAATGTCAGAAACCGTTTGCTCCTCCAAGAAGCCTCATGTGAGCTCATTGCCGACGCAACCAATAGAACATAGTTCTAGAACACATAGGGAAAATCTGTTTCCATTGTGGAAGTCCCCGCCCCTGGGGGAGGTACCAGCCAAGAAACACAACATAAAAGCAGGTTTTTGAGATGGGAGAAATTACTCCACTCCACTCCACTCCACTGGACTGGACTTGACTGGACTCCACTCCACTCTTCTGGACTACCCTCCACTCCACTCCTCTGGACTGGACTCGACTGGACTCCACTCCACTCGACTGGACCACTGGACTACCAGACCACTAGACTACCAGATGACTGGAAACCCAGAGGTCTCCGGACCAGACCTTCTACAGGACCAGTGCCTAACTGGACTACACTGCTACCACCCTGGTCAATGGGGTGCCAGGTTGTACTGTGACTCTGTCGGTTTGTTTAGGCTCATGTTTCTGTATTCCTGCATTTATTTTAATTTTTAAATTAAAATTGTAATTTTGACCTAAAATCTCTTGAGATGTTTTTGTGTGGGGTTAATTTCCCCTGCTGGTCACAGTCAGACCAGCACAATGCCAAACAAGGCTAAATGCTGGTACCAAAAAAATTGATGTGTTTTATTTAACAGTAAGAGAGTTAAGTGAGAGAGAGAGAAAAAGAGAAAGAAAGAAATAGAAAAAGAGGTGTGCGGGAGGGGGGAAGGGAACAAAGTGGGAAGGGGAAGAGTGACAGAGGTTAAGTGGAAACATATCACCCCTCCATGGGTCCTGATGACATCTCATTGATCTCCTCCGTCTGGTCTTCTTGATGGTGAAGGTCCTTGTCACTGCCACATAGAATCTTTTGGATTAATATATGCTTGGACCAGGTGGGAACACCCAGGTACCACCCCTGAGGGGGCCAGCTTAACACTGTCCCTTGCAAGACTGTGGGTCTGTTGCATCACTCTGCGCCTTGTGCAGTGCTCTGGTGCAGGGTCTGGGGACTCCTTCAGGGGGGCCTTTGATGGGCTGTGACATCCTCTCAGCTGCCCTTTCACCTGCATGTTCTATAGATGTGGCTCTTCCCAGAGTGGGGGGCCTCCCGCAGCTGCACAGCAGAGGATGGGCGTTCCTTTGACCAGAGGCTTTTTTTCACCACACACACCCAAAACCTCTTTCCTCTGTGCAAACCTGGCCAGCAGATAAGCCTGGAGCTAAGGCCTCCACCCAGAAGCTGCTGGACTTGATGGTCCTGTGAAAGCATTCTTCTCCTCCAGCCCGGACCTTAGAATGGTGTCATTTTTATCTTATCTCAAATCAATTTACAGTCCAGGGCCTCAGCCCAGAGGGCCCATCCAGGGTGGCATGTGGTCTTCAGTGTAGTTTTTCTTTTGGTGCAGTTTTGTTATACAGTTTTGCTATAATAGGCAAGAGTCCTTCATAAAGAATGTTTAATCCATAAACCATAACACTTCAGTCTCTCACACCATCTGGAGAGATCAAAAATTTGATGTTTATCTATTAGCTACATGGAGTTTATCTAAATTAATAAGTTTAACTATTTTTTATTGTTGTGAATTATGTCAGAGGTCTCTCAATGTCCAGAGGCAAAATTTTGAAAACTAGGATTAATTAGAAATTTTATGACAAACAGTTTTTTATTTTGTCATGAGAACAGACCAGTTCTTGGAAATCAAAGCTTTCTGCAGGAATTCAAACACTAGGAGTAGAATTTTTGATCACAGTAGAGAACACAGGAAAATAATTTCCATCTCATTAGGACTAAGGTATTTACATGAGTTGCAGAAGACCAATATCTGATGCTGCTTTGCCTAGCTCAGACTAGAAAACTGTAACCATGGTGAATTCTTTTGCTGTTGGAGTAGTTAGTTCAATAAAGGGCAAAGGCTGTTTCTGTCAGGTTTCTCACTTGGAACATTCTTGGTTTCATTCCAATGCAATGCAAGACAATTTTTTATTTATACTCTCAAAAAGATCTGTGGGATGGGAGCTAATTTCCTATACAGCTCTGCTGACAATATAATGTTGTGAGCATGTGTTTGACTTCTTTCCCATGCAAGAGAGCTCCAGCAAAGGTTCTGTGGTTCTCAGATTTTCCATTAGTAATTTACATAAAGATTGTGTATGTATAGAGAGGGATAATTAAGATACCATCTGGATAGAATCATAGCAACTCTTTTGTTATAATGTGTATTTAATAACTTCAGCCTCGGCTTGCCGAGATGATGTCTAATGCTATTGAAAGAAAGCAGTTACAGTATATGAGATCATACTTTTATGACTACAAATGCCAAGGAACATTAATAGGTAATTGAATTCTTTATGTGTCCATTCGTAATTATAGTATCTTGTGATACTTGCCACCCACATCTGAGAAAAGCCTGTTACGTCTTAGGAAACAGGCACTGATCATCAGCCTTTCTGCATATCAGACTCCTTTTTGAACCATCAAAAAAATCTTCTGGCTTGGCTCTGCAAACACAAATTTTTCTCTTAAATGGACTGAGGTTGTCATTAGAGTCATAGGTCTCCAAGCTGTCACTTTGATAGATCACACACTCTTGCTTTTTGTCACTGATCAAACCCACTCTTAGCGCAACCAAAAAGTTACCCACTTGAGATCTTACCCAGTAACTTTCAGGTTGTCAAAGAACTAGTCTCAGGGGGTATGATTTATCATTTCAGATGGGATGTATGGTGTACAGGAAGAAAAATTAAAATTAGGACAATTATCTAAACTAGAGTAAGTAAACTCCCTGCTTGGGCTTGCCACTTCCCTTTTTCTCAGCTGTGGAAGACTTTCTACTGCGTTCTAGTCCTTCTTCATATGATAAAGTCATATAACAATATGACCTTGCTATGAGTCTAGCATTTGCTGCCTCTATTGAAATACAAGTTTAGGCCCTAATAGCTGAGACTCATAAATCAGCCACAGAGAGAATTTCCCTACATTTGTGCCTTCATTTAAAATGAAAAGATGTGGCATGCAATCCATTTTGGCCATTTTATTCTCCTGTTTGACTTGGAGGCTTTTGGTGTAGAGGTTTTCTAGCTCTGAAGCAGATGAAAAGCATGGGTCAAGAGGTCTGATCTGCAGGACTGCAGGTGACATTGTTGCAAGAATCAGAACAAACTGCATTTTCAACAAATAAAATAATTTTCCAAAAGCTTTCAGAAAATTTGATTTCTTTTCCTGTGATAAAGTGCCTACAAAGGCATAAGTTCAGCCACAGGTGGATGCTTATATGTGCTTACTGAATTTGGGCTTTCTTAGGGCTTGTCCTACAAGTAGTTTGCCTGTGTGTTAGCTTTACATAGCCACATGGTGCAATTGACTTCAAGTTGTTTAATGACTTGCCTACCATTGACAAAAATGTTTTGGGGACAAATAAAAACATTTTCATATGATTAAAAAAATTATTCAGTAAAGGTGGTTGTGTAGCTGAGGAGCAATGAGAGAAGACATCTAGGCCTATCTAACATCCATTTCTGGCTAAAGCAGCAGTTCTGATTTTTCCTCCTTCCTTAATTTCTGCCCTTTGCCCAGTCTAATAACCTTCCTTGTGCCATCTCTGATGCTTCTCTGATTCCTTGAGTAGCCAGTTCAACTCAGTAACTGGAAGAAATGTATTAATCTTTTGATTATTTGATTTTCTGTCAGCTTAGTGAGCTGAACTTAGAGACCTGAACTGATTGTGGAAGAAATCAAACACCAGAGAGAGGAGAAGGAGAAGAGCATGACAGTGTAGCTGGTAGCAGAGTTCTCATGGAACTTCAAAATGAGGGAGTCAGATAATGGGAGAAGTCATTGCAGAAGAAAGATTGGGAGGACTATTAAATACAGCCATGAGACAGCTTTACGGCAAAATTATGTCCAGAAGGGATTAGGGATTGGGCCTTGAAGATGGATAGGTGGAGTCAAGCATGGGGGGCTGGTTGTTCAGGAGATACTCTAGAATTTGTGTCTTTTGTACTGTATCATGGGGAAGCTGTCTATTGTACGTACCACAGACCAAGAAACAAGTCGAGTCACAAAGCTTAGCATGTTTGCACATCTTGAGCTATAGTACTGTCTAGATTCTGGCTTGTTCAGTAGGAAGTAGTAGAATTACTACAGTATGTAAGCTGAGGACTGAAAACTCTATAATTCACTGGTCAAGCATTTAGTACTAATGAACTCAAAAGCTGTTGGATAGAATATGATGCACGAGTGCTGAGGAAAACAGAAACTATTGAAATTGTATCTCCTTTTATGTTTTTCCCTTCTTCATTGCCTATATGGTGTATTTATAGACACCACATATATACATATACTTTTCTGTGTATAGTAGGCATGAAACATTACAATGCAATTTCTCACAGCTGTTTTATGTATGCATCAACTGTAGTTCTTTACTGGTAAAGACTAAAGGATTCACAAGACATTAATAAAAAGAAACAGTATGAACAACATGGTTCATCAGATTAGAGCTTTTCATATATTTCCCTTTTTCTTTTCTATGTATGCCTTTTTCTACCCTTTGCTGCTCTGTTATTTGGTTTCCTTCTTCATCCCGCTCCCTTATATGCAGTGACTGAAAACATAGTTTACTTTTCTCATCCATGTTTTGCCTTCCATTCTCAAAAAAAGTATTTTAATATATCTTGATAGCATCTTGTATTTTTCTGTTACTAAGGGAATATGTAGAAAAAAGTAGACATGAAAAGAAAGTCGGCATTCAGTGAGCCTGTGTATGTGCCTACCTCTCAAATTTTTCTTTCATTTCTTTGCTTATTTTTCCACCAGTGACAAAATACAGTACCAGTAGCCAAGGCTATCCAACGCTTCCTGGTACAGCATCTATTTTTGGCTTGTTATAACTCTGTCAAGCATCAACCATTTGCGATAAAAGCTTTACTGCTTCACAGCCTACCCAGCATAATTCTTCTTTTAAAATTTGTTTACTGTTAATTTTTTTTTTTTGGTGGATGTGGAACATTAGAGGAAAGAAAGAAGATGATTTATTATCAATACCAGATAATTAAGATGTCTCCTAGAACATGGATAGTGAAGACTATTTCTCCTTCTTTTGCCAGAACTAAAAATTCTTGTGCCTGTTTCTCTGAAAATTTTCCCAACAGCTGGAGTCTCATTTTGAAGGCATTTTGAATAGAAGTTAGTGGCTACATTCAGCAAACAAGCTAAGTGGATGTACTAATCTCCTCTTGGGTAGTCTTGTGGTTAGGGCCTTCAACTCTACTTGAAGTATGGGACAGCCTTGTCTAATACCTTTTATTTTTATATGGAATCTTCCACACAAATCCTGTAACCTTTAAGATAAGGAAACGTTCTGTCTCACCAAGTACGTACTTAAAATATTTTGTACGGAACAGAACAGCTTTGACAAGAAATGTTCTTTTTCTGCCCTTTTTGTGCAGAATCTCTGCTCTGAAGGAGCAACCCCTGCTTATGGATAATTACCCATTCCATTTAATGTCGGATAATTGAGAGTGTAGTCACACTTAGAATATATAAACTGGACCATTTCTATATTCCCTGGCAACTTTATTATGCACTATGGATAAAGTTTAGGAAGAAAATATACCATTCTTCCCTGGTTTTGTAAATGTCCCCTGAAAATGGCTGTTCTGTTTTTTTTTTTTTTTATAAAGCCTATTTGTCAGGTTCAACCCAATTTCATGCCATCAGAGGATATAAAATTGCCTTTTTGTTAAATCAATTATTCCCTCCAAAAATGCATCAAATTGTAATTTTAATATTTCTAATCTGTTCAATGAATACTTGAATTTTTGCAGAAAATAAGTCTGGGGTTTCTCTTCATGTTTAATAAAGAACAGATGAATTTAATTATAATCTTATAATTGTTATGATCCGATTATTGTGATTATTAGAGAGAGATGCCTCTGCCTGAATTAAGATGCAAGTAAGACCACATGCTGAAGTCAATAGTACAGATTTTATTTAACTGTAAATGTGAGTTAGAGATAGAAAGAAATAGAAAAGAGAGGGTGGGAGGGAGAAAGAGAGTGAAAAATAGACAGCTTGAGCAGAAAGAGTCACCACCCCTGTGGATCCAGTGGCGTCCTGTTGGTCCTTTCACCCTGGGCTTGTCAGTGTTGGGGGTCCCATGAAACACAGAGTTCCATGGATTAATATAATTTGGGTATACATGGGAATGGACAAGCACCTCCCCTGCAGTGAGGGGGTGGTTTACACTGTCTTTTGCAACACTGGATCTGTTGCAACATGTGAATCAAGTGCAATCCTCTGGTGGAAGGCCTCAGGAATGAGTCTGGGCACTTCAGGGGTTTTTGATGGTTTATGACACCTTCTAGAACATGACAGCTGCCTCTCACATCAGGATAGTTCAATGTCCCGTGAGAATGGGACCCTCTGGGGGGCAGAGGGAGAGAGTTTTACAGCTAGGCCAGTTTGTGTAAGGGAAGACAACTGGAATGATAAAAAGCACCATCTTGTTTTCACTGGTTTTGCTTCTTATCTGGCCTAAAACTCAGCTTGTAGTCTCCAGTGGATGTTCACCCCCTCTGTTTCATGCACACCAGAGGCTTTGTCACCATCCTCCCAAAAACCCTTCTCCTCCTCCCCCTAGGTTGTGAGAGGAGTGTGCAAACCTGGCCTCAGCAAATGAGTCTCTGGGCCTCCCCCAGCCTTGTTTGCTTCTTCTTAGACCTAAGATAACTGGACAATAGTACAACCTTTATCTTATCTCAAGTTCTTGTCAGGTGGCTTAACTCACAGTATGGTTTCTGAAATCCAGGAGGCACATGTGGAGGGGTGGAGTTCGGTGGTTGTAGATGAGCAGTTGCTCCTTTGCACAGTTTGCTACAGTGGGCAAAGTCCTTTGATGATCTTAACAGTGTTTAAGACAATTATAATTTTTAAGTCTTTTACAATAATAATATAAACTTCTGAAAAACTGTTCTCAAAATATCTCACTATTTGATAGCTCAGTTTGAAACCTGTCAATACCATGTAGTTCAGGAACTATTCACCCTGAGCTCAGTCACCTGAAAAGGTCACATGACTCTGAATAATGTACTGGGAATAAAAATTTCAGAAGTAGTCAGCTAACTTAATCTTTTGAAAAATCTGATTTTTTCATATCTCAGTATTCATGTCTAAAATATGAGAGTTATTCTAAAAGAGAATAACTCTTCCTTAAATCTGTATGACATTTCAAAAAAAATGAATTAAAAAAATCAAGAATCCTAGAGCTTCATATGCAGCAAAGGAGAAACGTCATAAATACCTAAAATAGATAGTTCTGGAGCAATTAAATAGAGACTCAGTTTCAGCATTTTACTATTTTATGATTTTAGTAAAGTCAAATAACTTATATTTATTAATTTCTTATGGATTACCTTATCTTGCCTATTGAGAGGATGCCTTGTTTAAACCAGATAATTCATTTAAGATTTTAATCCACTGAGATTATTAAGAGAAATTTTTCTGTCATCAGTGTGCTTTGCATCAGATGGCCAGTTACATCAAATAACAACAAATTACAGACTCATTTTGTCAGTGCTGCTATGCTTTTAAAGGTCTGCTCAGCTCTGCAAATAAAGATTCTACTCCTTTTGGCAAAAGCATGCTGAATTTTCCTTTAAATTCAATTTGCAATTCAAATCATGTCTTCAAAACAGGATTATCAAACATCAAGTTCATGCAGGATTCCTAAAACATCTTAATGCAAGTTGGCAGTCGCTTATCTCGCATTATTAAACGGTTTTTAAAAATCACAATGTTGTCACTGTAATTAGAAGCCTCTTTATATTGTACTACATAAGTGGCTTGTTAATCCGAAAAGAAAGTTATTAATAGAAGGGTCTTAATTGCTATAATTACATTAAAAGTAGTCTTGTTATAAAGCCTGAGAAAGCTCTAGTTGCTTACAGACTTTTGTGTCTTTGGATGATTGTTATAAAATGCCAGTGATTTTAAATTAGCTTTCAGAGATAATTATGGTTTAAATTGTAAATGCCATGTTAGTATAGTATAGCCTGAAAATACCTTCTGCTTTGAAATTCTGTTATAACTAAGGATGAAATTCTACCATGATTGCCATCACAATTTTGGTATCAATTTTATTTTTTTTAGTGGGAGAATTAATGATTTTCTTTTCTCTTTTGAAGGGAAGGTGGATCTGGTGAGAAGCAGACCATCCAATTACAGTGAGATTTTATAGTTACATAGATTGTAATCTTGGCATACTTCAGGGGTCAGCAGAGGGAAAGTATACTGTTTTCAAAATACTTATTTTTTGTAAGTATTTTTAAGGTTCCCACGTATAAAGGAAGTAAGAATTGAATTTGGAAAGCCTGATCTGATTTCCAGAGCTGCTGCTGTATGGATTGGAGTAGGAATCTCGCCATTTGCAGCTATGTCCACTCTCATTCACAGAGTATCCATGATTTGTCACAGCATACAATTGATGGAGGGGAAAAAGAGTTTTTCACAGAATCATTCAGATTGGAAGGGTGCTCATGCTCATCTTCCTACTCCAGCCTCCTGGCCAGAGCAGGATCAACAGACAGTATTGCTCAGGGCTTTGTCCTCTTGGGTCTTGAAAACTTCCAAGGATGGAGTTCACGCAACTGCTCCAGTGCTTAATTATGTTTTCCTTATAGGAAAGGAATATAGTATAGTCAGAATATCCCATCTTTCAGTTTATGGGCACTATTTCTCATTTTCCCACCGCACCTTAGGAAAGAGCCTGACTCTATCTTCTTGGTAGTCCCTAAGTTTCCCTTAAGCTGCCTCTTCTGAACAAGATGAACAAGCTCAGCTCCCTCAGCCTCTTTTCACATGGCAAATGCTCCAGCCATTGATGATCTTGGTGGCTCTTTGCTGAAGTCTCTCCAGCTGGTCAATGTCTTTAATGTACTGGGATGCCCCAAACTGAATGTGGGGTCTCACACAGTGGGGAGTCCCACTGAAAGTGGTTTAACAAATGCCAAGTTCAGGTGATTAATCACTTCCCGTGACTTAGTAGCGGTAGTCTTTTTTTTTTTTTCTTTACAATCCAGTATGCAGTGAACCTGAAGAATCACACCTTTTTTTTTTTAACCCATTGTTGTGGTTTAACCTCAGGTAGTAACTAAGCCTCATGCAGTCACTCACTCATTCCCCCTCAGTGCTATGGGGAGAGATTCAGAAGGGTAAAACTGAAGAAAACCCATGGGTGAAATGAAAGCAATATAATAACTAAAATAAACAAAGAAAAAAAAGTAAGAAAAAAACCCAAACAACGAGAAAGGAAAATAAAATCCAAGAATTTTTTCTTGACAATGCAAAAGAAAACAGTTGCTCACCACCAACTGACCGATGTCCAGCCAGGCCCCACCAACCTCCCTCCCTCAGGTTTAGTGCTGAGCACGACATCATGTGATCTGTAATATGTTTCTGGTCAGTAGGGGTCATCTGTCCTGCCTGTCTTCCCTCCAAGCTTCTTGTGTACCCCAAGCCTCCTCACTAGAAGAGGGAATGTCAGGAGCAGAAGGGGTTTTGACTCTGTGTAAACCCTGCTCAGCAGTAAGTAAAGCAACCCTGCATTACCAACACTATTTTCAGCACAAACCCAAAACACAACACTGTGGAGAAAATTGGATCTATCCCAGCCAATACAAGTAGAGACATCCAGTAATTCATCTACCTAGATTATAGCGTCTCAACATAGGTACAAGAAAGCTGGGGAACATCTCAAGGCCTTGCTAAAGAAAAGACAGATGACATCCACTATCCTCCCCACATCCACAATTGTTCTTTCATCATAAAAAGCATTTGGCACTGGTTTTGTTAACTATGGTATACTCTTGGTATAACCAGGCTGCTATTCCTAATCACCTCCTTTGCCTTTTTGTGCCTAGAAATAGCTTTCAAAAGGACACATTCTTTGATATTCCTAGGGACTAAATTGTGTCTGACCAGATTGCTGTTCCTCAGATCTACAAGGTCTAAAGAAGAATGCAGCATTAGTCTTTCTCCAGTCATTGGAACATCTCCTGATTTCTACAGTCTTTCAAAAATAATGTGAAGTAGCTTTTCAGTGATGATGGCAAGCATATCACCTAATCCTGTGGATCTGTATGGTTAAATATTTGTTAAAGATACTTGACTCTATCCCTTTCCACTGTGGATAGTTTTCTTAAGTCCTTTCTTTAAGGAAAGAGGCCAGGGTGCAGCAGCTGGCCAGGTGCAGACTGAGGCAAAGAAGGCATTGAAATAGCTCACCACCCTTTCATATCCAGGCAATATTTCTATTTCTTCTTACTAACTTGCCCTTTCTTCTTTTTTACACTGGAGCTTAGCCATGTTCCCTGTTTAGGAAAAGCGGCCTGCTTATTTTCCTGAGTGTTAGGCTAATTCTGTTTTTGCACTTGAAGGTTTCCCTTAAGGACCTGCCAGGTCTCTTGAACTTTTTGCTTTCAGAGATCCCTCCCACAGGATCCCATGTATCAGTTCCTTGAGGAAGGCAAAGCATGCTCTTCTGATTATGAGGTCTGTATAGTGACCTTTCTCCTTCCCCTTTGGGATTTTGAACTCCACTGTTTCCTGGTCCCTACAGCCAAGGCTGCCATTGATTATCACATTGCCAAGCAGTTCTTCTTCAAGATCATGGTTTGTCTCCCTAAAATATGTGGTAATAAATTTTCTCTGACACACATCAGATGCCTTCTAGATTGTCATCCTGCTGTGTCACCCCTTCAGAAGATGTCAGAGAAGATAAAATCTCCCATAAGAGCCAGAGTCTTGTTTGAGTTGCTTAAAAATGTTCATTCACTTCCTGATTACAATACCACCCTCAGTGGTCTCTTCTCTGACCCTGACTCACAAGTTTTCACCTAGTCTGTCACTTATTCCAGAGCAATACCCAAACTACTCCTTCACATATTCAGCAATGCCCTCTCCTCTTCTCCTCTGCCTCTCTTTTTTACAGAGCTTGTGTCCATCCATCAGTGATGTTCTTTTGAATCCACAAGAACTGAAAAACTCTGGACGTGAGTTTGCTGAATCTGTACTTGGCCACTAGCTTGCACTGGCATCAACAATAGATTGTGTAGCTCAGACTGCATCAAGAAGCAGTGGAGGCTGCTGTATGCAAATAAATATTACAGGACTGCACATACGGCTGGTAAAAAAAAGAGGTCTTTTGGAGGGACCATTCTCAAAACCTTTGTAGAAGCCACTGATGCATCAATATGACTCTGCTTCTGAGTAAGCAGCTGAGGTTGACTTTTAAGCTGTTGCTCTGACTCGTAACTGTGTATGTGTGTTTAAGTGAACTGTGTGAGGAAAATGTGCTGTGTGAATTGTTATCTTCTGTTAATAGCAATAGCTTAATTAATAAATGATCTAATAAATATTAACTGTGATCTGCATCCGCCTCTGACTTGTTCCCCCATTATGGAAAAGGAATTTACAACATGGTCATAAAACCCACAGTATTAGTCATGACACCAGCCACATAACCACCTGGTAAATTAGACTATGTTCAATCCTACCAGGCCTTTCACTTTTACCTGTAGGACTGTGGAAAAATCTGCTTGGATTCCCGTGTCCATCGCCTGTGCCACTTCAGCAAAGTAGACTCTCTAGATTTGCTTCAGGTCTCCCTTGGTGCCAGAGTGGATAAGCAATGAGAAATATTTGTGCTGAGGGCACTATGAGCCCCAGCAGTTTCTCCACAGTGTCCTTAATCAACACAGCAAACAGGAAACTCTATTAACAGCAACTGCATCCCCTACACAAGGGGGTCTCCAACCACTATCAGATACTACTTAATTTTAGTGCTAATGCATATTTCAGGCTCCAGAGTCTCCCTGGTGGAGCTTGTGCCCGTTTGTTAACTCTCAGGACACTGTAAGCTCAGATCTGAAGGCAGAGGAGGACCCATTCTGTTGGTGTCAGGAGGCATAAACTTCCCATTTTCCCCTCTGTGGGGGTCTCCATCCACCATGGGTCCAAGAACAGCCTCATGCCGTGCTTACTCATTCTTGCCTCTGTGTCAGGAAGAGCCGGTGCTCTTTTTTTCCTCCTCCATAGCAATATGCAGTCAGTCACCTTACCTCACAACCCCTTCACCTGGCAGCCTCAACACCTCCCACAGCTGAGGCCACCATTAACCCCAGCCCAGACTCCTTTCAGCCTGTCACCTGGCCACAACAGGTTCACCTGCCCTGCAGTCTGCCATCAGGGTTGAGGTCTTTTACTTGCTTTCTCCAGGTGGTGGCAGAGACCGCACCACACAGCGCAGCACCAGCATTGCTGCACAGTTCCATGCAACCTGGAGCAGGTTTTTTTAAGCCTCTCTAAACCAGCTGCTTTACTAACTACGAAATTCTTTGCTGCATTTCTGTTCAGCAGCTAAGTATGTATCCCCACCATGGATGAACTCCTGGATCAGTAGAAAGCTAGTGACTAAAGAGGCAGGCAATATCTAATACTGAACCAGTCTAAAAAAAGCCTCAGTCAGACAGACACTGTTATCTGTGGGTGTTTTTAGAAGTGACAAGAAGCAGCAATCTGAAGAAAAATAATTAACAGAATCAACACCAAACCAGAATAAGTAAATAAAAGAGCAAATCCCAGGTACTGGTGAGAAGAGAGCTACACTGTGAGTGGTGTAACAGCAGTGCAGGTGGTAACAGTACCTACCTTTACCACAGGTCATTGCTCAGTAGAAATCTGTCCAATCATCACTATTGCTCAGGTGTAAATGCAGAATGTAGGGTAGTCTACAACTTCCTGTATTCCTTGTATACAGTTGTCTCTCATTATTAAGCAAGAGACTTTTGTCATTCAATTTTACATGTGTAGGAATTAAATGTTTGGGACAGTAGTCCCTCTGAGGTCCCTTTAAAATCTATGGGAATAAATAAGTACTACTAGTGTGTGATTCATCTGGCTTACTCACACACCAGTCTTAGTGTGATGTGATTCATCCTTTAGAGACAGCAATTTCTTTTTTATCTTTGATATATAGTTAATCACACTGCTTTTTGTCAGATCACCCCTAGCTTGGTGAGTATTTGCAGCCTTAAGACCAGAATAGTTTAAATAATTTTCACAGAATCACAGAACAGCTGAGCTTGGAAGGGTGTCTGGACATTTGTTAGAGCCAAGCAAAGGTGGCAGGAGGACTGTATGAATGGACATCTCCACCAGAATAACAGTGAAATAAGGTTCCAGGAAGTGTTGCTTAGTTTGGCTATCTCAGCTATTATTAGTCATACAACTTTCTCTCAGAGTTTTTCTTCAAAAGCAAAAGTATTTGTAGACACTCTGAAGAAAGTAACATTTAAAGCTCCTTTGGGTTGTAGAAATCCCACCAAATAATTCAATCAAATTAGTCACAGGACCCAAAGACAATCGGGGTGCTTAGTCAGTAGTACTTTCATTTACCTAGCTGTGGCATATTGCAAAGCAGTTTTGCCAGCAGGTTTCATCTTCTGTGGATGGCTTTGGTTTCTTTGCTTCTTTTTTCTCCAATCCGTTCTGTTTAACCCCTTCTCCGGCAATTTTTATCAATGCTCAAGTCAGTTAGTGATGGCAATATTACTGTCTTTTGCCTTTTTGTAATACTAAGAAGTTGTACTTGGCTTAGACAAAGTAATGGAGTAAAATTAGGATTTAATTGCTTTTATGTGAAGCAGAAACTCAAAGAAATAGCATCATAGGCGTCAGTTAATCACTTGCAATTAGTTGTTGGTCTCCAAACCTTCCCAGCTCATCAGTCTAAATTTTGTAAGGTCATGACTAATGGTACCCCTCATCCCCAGCCACTTTTGAAAGCCTCAGACTGCTTTCCAGTGAAATGCTTCCCTTTTGCACTTTCCTTTTCAGATTACTTAGTTCTGATCAAACTGGGTGTTAGCAGATGTTACCTTCTGGCTCCTAGTTTCAGGCGTACACCACCTCTCTTCTGCAGTGAACTTTCTTGCCTTCCTAAGCCAGCAGGAAACCAGGCAAGGCTATTATTCTACTAGTTTCTCTGTTACAATTAGTTCACTCTGCCAGGGTTAGCATCAAGGGATGAGAGGAAGCAAGAGACCAGAGGGACCAGAAGGAACTGTGACACCTTTGCCATAGAGAGTCTGAAGCTGTCAGAACAGCTTCCTCAGGCTGTAATTTGAGATACATCTAAATCACCACTTACTTGCACAAAGCAGTTCCCTTCCTTCTTAGCTGCGTCCATGTGTCCATTTCTGTCCCACACTGGTGTGGGTGGATCACAGCAATCTTGTCTATTATGTGGCTCTGAAAACAATGTAATTGGCACAACTCAGCACGTGTCTAGAAAGCAAAATGGAATGAAAGAGTGTCACTGATCGTTTCTTACAAGGATGAGAAATCCAGCTCTAACAGTGCTGTTCTCTGTTCTAGAAGTGTCTTATCCATTTCGTTTGAAATTGCATGCAAATAAGAATCCCAAGATGTGCCTTGCTTGAAAAGCTGAATTTTCCTAAGGCTTTACATTATGTAAATAAACTTGAGGTTGTTACACCTCACCTGGGGAAAAGGGAGAGGTATGAGGGAGCCACTGATAGCAGAAGTAGTAGTATGAATGGACCCTGTTTTCCATTCCCAAGAAAGCAATCCAAAGATCTGTTTCTACCTCTGAAGGAACTGAATAATTGTATGACATCACAGAATTTATTTCTGTCATATTTCTGTCTGTTGATTCATATAAATGCTGAATAAAGATGTCTTTCCCATGCCAAGATTTTATTACACATATAAATATTTCTGTATTCAATTTATAAAGCAATTCAGAATTAGACCACTGTATTTTTTTAGGTTTTATTAAACCATTCCCAAAATATGTATGGGTTAAATCTTCCAGTCGCCTGAAGAATTATTCTTGGTTATATAAAGAAGACATTTTATTGCTTATTTTGCTTTGCCCTAAGAGACAAGGTTAGTCTAGCTTTTGAACAAAGTCCAAAGAGAAAAAGTGTAGTGCTAACTAAAGGTCAGAGTTCTGCAATGTGGTAGCTCTGTTGATAAATCTTCTTGGCTAAACTGGCTCAATTTTCTGACAAGTTTCTGATATTGTATTTAGTAAGCTGATGTGGGACTTGTTTCGTTTCTTTCACTATTTTAATTTAAAGTAATGTATAGTCATTAATATTGGTGCATTAATCATGACAAAGTAAGGTATGATCTTATGGACTCAGGAAATACTAAAAACAGATGGCTCACGGTAGTACATGAAATGCATATAAAAAAGGATGTTATTTTTGAAGGTCAGAGGAATATCCTGACACTGGGTATTTCTGCATCAACGTAGTGTGCACTGATCTGTGTTGTTTCAGCTGACAAAATGCAATGTTCAGTGATTGTTTTATGGAAGCAGAAACAGGGAAAACAGTGCCTACTGAACTGAACAAGAACTAAGTTAGGAGAGGCCTAGGAATAGGAAACACCTGTGAGAAAGTCAGGAAACAGCAGGTTCAATCCTCCTTGCTCATTCAAAGGCAAGGGAAAGGTTACCATTGCTAAAGTTGCATCTGTAAATCCTGCGGACTACGA
This sequence comes from Ptilonorhynchus violaceus, assembly GCA_013397565.1. Lineage (NCBI taxonomy): Eukaryota > Metazoa > Chordata > Aves > Passeriformes > Ptilonorhynchidae > Ptilonorhynchus > Ptilonorhynchus violaceus. The sequence goes on from VZRJ01004190.1 coordinate 357,091, forward strand.
GACAATTTGATCTAGTTCAGGTCTACTCCCACAGGCTGCTTTGTCTTACCGTTAATGGATCTCCACAAGTTGTTCCATCATTAGTTTGTTGATGAAGCCAAAGAAGGCTCTGACAACTCAGAAGAGCAGGTCTTCTGTCTTGCTATGTTTAACAAGCTGAACAGCTTTTAACACAGCTTGACTTGCAAAACTCCAGGTTCAAGTTGCCAGGTAGCAGGCATGAAAATCATCCTTATTTGGAAACTGAAGAAACATGCCCTCGCGACTAAATATAGACTCCAGTAATGTGGTTAGGCTGGTGTACGCTATGACCAAAATTAAATGACTGCTGTATACACTTGACTGTTATTTGTGTGTGTGCGCGTGTTTGTTAGTGTGGTCTGTGAACAGTGGCTGCTATGGGCTAGCATTTGTACGGGATCAGAACGTATGATGAAATTATGGAACTATTTGTGTTATATAGATTCAGTGAATCAAACACTTGCAGAAGTACCAGGCTAACTATGTGTACTGAGTTTAGGAATGTATATGTGGAGAGGGAAACACCTTTTTGGGGCAACTTTATTTCTCCCTACAACTACCTGAAAGGACGTTGTGGTCAGGTTGGGCTTGGTCTCTTCTCCCAAGTAAAAAGTACCAGGACAAGAGGAAATGGCCTCAAGTTGCAGCAGGGAAGGTTTAGATTGGATATTAGGAAAAATTTCTTTACTGAAAGGATGGTCATGCATTGGAACAGGCTTACCAGTGAAGTGGTGGAATCACTGTCTATGGAAATGTTCAAAACATGTGGATGCGCTTCTTGGAGACATGGTTTAGTGGTGAACATGAGTGTTGGGTTAATGGTTGGACTCAGCTGTCTTAAAGATCTTTTCCAATCTAAATGTTTCTGTGATTCTATAGGTATCTGGGATGTGTGTGTGGTCAAAAGTCTAGCCATTACTCTGCTTTGCAATCCTTTACAAATGTATGGTACATTCACTCTGCCTGGACATGTTTTCAGTGGAAAGAAGATTAAATATAGCTGGAAAACCCCAAACATAGGGCACCTTTTTTCCAGCACCAACCAGATTTGAAAAACAGGACAGGGCTGGTAGATGACACTCTTACAGACTTGTTAGCACCACAGATATTGTGTTTCAACCATAGAGTTGTAGAAGCTATGACAATATTTCACATACAATTCAGCTTGTTCACTTCTGACAGTGAACCTCCCTAGCACACAGATGAGAGATTTCTTATCTGTAAACACATCTGTGAAAAGTAACACATTTTCCAAGCTGCTCCCAAATGTATGCTTTCTGGAGATGCTGAGTATTAGAAAGGTGTAGGGCTCAGTAATGTGAAAACTTAGAGAAGGGGATTTTGTTGTAATGAGCTGTTGCGTAAGCCATGTTGTTAGTTCTGCTAATTCAATAGCCAGAACACTGAGGTCAGCTGATGTATCATGAAAAGAAGCTACCAGTCAGTTCACAGTGGGGCACATTCTGTCCCTTCATTATGGGAGGTTTTGTTCTTTTTTCTTTTTTTTTTCCCCCAGAGGGTCTAAATGGCATTTGGTTTTACTTTATTAAAGCATCTGATGTTCCGAGTGAGAAATAGAGCTTTTTGAATCAGAGATGTGCATATGTTACTGGTGTACTAATTTTTTGTTGTTAATTGGACAACGGAGAGGCGATGTTGAAGCACATCAATAGCAACAACTTTGCGCAAGAGTGGACAGTTACCGCTCTCAAGTAAAAAGGAGTTTGCTGCCATCCTATGGGCTTCTGAAGTATTTATTTTCCTAAACGTAATGCAGCACTATTATGAATATTCTTGAAATTATTTTCCTTAATCTATAGATTATTAATCTATAGAGAGGATTATCTATCTATCTATCCCATTAATCTATGAGAGAGCCCGTCCTGTCTCGAGTCTAGTGGTTTTATTTTTTTATTTTAAAGTCTAATTGCTTTTTAACTAAGAAAATAAGCACCTGCCATATTTTGCCCTATTTAACTGCCTCATTTGGTGCTTTAAAGCTTAATCTTCTCCGTAGATATTAACATCCCAAATACACAGTTTAATATTTTATTAATTGCAGATTATGTATATTTTTGTATGTTATGGAAACTATTAATTATTTTGTGGAAATTATTTTAAGATCTTAAATTACTATTTTAAAACCCTGTTAACAATCTGGATGACAGACTTTTAACTTCCAACCCACTATACTGCTTTACATGGGTAGGCTTATCTGTTGATGGCTTTTATATCTTCTGAAGATATGTTGGTCTTGCCATGTGCTCTGGGTGCCATACATAGGGAATGCCCTTCTCTCTCACTGGGTGTCAAGACCATGTAAAACTTTTTTCACATTATAAACAAATACTCAAATAATAAGGTTTTTCCATATCTTTAAACACATATGTAACTGGTCCATTTGAAATTATGAGTCAAACAATCTCAGACTTAAAACTACAGACTTTTCAAGTACAAGAGAAGAAAGATCAGCTACAAGCAGACTTGAATTCTTGTATTTCTGTAAGCATGCTTCCCATTAAAGAAAAAAAACTCAAAACATGGTATTGTTTGTGACACTACGGGAGGATGTTGATCTGAATATGACAAAGATTTTCTGTTATACAGAAATTTCTCATCTTTAAATATTCTGTGTTGTCTTAGAATAAACAAGAAGGTACAAATTTCTTGAAGAAATAAATTCCAGAGTAGTAAATATGCCTCTAGTTAATGCATTCAACTCATAAGGAAAGAACTCCTACTTCAATAAGCTTTCTCATTTATTTATGGAAGCTGAAAAGTTGACTGAGTCAGTGTTGCATGAGTCCTTCTTGGTTGTGTGTCTCCCCTGAGATGCAAGGAAGTTGGAAAGGAAGGCCTTTCTTGTATTGAAATATACATTTTTTCTCTGCACAGAAATTCCATGGAAGATGAAATTAAGAACTTTAAATATTAGGTTTTTTTCCTGAGGGAAAAAAAAAAGAAAAAGAATGCTTTAGTGACATAAATATTTTCTGTTGGGCTGTTTTCCTTGAAAAATTCCTTGCTCAGATATACTTAAAAACAATTTAGTGATATTGGTGGACTTTTCTGCAAATTTGAAAGAAAATGGGGTACATTGGGTTGCAGAAGGTTGAATTGCAAGTAGCTTTTTTTCACTTCAAAAGATTTCCCTATCGCTTGCAATTAAACCTTATTACTGTACTTTTTCTGTCTTGAAATGGACCAGTAGCCCACATTTCAGAAACATTATGTAGGTGACAATTTTGATAAAAGAATTCTAAAAGGGATATAAACAAGAAAATGCAAACATCGGATTTTCCTGCATTCCCAATTCTAGCATGTCCGTGTTCCCTCTAGTGGCAGGTTGCGAGGTAAGGCTGGCTGCTGGCGGTGCTTAGATCAGAGCACACTGCAACAGCAATCGCTCCCAAGTATCCCTCGGTACCTCACGCCTCACTGCCTGTGTGAGCTCCCCAATGAAGCCAGAACGCTAAGCCTTTTCACCCAGTATTTTGACTGTCTTCCTCATTGCAGCGGGTCATGCCTGTTGAGAACAGCGGTGCTAGAGAGTAGTGGAGTTTGCTGTCTCTGGTCAAAATCTCACCAATGTGGCCCATATTAAATACACCCAGAGAGGGGAAAGGATCATGGACTTCATGCTAATTATAGAAATATTTTCTTCTTGCTAATGCTATTCCATGTCTTTACCTGGAAGGTGCAGTGGATTGGGTGGTTTGTTTGAAGCTGTATGTCAGCTGTAAGAATTGCAGGAATCAGAGTTTTTTCTTTCAGGGAGTTTAGAAGTACTTATGTCACATGAGAAGCCTCATGAATAACATTGCAAGCCAAAATAAGATAACATTTATGTCACTTTATAAACTTCACTCCAACAATCTGTAAATAAATAATTGTTGTTCCTGTTCTAGCATGACATGCAGTTATTTACTATCAAGAAAATACTTATTTGTGAATAATTCGTCATTTGCCATGAAACATTTCCTTGTCAATACATGACCAAAGATAGAATTGCCTGGGTACAAAATGACTAATTCTTTCCTTATATCTTGTTCCTTCTTTTCCTAGACTTGGATAATTTGGCAATCAGTGCGGAGTATGTAGAAGTCTTTTTCAAGAAGAGGTACATATAGGGCATGTATTAGTCAAAGGAACCTATACAGGAAATCAGGCTTAGAATTTCATTGCTGAAATTAGGTTTTAATCTCTGAAGGAAAAAGTAGGACTTACCTAAGGCAGGCATATAATCAGCAGGGACTGGTAGATACTACTGGAAATGTCCAGCTATTGCAGGGTATATTCCTGCGTCTCATTATTCCCTAGATAGAGAATCTCTAGGAAGCGCTGGGGAAGTGCTCTACATTCTGTGTTTCCCTCTGCATCTCTCTGTCCTGAGAACAGAGCCTATGGCAGTAGCCAGCCTTCAATGTCTGTATTGAGTTTGTGTTCTTACAGATAATTTTGGAGGGACAGAGGGCGTGGGTACCTTGGTCATCTCTTTGTCTTGGTTATCATATTTTTTTCTTCTATTTATTTCCATTATTGTATTTGCTGTTATTATCATGCATTTAGTTTGATTTAGTTTTAAATAATAAATAAATCTCTCTCCATACATTGCTAATGAAAGCAGTGTCAAAAAATGTTGCATCACCTGTGTTCTCTACATTGAGGACTGTTAGTTGACGCTACATGCCTAGAATTTTCTTTGGTCTTAAGTTTTAGAAACACTGTTTTATAGCATAAGGTCTCTTCCAGAGAGACAGGCACACATAGTCCCACCGAGTAACGGATAGGAAGCCCAGCCACCTTCATCTTACTGAACATTCCTGTAAAGGTCTGCAGCATATTTTCTTAATCCTGAGTGCTTTATAGTACAAATAAAGATCCAGAAAAAAACATTTTACAAATGTCTAGTGATTTTGTTTTGATTTTGATAGAAACCTGTAAACTTGGAAGTAATTTTTTACATAATCAGATGACACAATGACTCAGCAGTTAAACTCCAGCATCTTCTGCAACAGCACCTCCTGGGAGTTTCTAACAAGAACTAGGTTTTTATGAGTTTATAAATCAGTCATATTGAATAAAGAGGAAGTAACCAGTAAGTAGAGTGGGGAAGAATAGAAAAAACTTCCTACAACAAAATAGGTAGTAACTAAAATGTCCATAATATTTCCTTTTTCCTATTTTAATATGACTGTTGAGACAATCAAAAATTCTTGAGAAGGAGACAAAGTGGTGAGAAGCTTTGTCTGTTATTGTATACTCTAGAATGTCCTGTCACAGCAGCCTCTATGTAATTTTACAAGCTAGAAGTTCTGGTTCATCTCTAAAGGCTTACAATATTTTGCTGCTGATGCTATATGAAGGATTGGACACAAAGAACAGATATGCTACAAAGAAGAAAATTATTAGGCACTATTAACTGTGTCATCAGTTTCTGCCATTTCATGTAATCCTTTTCAGCTTTCTATAATAGCTGTTACAGTATGAGGATTTTCTTTGCAGTGAGGTTAAACTATGAAAAAGGGAGATTTGAGGTTGGGGGGACACTTCCTCTTACAGTTCCTTCACAAGAGTGTGCAAGCCAAGTGGCATGTTAAGGCACTGTATTTGTATGTGTGGGTGGGGAGTTGGGTATCTAGTCAGGGAATTTTCAGGTGAAGCAATATAATGAAACCGTGGGAGTATAGAGAAGGGTAGCGTGGGTGGAAATCAACTAAAATGACATCCTGGGGGTCTATAACACATTTGGTCAGATTTTGTTATGTCTAATATTAAGATGGGAATGTGGCCTCCAGTGCACTCTCAGCAGGGGTGGAAGGAACCCAGGTGGTTCCTGTACACTCGTGTGGTCCCAGTCTGGCTCCTCTGTGGCCTGTGGAAAGTCTGTGCCTTTGGCCTGACTAACAGCACTACAAAACCTTTATCAATTGTCAGTGTTTATATGGTTCACTTTCAATGTCAAAACTCAGAAGCAGCAAGCAAACTGGTTATAGCAAAGGATTTAGAAACCAAATGTGAGGTGTTGCTAATCTTTATGGTTACAGTCTCTTGACCTTTGGATTTGGATGTTGTTGGTAGGTTCATCATCCAAAATGATTGGAATGTCAAAACCTGTTGATCCTTATTTAGGGGAAGAATAGAAGCACTTGAGCAGGGAATTTCCAGGACAGATACGTTACTTCTTATAAGCATGCTCTAAAAAGCTCAGAATTTATAAAACCAAAGGTTCCGAAGAGCACTGAAGTACTGGCAGGTGGTAGGCTTCTACAACTACATATCCCGAAATTTTCTAACGGGGCAACGTATTTCACAGATATGAATTAGCCCTGATATTAACTTCTGATGTTTCTAAGAAATCCATGTACTTCAGAAATATCCCGAGTCAGCTACATTTTGAATATGTTAAAGTATATCTTAAAATTCTAAACAAAGGAAAAAAATTTGTGAAAATTTTTTCTGGAAAAAAATTTACTATGGAAAAGATAACACTCCCAAGGAAAAAGCATATGAATGATGACTTTGGAAAAGACTGCCTAAAACTCAGAAAAATGGTTTGTAAACCTCCGTGAAGTGATTAGTACTTTTTCTATTCAGAGATACCATTTCTGTGTACAGTAAATGTAACATTAATGAATAAATGAGATTTGATAAAAAGTATTTTTATTTCCTGTAAGCTCCTGAATTGGTTAGAAAAACATCTAAAACTCATATAGACAAAAAGTACATTTCAGCACCAAATACAATAGAAGAAAAATTTGATTCAGAGCCATTTGAAGAGCAGGAAATAGGTTTTGCATCCTGAGTTTTAATAATAAAATGGCAAATGTTATTTTCTGAATCTAACCGTCACAATGCCTGTTAAATATACTCACAGGTTTACTGAAAAATCTATAAAATATTATTGTCTGCAAAATGTGACAAGAATTGTGTATTGATTTGCTGTAACAAGTATAGTGACTAAGGAGAGAAATAATACCATAATTTAAAATGATATTAAAATATTGACATATTTTAATTTTTTATAAATACAGTAGACCTTGTAAGGAAATAATCATCAGCTGTATTCCTTTTAGGTTAGCTTTTGATATTGAATAATATTGCTATTCGTTAGACAAACACATGTGTTTGGTTTTTTTATCATATGCAGTGTTGGATGCTTGCTAAAACATACTGTGCTATTTTTCACGGCCTCTTTAGTAGAATTGTGTTAGAGGAATAGCATTTTATAAATAGTTCTTATTTCTAATTTTAAAGTAATATCCTGATGTTTCTCTGAGACGCTGACAGTAGTCAAAATAGTTACGCTTATATATTAGTCATCACTTAACATTTCTGTTTAATAAATGGGGAACAAGTTTTCTGTAAAAAAGAGGAAGCAACTTCGGCTTATATAGCATGACTTTGTCTAAGGGGAGACAAAGACACTCATTTAGAACTGAAGGGGAACATGTTCTGTGTCTGAAAAGCCAATAGAGAAAATGCATATGGCAAATAATGTGCCTGCAACATTACTGAAGGTAATATTTTTTCAGAATATTTCTTGAATAAATAGAAAAAAGAAAGCAGATACTAATGATTGAAATATATTACTTATTGATAAAAATCAAAAGACATCACTGCAGCAAGGTCTGGCAACTATAAAGTTTTTTAATTATGTGTTTGTATTACAGTGATGTCCACAGATGTTCTGAACAGGCTGGAGGTCACTGTATTGGACAAACAGGAAAAGGCATTTCATTGCCATAAAATGTTTTGTGTCATAGTATAAGGGGCTAATGAAGTGAGAAAATGAATGTGTTAAAGGAGGTAGTAACATTTACACCAATGTGTTTATCTGTTTTATGAAGATGCTGTGAAGTTCAGTATTATGTGTAAAATTTTGCATGTGATATACTGAGTACATTGATGTTATTACATTGCTGTTGTAGTGTTTCAAAAGATTGATGCTAAGATGTTTAGACACAGGTCTGGTCTTCTTGACTGAATCACACTCTTAGATGTATGCTGCTGGAAATCACTGTTGCAGCAGTGTGTGCAGGTGCACTGCTCGATACTTGGTGCTGGCTGATGCTCAGGCCTGAGCTAGTTTCTTGTCTTCACTCCAGCTGCGCATTCCCACCTATGCTGAGGGTGCGAAAAGGGAAGAGCAATGAGGGAGGGAGCTGTGGCTGTTCCTGTCCTGCTGTCCAGTGCATTCCACAGCTGGGTCAAGGCTGATAACTTGGTCCTGTTCAAGCTTGTTACAAGGACATGTAGTGATAGAAGAAGGGGGAGTGGCTTTAAAATGACACAGGGTTGATTTAGATTAGCTATTAGGAAAAAATTGTTTACTGTGAGGCTGGTGAGATGCTGGCATGAATTGTCCTGAGAATCTGTGGGTGTCCCATTCCTGGAATGTTCAAGCCAGGTTGGATGGAGCTTTGAGCCACCTGGTCTAGTGAAGGATGTCCCTGCCCAGGGCAGCGAGGTTGAAACTAGATGGTCTTTAAGATGCCTTCTAATCCATGCTATTCTATGGTCCTCTAAGCTCTAGTGCCCTTTTGGGGGCTACACTTCTTGAACTGAGCTTTTCTGGAGGAAGGGTTTCCAGCCACATAAAACTTATTGTGTGGAGGTGAAAGAATAGTTAACCAGCCTTGATCCCTATTCTCTTGGCTTTTTGTTATGCTTTTGATGAAAGAGCAGCAAATCTGCTGTGGGATTTTGAAAGATCTGATGTAACTTAGTGATTTTACACTCAGTTAGATGCTGGCACACTAACTTCCTCTCACCTCTTGGCTGCAAGAAGTAGGTATAAATGGCATGGGACATAAAAGTTGCATCATTGTTGCTGATGTTGGTCAGAGTTTTAGAACGGCATAGAGAGACCCAGAGTGTTATTTACTAATCGTAATAGCTGGCCTGGATACAAGGTAGTGGGAAAGTAATCTCTTCGCCAACAGACTATCAGAAGTTTCTCAAACTGAGAGAAAGGACGGTAGATGAAAGAGAGAGAAACAAATCAAATGAAGATGTGTTCTGTAAAATATCTGATGCTGAGGAGGTAACAAGGTCCTGATTCTTCTTTGGTCAATTTAAACTAAAATTCCATTATTTTAAAAAGAAACCCCAACCCCACCAAACCAAAACCCAAACTTGATGTTTTATTGGCATTCAGGTTCTGCAAATTTGACAGAGGCAGGAAGCCGATTAATTTGCTACTGTCGTTAGAACTGGATGTCATATAAAAATAGGCATGTTTAGAAATTTATCATGAAATTCTAGAATTGCTTGTAAAAATGTGAGATGTTTTTTCTTTCCTAATAGCAGTCACTTCCCTCATATTTTCCAAAGTATTTAGGACATATTTTTCAATTAATAACCATAATTAATAGAAAAAAAATCTTGGCTTCTCATTTCATCTGAAAACCATTATCTTTTCATGACTTACCTAGGATTTAAAGTAACAATTTCATTATTTTACTCTGCTAAAAATTTATCATTGATTGTTTCAGTTCATTTATCCTTGAAAAGAAATTTCTTCCAAAGTAAACCCACAAAAATGGAAGGATGTATTTATATCTAATAACATTTTAAAAGAACAATAAAGGAATATTAAAAATAATGCAATTTTAGGATATGTTTATTCATATTGCATGAGTGCTATTACTGACATAAGCGAAGCTAATCAAGAAGTAAAGCACTGTTAAACATGAGCAAAGACATCAAAATCATGCCTTGAATGTGTGGAAAATATGCAGTGTTCTGTAATTGCTCAGTTTCTGGTAACAGCTCTGTGTATATGGAACAATGGGTGTTTGGTTATTTTATCATAGTTTTTAGCAGCACAAGATGACAATACTGAAATGTCCCACATCTATATTTGGACCATACTTCCTTCTTTCAAATGTCACTGTGTATTTTTAGACATAAAGAAAGGGGGATCTAAATTCTTTCAACATACTGCGAAACATGTGATGTTTAAACATGCCCCTTTTTTAATTGATCCTAAATGTAGTTATGCTTCTCCACCATTTCTTACTGTGGAAATAAGTCCTGGAGTCTAGAGTGGGGACTTGGCCTCCAAAAAGGAAATGTCTGTGTTGCATGCAAGGGTTTGGTCTTCCAGGGAGGAGATGCCCCTCCACGTGCGTGCCATGGCCATGGAGGTTTAGCCTGCGCTGACGCTGTGCTCCGCGCACTTGCTCTGTGCGTGTGCGCATCGTGTCAGCGCTGAGTTCGGTGTCACCCGGCCTGGGATGCGGATCGAGCACCTGGAACTCGGTAGGCAGATATAGGCAATATATAGGTGTACATGCACAGAATACATATACACATCTACATACATGTTTATGGTGCAGCACATCCAGCTCTCTATGGCTTTGAAAGCAGCTTTGTGTGGGAAGTATCATGAATCCTCTTTTCTCTTTGCTTACCCTCAATGATCAGGAGCTTTATGGTGTAAGAAGGACGAAGGGTTATGTATGCATTTAACCGAAAAAAATCTGTGCTGTTAGTAGGTGAAGAGATTATTGCAGGACTGGATGCTAAACAGCTAATTTAAAAATGAAATTTGATGTCGATTTAAGAAGTTCTTTTAATTTCATGTATTTGAATTCCAAAGTGGCGATTTTTCCTTGCTATTATTGTGCGGACTAATTTTTTTGTTTCCTGACCACATTTTTGTCAGTAGATTTTCTATAAGATTGTCTTTATGTCATGTCCGAATGACTCACCGTAGTTTTGGAATCTTTGTGACCCTTTTCACTCTAACTTTTGCAGTCTAACACACAAAGTTTCTCCATTTACCTTACTTATCTGAGAATATGTGAAAAAATAAGCTGCTGTGTTCTTTGTAGTACTAAGGCTATTGGGTGGTAAGGTAAAATAAGAAAAAGGTAGGAAAGTGAAAAACATAAACAGTCTGGAAGCTAGAAGAAAAGATAGAAAAAAAGTTATTTTATGCGTAAGTGTGGCTGACTTACACAATAAAATAGCATTGTGATAAACCGTGAATGCGTACACATGACAAGTTTATCTCATGTCATAGATTTTAACATTACCATTTTGCTTTAGTTTAAGTTTACAGTCAGTTTTCATAAATAAAGATGTATAAATAAATAACAACAAAAAAAGATAAAAATAATTTCCTTATGCAAAGCTTTTAGGCTGGTATTTGCATGCCATCTTTTTTTCCTGATGAAATACAAATTTTTCTTTATTTTTTGTCTTTCTATGTATTTTGTTTAACCTCTCTCAAAATTCTTAGTGACTCTGTTTGTTAGGTCCCAAATACATTGCATGTGCCTCCTACCCAACGTGAAAACTGATGGTGGTTGTTCAATGTAGTGAATGTTGTAGCCCAAACAGAACAGTTAATTACTGATGAAATACCACTCTCTAGTTAACAATAGAGAAATATCCATGACAGTTTTATCAGTAGAGCTTAAGGGTGATATCTATGTTTGCATTGACTTGTGACTTTCAGTCTGCCACTTTCACATCATCCTGCCATTTTAGGAGTCACTTTCATGTTCTTGCCTAAATACTCCCACTGGCTTTTTTGAAATTAATATTGCCATAGTTAAATTTCTAAGTTTGGAAATACCCCATTGTTTTCCTCTAGCTTGACCTTTTTTTCCTTTTTGCAACATTATTAGTGGTGCCAAATGCTGATTTATAGTTAACTAATTTTTTTCCCTTCTTCAGAACAGTTCTACTGAAAATAAGAGAGAACTTGACTATTGGCTTTTCAGAAATGACTCAGTTTTCTCCTCTTCTAAATACATCAGTTTTACTGCTATGAGTTTTTCTGTCTTCTCAGATTTCTCACCTGCTTATGACACAGAATAAGAAAGAGGTGACAAAGGTGGCATTTTGTCACTTTTTCAGTGTCCTGGATATGGCCCATTCATTGGAAACTCTTTTTTGCAACTGCAGCTACCACAGTAGTGCTCCTTTGTTTTTTTTATTTTCCCATTCCAACTAAGTTTTAGGAAAAAGGGTGAAGACAATAACCTTGTTTAAAATTATGTAAGGAAACCCTTGATGGAGGAAAAATCATATGTTGGAATGGCTGAGCCAACTTAGTGTCTCTTGAAACAGGTTTGAGGGTATGATTCCATGTTGGTAAAATTTTGTTCTCAGAGTGTTATGTTGACAAAAAGTGAAACTAGAGTGAAAGTGCAGATCTAAGACATTTGAGGTATAAAGTCTCTGGGGTGAAAAGTTGTATATATTATTTTTTGTGTGTGAGCACTTGAACATCATGTGAGTGAGAGTGACTCAGAGCTATCTTTCCTCAATTGAATAAAATACCATCACATTTACCAGTGCCAGCCCTTTTTGGTAAACTTAGCTTATTTATCCTATATTGTAGCATGTGTTAATGTAAAGTAAGACAGCAAGTATTATTTATAGATGAATAATATTGTTTGGAGGTCTGCATGCTGTTGGAATAGTTGAGACTAAAAAACAAATATTCAGTGTGTTAAAATCATGACGTGCAGCTTCTAAAAAACACTTACTGTTTCTGATAGTGAGACATATTTGTCTGAAAAAATTAAATAGCCAGGAGAATTTTCATGTTATAAATATAATTATAAAGTTTATAAACATAACTGTACTGCTATATAATATGCAAAATTTTTAAGTATATGTATATACTTTAATATATGATATAAATATGACATAAATATAAAAATAAAAGCAAGTGAATTCTGGTTTAGTAAATACAGTAAACAGATAATAGTAAAAATTGAGCTTACGCTAAGGCCTATGCAGGTTGCTACTGAGAAGCATCTGCTTTTCTGTGTAAGTATTTCTTTTACTGGAGTTTTAAAAAATCATACTATACAAACATCCATCAGGAATGGTGTGGGTACAGTTTACACAGTAGATCTGGAGAATGGATGAGATGATTTCCTGATGGGACTTCAAGTTGTTATTTTCTATGATTTTGTGAAGGAGAAGCTCTAATGTTTCTAATTTATGCTGAAGTGTTGGGAAATGAATTAGTTTGAAGAGCTTGAGGAAAAAATAGAAAAATGACTGTATGTGCAAGACAAACAGAAAAGATCAGATGTATCTGTAAAGAAAGCAAGATTTAAAGGCTGCTTACATGAAATGTAAGCAGATTTTTTAACTGGGAACTTTCCATATTCTGTTCATGTTTTTTACCTACTAATCTGCCATCTTGTTTAGAATCTAACAGCAGAAAATCTGGTAGCAATCATGTGCATGCTTGGAAAAAAAGTTCTGACAGATTAAAACCAGTTGCTAAAGAAGATCTGTATGCCTGTGAATTTTGTAACTTCCTGCTGCTTGCTGGGAGGGTTACTCCCTGGGATGCTCCGAGCATCCTACCAGACTCAGTTCTACTCCTTTGCTATAAGCATCACTATTCCCATACATTTATCCATCGTGGGTCAAGTTATAGAGTATCACTAAATTGGCTTAAGTATGTATGGATTCTAAGGATTCAAATCAGGAGGTGCTCTATCTTTTGTTTTAGTTTGTTTTCCTTTCTCCGGCTTTTTGTGGTTCAAGTGTGATGGCATTCATCAAAACTGGTGCTACCCTGTCAGTGAAATGGCAATACCAGCTTCCTTTAAGTGGTGCTTTTTGTAGCCCCTCCGTGCTTCAAATTGCTTTAGGTGCCTGTGCTTACTCCCAGCAGATTTCCCAAGCACAGCTGGTTATAACAGAAGCACTATCTCTCTTTCATAAGGACAAACAGGCCTATCTCTTTGCATCGATATTCACACTTTGCATAAGCCCCTTAGAAGATTTCCATTTTTAATGGTTTTAATTAGCATTTAGAAAAACTGGTCTCACACTATATAAAGCAACAGATTAAATTTGTTAAGTGGATAATAATAAAATGTGAGTTGATTTGTTTCACCAGGGTTTAAAAGGCTTTTGCTCAATGGGGCCTCCATGTTAATTCATTAAGCATGCTTTAGACCTTATGGAGATTTTTTTTTTTTTTGATTTAATTAACACAGATCAAACTCCCAGGAGATTTTATGTCCTCCACAGCGGTGTGTGATAGAGACAGTAATTTAAAACTTATTTGTAGGTCTTTGTGTTCATGTACTTGAAAAAGGGATTAAAAAACTCTATGAAATCATTCTAATATGGTAGAAGCTACTGAAGTACTTTAGAGTAGGAGCCAAATGTGTTTATAAATGATGGAGGGGCAGTGGCTAAGACTGAGCTTCAGAGATCTGGTTTGTTTTCCTGGCATCTAGTCCCTGCTAAGCAAGCCAACAGTGCGTTTTCTCCACTGATGTTTAAATCCATGATGCGTAAGCAGGCCCTTGAGCTGGGCCCCAAGACCTCTATCCCTCCTTCTCATGGTGTTCATCAGTGGGCATGGCTGAGCTCTGGCCTAGTTTAAAGCATGCGATGAAAATCTGTGGTGTGGTTAGGGCAATCTCCTGGGAAGCAGTGGGTTGTAGGTTTCAGCCTCAGTAGTCTGAGGAGGTCCCAAACAGTTGCTGGAACATGGTAATAATTTCTTAATATAAGAAATCACTGCTAGAGACTTTTTTGTGCTTCTCTCAATGTGATTACTGTCATTTTTTGTTGAAGTCAGTGATTTCGAAGTCTAAGAATGCATCACAGATCTGTTCTTTCCTGTCTGTTTTTCATAATGTTTTGGTTGAACTGAGGTATCCAGCTTCTACATGTAAATAGTTTCTCAGATGATTTGAATTAGAATCAGAGTGGGAAAAAATTAAAAATCACTTGCCTGCAAAAAATAATGAGAAGTGGAGAGAGAGAGATTCAGAGAGAGAAGTATTCATTGAGGAATACGGTAGCAAAGACAGGATAAATTCTCCCAAAGAGGTTCTCTAAATCATACGAGAACCATGGAAGGAGATCTCAAATAAGTGTGCAATGTCTTCGTCTGTGTCTGAAATTCTCCTTTATTGTGTGTTCCATCAGTCTTCTTCACTGAATAAAACAGGGTCTTGAGAGAAAATATAACCACATATGATATTGCAATTAAATAATATATCGTGTCTCACATACAAAGGGCAGAAGATCAGTTGCTTACCTTAATTGGCATACAGCATTTAAGTTGTTCTTCCAAGCCAGGGTCCAGGCTGAATCTTAGTGGAAGCAGATGGAACAGAATGAAACTATGCTGTACTCAGGAAGTTCCATAATAACATGCCTTAAAATCCTTTAAAGAGATGGGATGTGCTTTGGGATTCAGACACCTGTGTGTCCACCTGTGACCTAGCTGTCTAAACTCCCTTTACCTCAATGGATATCTGGTCAATATGGTTGGAGCTGCCTGGAGAGTGTTTCAATTGATCAGATTCTCTAGTGTGGACTGAATTACTCTTGTTTTGCTGCCTTGAAATTGCTGACTGTAATGGAAGCTCAGATAGCTAATGCAGTGAGGATTTCTACATATATGTACTCAAACTGATTTCTCTTAATCTTGAGTTGAACCTCAACCAAAGACTCCTCTTGACATAGATGATTTTTGAACAGTCGTTACTTGACGTACTTCTATAGCAGTGTTTTAATCTATGTGATCTGATGTAGAAGTAGGTGAATGCTGGTTTTTACATTTTATTTTATTATTGTACTGATGGCTACTTAATATCATCAGTGTTCAGTCGAAATTTTTCAGTAGTGGGTAGAATTCTGTGCATGCTAAGAGGTTTAATGATGAGTATTTTACTATTCCACTCTCCCAGCAATTCTCTGAGGGGTGCTGATGCTATGTGACAGTAAGCAGGCAGATCTGTATTTCAGTACTGAAATATGGGATTGCTGCCATTCTGTGTACCTGTTCTTTGATTGTTAGGAAAACCTGGAGCTCTATCTCCTTTGTTGTTTTAGTCAACAACAAATATAAAATGTGTGGGATTGTGTTGCAGGGCTGCTGCTCCCTCAGATAAAATGTCAGCACTGCCCTTTCCAAGTTTGATTTTATACACCTCTGAAGTTAATTTTAAGGTATTATTATTATTATAGTTATTAAAATTATTATTATTCGGATCTTTTGCACTTTGCAGATTTTAGCAATATTCCTGGGGGATTTTTTGTGTTGCATTCCTTAAAACGTGCAATTATGATCCTAACAGATCATAATGATTTTCTCTGCCCAGTGCTATGCCTTTCCAAAAAGCATTTATTTTGTCTTTGAGGACTGCTTGTAGGAACTCCCAGAGGATTACTGTCCTTTCCTTTTCACTGCTCTTAGTCCTTAGGAATATTTTAATCTCCATCAAAAAAAAAAAAAAAAAAAAAAAAAAAAAAAAAAAAAAAAAAAAAAAAAAAAAAAAAAGAAAAAAACCAAGAAAAAACCCTGTGAAACGAACATCTTTTAAAGGTGTTCCTAGATTGTAATGATTTTATACAGGGTCTGAGGCCTGCCTGAAGTCTAGCAGAATATCTGATGGTTTGGCAGCTTTTATCTTAGAAAAGAGAATTATATTCAGAAGGAACTCCTAGCAAGGTAACTAACAGAGCTGTTAAAATTGAACTTTCAAGGGAAGTACAATTTTTTTAAACCTAAATCAATTAAAAATAATAAATTTCCAGAAATTAAAATTCAGAATCCTTCAGTTTCCCCAACACTTAAACATGTACTTATGAATGAGAGTGCAAGTAACACAAAAACTTTACCAACTTTATTCTGTACAACTGATGAAGAATATTCCTGAATCTGGGCTTATTATATCTGTGATCAAAACACGGCCTGTTCTGGAAGAGTTTTACATTTGAAAGGAGAAAGAGTATTGATTCAGACCATCTATCAGGTTGTGTTAATAACAATTTTTTTTCTGAAAACTTCATTAAGATCCTATGCACGGCAAGGGTTTTTGAGTTTCATCTTTCAAGAATATAGAAGTTATAAAAAGATACAATAACACTGTGGAGTTCAGAGAGAAAACCACCCAATCCCATCTGAACTCTGTGTCATAATACACTTTAATGCCTCATAATATCATGAAATAACACTATTTTAACTACAAGAGTGTAGTTAGGAGCCTTTATTATAATATACAGCATATTATTATAGTTGGGAATTTTCAAAACACCCTCTCTGAGAGTGTTTATACAGAACAAAATACCACTTATTGCAAAAAATATATAAAGCGCTTACCACCTTCTTTGCATTTTCATATTAATATTGTTATTTCATTTGTTTATGCTGTTTCAAGGTTGGAAATTAAAAATCACTAATGGTAAATGATATTCCCAACTGCCTCCATATAAGGACAAAAATTCTGTTTCAGTCAATTGTAAGGAAAGACCACCTTCTCCTATTTCATGAGCTCTGGATCAAGTAAAACATTCTATGAGTTTCCTGCAGGACAGGCCTTAGGCCTATATGCAACAGTGTGTCACATATTTATACAAAAGAGTACTCATGTTAGAAGTTCCTCATACAGGATCCTGGAGCTATATATGTACGTCAATCTGTGCACGACTTTAAAATCAGTACAGTGTTAGCTAACTGGCCCGTGAATGGAGTCTTGAGTTATGGTAATTTGAATGTCCTTTTTGAGGGTGCAGCTTAATTTAGCGTTTTCTTGGATTCTAACTTGTAATTTTTGAGCAGTGAAGTGGTGAGATGGTGGAGGTTCTTGGATGTAATGCATCCCCTTTTTCCAGACATGCAATCTTTTGCAGAGGCATAGACATGACAGGCAACACCAACCTTTTCCAGGGAGAACATTGTATAGCATTTCCAGTCTTTTTTTGACTCAATGGACCAACTGCTCAGCAAGCTTTATAAATCATGACATGTCTCCTTCCTTTTGAAGTTCCTTGAGATGCCTCTTCAATTTCCAAAACTACTAGGGAATGGAGCAGCAGAGAAACGACTTAAGGGGAAGGTTTTGGTAAGAGGGACTGAAAGTCATGCCATCTAATTTTCTTCAAAGTGTGTTAAGCATTCAGTCCAAACTTTTGTCTAGACTTCCGAGAGAGAGAGAGGGAGGGAGGGCGATAGAAGTAGAAAAACTCCTCCCAAGGTGAGTAATTTTACCCTGTGAGGTTTTAAAACAGACATGAAATGAATCATTTTCTATGTCTTTATTAAGGAGCCTAGATGGCGAGCTTAGACCACACATGAACTTTCAGCAAGATGAATGTAGTCTGGAAAAAGATGAGAAGGATAAATAAGGCAGAGCTCAAGTCTGTAGAAGAGGATAATGAGTGGGCTTATGTAGTCAATGAACTTTCCCTGCTTTATGGTATCAGGACACTTGAACCACTGAGAAAGCATATGGTTTTCTAATAGGGAGAAGACAAAGCAGAGGAGTTGGGAATGTGGAGGGAAAGCTTTATGAGTGTAGCATATGACAAAAAGAAAAGCTGAGGTTTTTACCTTGTCCACCAGATGAACTCTATGGGGTATCAAAGGGGAGTTCTGTCTGCAGACAGGAAAGAGTAGAAGAAAAGAGACAATCTGATATATTTGGCAATATTTCCCCTGCTTGAAGTCTGCAAAAGGGGAACCCCCAGAGAGCTTTAGTCAGCATACCACGTGAACTTTAGGGAGGAAATGTTCTCCTTTTACATTGTCAAACATCCCTTGTGAGCAAGTTACATTTTGAACACTCTGAACACTATTTCTACCACAAAAAAAAAGTCAAAGAAATTTTGCACTGTGTTAATTCAGATACTCTGCTTTAGTTTTGGAGAAAATCCAGACAATCAAAGACCTCAGGTTTCAGTTTTGGAGGTATTGAGATGCTGTATGCTTATACCCTAAAACTTGCTACAAGTTTTAGGGTACAGAAGAGGTAAAAGTAAACCCTTATTTAGGGAAACCTTAACTCTGCGGTAACTTACCTCACTCTGTTTGTTAGTCGTTATAAGATGCAGTGAGCACACAGAACATATAAAAAAAAGACTATTTCCTAGAAGCTGACACACTCTCACAGACTCACACAGAATTAGGACAGTTGCCTATTATCTCTGCTTTGCAGTCAGGGACGCTCAGGGAGGCAGCTCTTCAGGGAATTGAAGGTGACACAGGAAGCCAGCAGTAAAACTATGTTGTAAACCCTTCTGACTTTTGGATTAATGCCCAAACCACTTATTACAGTTTGTTTGGCTTAATTTGCTTGAGGCCTAAGTGAAGGAGTATCAAACTAATTCTACTTCACATAGTTCTTTCACAAGGTGCTGCCTGCAGCTAGTTGTATGTAGAAGAGGATATACACTACTCCAGTTAAAGTTGTTAAAGTTAAAAAAGATTGAAAGAAAAAGAACCAGGGATCTTATCTGGCCTACGTTTAGCCAGGGTGGCTACCTTTTCTAAGATATTTGTGACATTGATGTTCCTCTGTTTGATTGCTCTGCTTAAGCAAGAAGCAATTGGGGCTGCTTGCTGCTGTGGGAGGGAGAAACCACCCTGTTTGGTGAGGCAGGGCGAGCAGAGCAGGAGCGGCTCTGCTCCCACTATCCTTGTGTTGCAAGGTGGGCGTGAGGGCAAGTGGAGGGGTCGCAGCCTCCCCAGGCCCGTCCCACAGCATGGCAGCCCAGCCAGGGTGGCTCTGAGCTGTCCTCACACACTGAAAACATTCCAACCTCCGGTCGCCAGCTCCGCCCGGCCTCTGTGCAACCCAGTGGCCAAGCCACAGAGCTCTATAAATGGGAGGTGTGGGAAAGTAGTAAAACTGACAACTCAGGCTGACTTGTGAGGGTTTAGTGCCAAACCTTGGGCACAAACTGCTGCAGGTGACAGCAGTTGGGAACTCCTTGTGGGTCAGATGCTCATAAGGGTACTGGAAAGCTGCTGTAATGGGGTCAATGAAGATTTTCCCTGGCATGGGGGAATCCCTTTGTTGCTTTTTTTTTAATGAAAAGAAAGAAACCAAAAGAAAGTTTTGAAAATATTTAACTCTATTCTCTTTTACTCTGCTTTTGACTGCTTGGTTTTTGCTTCTCTGAGTCATGTAATACTGTTGTTTCACCATCTCTTTTTTTTGGGAAAGCAGTGATCATCAGGGCTACAGAGGAGAAAACTTTGAGAGGAACCATCTGCAAACTGGACTCTTAATTGTCTTCCAAAATCAATCCCTACACAAACCTTCCAAGATTCCTGTCATAAGAAAAGCAAAAAAAGCCTCTCAGCAGCCTTCTCAGCTGACTCACCTTTAAGACTGCCATTTTTTCACTGTAAAATTCTTTCAAACCTTTTACACAAAAGAAAACAAAAAACCCCAGACAAAATCCCCTGTTTCTGGTAGCAAATAGTATCTCACTTGAGTTCTGAAGTAACTCAGTTACCCAAGTAACTATAGCAAATGGGAGGCAACAAGGGCACTGGGCTTTGTTTCACTGTTTCTCACATCTATTCATTGTTTGTATTGGCAAAATTATGCCTTTTATTGTCACCGTGAGTTCCGGTGGCTCTGCTGATGAAACGACTGGAAGGTTGTGGACCCCTAGTCCGTGATTGCCATTGTTCCAGGGATGTGAGTGAGTTGCAGAGTACTTGCTTTGAGTTTGTTTTTTGTTTTCTCTCTGGGACAAGACCTGCTCATCTACACAGCACTAACATTTTAGCTGATCCCCTGAGAGTCAGAAACATGCTGCTAAATGGTTCCTGTTGGAGACCCACTGTTGCCTTTTACAAATCTGTATTGCATCCCTCAAGAGACACATCCATCCACTGCACTGCTCTGCTGGACCAGTGCTTACAGCTGAGGGTTCGCAAAGCCCGAAAGCCTTGCAGAGCTCACTGCACATCAGAAAAGGCAAAATTAGTTCTAGCTCAGCTTACCTGTCTTAAGAGTCTAATATGAAAATTTTGTTTCCAGCCTCCTACATTTTGTTGCAGGGGCCATTTTTGGGGAGATGGGAAAGGCTTAAAATGATATTTGTGATCATTCCAGATTTTGGTCTCATTTTACTTTAAAGATCCATTAAAAAAATTAAGCAAGACTCCTGCTGCTAGCTCAGTCAGCTGTGAAGGTTCTGTGAAACTGTTACACATCATTTGAAAGTAACCGAGTAACAAGAAAAAAAATCCTGTTGAGGCTTCCCTTGTTATATAGAAGGATTTGTACAACTAGGATTTTCATTTGTTTTAAGGCTTTGATTACTTAAATATTTTCAGAGAAGAAAGCATACATGACTCCAAATTGCTTCCCAAATTGGGAAGCTGCTGTATCTTAAACAGAGAATTAAATTGTTGTGTTCTTCTTGAGGATCTGTGTCTTGCTAATCTTCCAGATAAAATGAACTCTGGAGTGAAAGTCATTAATCGTGATATCTTAATAATATGCCCTTCAAAGGAAGTATCTACCCTTTCAGATTACGAAGATCTGATCAGTGAAAGCAAACCGTACTGTGATTGGCTGGGGACATCTAGTGGAGGAAAAGTAAAATACTAAAAATTCCAGGAATGTTTCCTGCTGTTGTTGTAAAATCAAAATCAGGACTTCCACGACTGAACAAAAGTTTGCTCTGTTTAACCCTAAATTAAATGTTTCCAGAAAAAATAAAATTGTTTCCTGTTTCTAGACGATCCAATTGTGCCTTTGTAGTTGTCTTTAAATAATATATTTTAATTAATTTCATTTCATTATGAATGTGGGAGTTTATTTCATGTTATTTGTTTTTTTCTATTGTTTCATTTATTTGGCAAGTCAATTGCTTATATTTCTTTCAGATTCCTTCAAAGATAATGTTTGCTAAATAATAGTTGCCAACCATTTTATTAATTTTGAGATGTTTGGATGGAAGGTGTTATAAGTGGTATGTACAGGTAGTTCAAATATTCCTTTTTAAACATAGAATCATAGAATTCAGACTTTTCAGAATTAAAGCAGTCAATGAAGTTGATTTGTACCACTAATACTACCAATGTTATTAAATTTTGTTTTTGACATTTTATGTATGACCTTACAACTGAACTTGGTTTTGGAACTGTCCTGTCATACTAGGAAGAAAAATGCTTACTTTGAGTACCCTCAACATAGATTCAGAATCCTGAGTCCTTCTCAGGGCAATTTTAAATCTCCAGGAAGTGGGATATTGACTTGCAAGGGCTCCAATGAGAGCGGTCTACCTTGAGACTGGCCAATTGAAGGAGCCTGCGGGTTTTAGAAGCTACTTGGGAGTAGTATTAAAACAATCACTGACACGCCGTTATGATTATAGACAGGCCAAATAATATTTAATAAACACAATAACCATCTTCCTATCTATCTCACACACTTATATACCCAATTCACTTAGAAAGAAACCCACACATATGTACAGGTAGGCTTGTAATATGCTAAATCACTTCTTATGGAAGCAGTCCGAGACTGATTCCAGGAGCCAAAGCTAAGGAAACCACCTAGTTCCAAGCAAAGTTTCAGACCAGAAAACATGGGATGGCAGATGTTATGATATAATCTTAGAATCCTAGAATGGTTTGGGTTGCGAGGGACCTTTAATGATCAGCTAGTTCCAGCTCCCCTGCCATGTACAGGAACATAATGTGGGATGCACCTAAACTGAGCTATACCAAGGCCCTGCAGGGAAATAGTACACCACCAATAGGTGTTGATTTACATTTTTGTTGGTGAAAGAGAGCTATATTTTTGGCCAATAGCAGCAGTGGTTTCAGAGAGGGACATTTAGTAATGCCTCTATGAAGAAGCAGGGAAGGACAGTGTGTGTAAAAACCACCTTAAGGAAGAACAAGGCTGCTCTGGATCTGAAACTTCAAAGAACCAGGAAACAGCAGTTCCTCAGAGATAATATTCAAGCTATTCTACTCAGTCTATACTATATTATTCTCAGTGCATCAAGAGATCTTTAGATAAAGGAAACGGTGCCACAGATTTTTAGTTTAGCATAGAAGTTTTGAGGTCGTTCTTCAGAATGGCAAAATTCACAATTACTAAGAGAAAAAGTCAAATAAATGTACATGAACCCTGAGCCTTATCCATTGGAAGTTATTACAAAAAGCAGTAACCAGGAAGGCAGGTAAACTGAGGGAGAGTTATCCATATGCAGGAGCAAAATTTACTTCCTTAGAATCGTAGAATAGCGTCCTTCCTCTCTCCTGATAAATCCCATGATAATCCTTTCTCCCACAAACTGGGTTGCACTAGCCACATTCTCAACAGCCCTGACTACTGTTTTCCAGAGACTAGTGAGAACAATGTGTGATCAGGCACTATTACTATGGAATTCTACTGTAAAATCAGCAAAAGATGAGACTCCACTTTTCATGTATTGCAATCTATGGGATTGTGATAAACTGTCATTTTATCTGCTATTTGTTTACAGGAATTGTCCTCAGAAATCTTCCCTTCTGCATCCTTCATTTTATAGGGACTGAGGGAAGAGCAAAAGCCTCTTTGGAGGAAGAATCAGTAGTGAAGGTCTAACAGTTATTTAAATAAAATTATAAGCCTAAGAGAAATGTACGATTTGCCAAGATTCTAGCTAAATCATACAATATTGAAGTCCAACTCTTACTCCAGTGAGAACCAGTCCATTAGAATCCCTAAATAGCTAAATAATGCAAATTACATTTTTGGGATGATTTCAGATATTTCACGCTGAGACAATTTAAATTATAGCTCTGATGAAACTACATTTGAACTGGAAATAGTTTGGGCATAGTGATGTGTAAGCAGTGGATTAGAAAAAAAAATCATCCTCTGTTAGACAAAATCGCACCAGAGATTTTTTCCTGGCTGTAAGAAGAGTCCCTCTTGGATCAGTTGACCTCTTTAATAGAAGAGTCTGTCCTTCCATTAAATCAAAGGGAACAGAAGTCAGTCCTGTAAGCAGGTGGTTGTCTCTGGGTGATGTCCAAGGTCAGACTTTCTAACTCTTGTATGAGTTACTGGCGAAACTGCCCATGAAATTGGAGACTTTGTGAAAGTAGAGGCTAAACAAGCTGTTCAGTCTATAGCACTCCCTTGCTAGTGTTACGAGGACTCAAGACTAATGGGGCTTTGTGAAAACAGAAAGGCTTAAATTCTCACTCTCGGACTGATGAGATTTTAGACAAGCTGCATGGAGCATTCTTCCTTATGGAAGAAAGTTAATTAAGGGCTATTGCCCTCTAGACTCAGTTTCAGCATTGGGTGAACCAGCTCATAGCAGAGAATGAAGGTATTTGCCCAATGATACATCAAGAGCATCCTATTTCTATTGAGCAAAAGACAAGTATGTTCCCTGGGGTAAGGGTGGGTTGGGTCACGTTCAAGATCAGGTGCTGAATGCCAAAACTGAAAAGTATTAAGTGAGTTTTTTAGGACTGGTTTATCAAAGTGGCACACAATGACATAAAGCCACATATAGGATAGGTGGGATTTACTGAGGGTTGGTGCTAATCCCAGGGTGTGCCTGGTCCCTTTTGAAATACTGGAATTGTATGGGAGATCTGTGCCCTTTTCAAAAATGGTTGGCTTAGGCAATAAAAAAGACAACATTTTCTGAACTCATTAATGTGAAAAGTTTTTACATGGCACTTAGAGTGGCACAGTACAAAAATCCCAGGCCTTCTAAATTCAGATTTTGACTAAACTTCCAGACATTTCTCAGTCACAGATTTGTCAAAGTACTGTGGTTGCAGAGTGCTGCTAGGTGAAGGAGATAACCAATTGTGTACTTGGAAAAATAAGAAAAATCTTGTTTGACAGGAAAGTTACTTCCAAATGTTGAAAAAGAGGGCCCTGAATATTTTAATTCTTAAAAGATGGGAAGCACTATTTCTGTCTAGCAACTAGTCTCCCAAAGGAGAAGTAATCTGTGGATTACATTGCAGTGCCCAAAAATGAACACTCCACTCTGGGTGACGTCTCTTACATGAAATGACTTTCATCTTGTATATGATGCTCCTCAAAATATGTCCTGGAATGTCTTTTTACAATAATATCAAATTCCTGACTTAAATCAAATGTCTGATTCACTGAAAGCCCAAAGCCTGTTTTTCAATATTGTTGAACAATCAACTATTTCCCTGTTGTATTTATCACTTGAATGTTCCTTACTAAGCACTTTATTTAGCCTATGTTGAATTTCACCATGTTGATTTTAAGATGTGCCTTTTGTTTATTAACATTACTGAAAATTTAAACCCAAGTCTGCTGAACATTTGCAACCTCTTCTAGTGTGAACACCTCTGCAAATGTGACAAATACGTTCTCTAGTCAGTCATGCAAGACATTGAGGAACTTACTGAAAGCATCTGGCAGTGGATGTCTGCAGCCTGTCACTTGATTTCTTCTCACAATTGGGCAGATAACTTTAAGCTTGTGAGTGCTTTTTCCTGTGTAGTTGCACACCTATTTACCAATGTTTATCTATATGTACTCTGTATTTCTGTATTTTGCCAGCAGGAATTATATTTAAAACAGTGTCAGTAGCATTACTGAGTGCACTGTCTACCAAATATCTGATCAAATCTCACACTTTGTAAGTGCTGAAGCAAAGATTATACTAACTTTTCAGCCTTTACTATCTGCTCTTCTCATTCTTTCCTTGTTAAGTAATAGGCATTCTTTTTCTTGCTGTCCTCCCTTTTCTAAAATATTTTTCTTGTTGCATTTTATGGTTTTTTTTAGATGAAAATCATATTCACTTTGATCTACACTGCATGTTATTCCTTTATAGTCTCTTCTACATCTATGCTTGTAGGTCCTTGTTCCTGCTTTTGTATTTATATTTATATTTTTCTGCTTTCCTTTTTCTTTTCCTGGCTCTTAAAGAGCTTTTGATGGAGCCATGTTGGTCTCTTACTGTGCTCCACATTTCCTTTGCATCATGACAGTCTGCCATTATATCTTTAATATAGTCCCTTTCAGTAACTATGAACTCCCTTGTAGTCTTTTTTTTCCCCTCTTAGAATAACTTCCCAAGAGACTCTACCTTCCAGTTCCCTCAATTTGATGAAGTCTGCTTTCTTTGGACTCCACTGTCCTTATTCAGCTGCTCTGATTCTGCCCTTTCTTTAGATTTGTGAACTTTATAGTTTTGTAATCACTTAAACAAAATTAATTTCTTCCTCAAACTTCTCAACCAGATCCTCCCTATTAGTCAGAATCAGTTCTAAGCCAGCTGCAAACTTCTTAGTACCTTCTTCCATCTTCCTAAAAGAAAGTTGTCCTCAACATGTTCTGAAAGCCTACTAGACTTTCTTCATCCTGACATTATTGTCCAGCACCTTCCTGTGTATAATTCAAGTCTCCCATTACAAGTAAGAGGGCACCCATTGTGTGCTTGTATTATTTGCAAAGAAAAAAAAAGCCTACCCCAGAATGATGGGGGATCTATGTCCTTCTGATTAGGTTACTTCTAGCATATTCATATTATGACATTGCCTTTATTTTTTTTCCTTTTTACCTTTTCCTTGAGATGCTCAATGCACTCTCACACCTTCTGGCAGTTGAGCAACGATTTACCTTTTTGAATGTACAGTGGGGCATCTATTTCTTTTTCCTCAGAGCCTGTCTTTAATAAACAAAGTGTACTCCTTTATCCCAGCAGTTAGAGGAAACAACATGGAAACATAACCATTACACAGCAGTCACAGACAGCTGCTTAGTCCAACAGGGACTGTTTCTGTGTCATGTTCAATAGCTACCTCAGTAACTCTAGTAGTTCTGGGGAATGAGAAGATTTCAGAAACTTCCTCAGTTTTGTCATACCCTTATCTGTGATTTTTCATCAGAATGAAAGGTTTCAAGAAGTTTGAGGCTTAGTAAAGTTGGAAAATTAGTTTATGGAGCAAAAAAACCTTTAATGATTTACACCATCCACAACTGTGGTGAATATTGCAACCTTAAATCTAGACCTGACGGGTATTATCTGGTCAGAGGATCATATAGTAAACGGAGATTGTATTATAAACACCAGATTTTAGGGGAGGAAGGCATGGTAAATTTCCAGCAGAGTGGGATTGATTTTTTTCCTTTCGAAATTCCAGCCTATTCCTGCTGCAGTAGGTTCTCTTTAGCTGTGAGTAAATTTATTCACAAAGCTACAGAAATCTTCATAAAACTGGTGCATCTCTCTAACCTAGAAGGGGCTATTTGGATTACCCGGACTATGAACAAGCCACATCAATCCACTGACATCATCTTTCCCAACAGTGAAAGGGCTTTTTATAATTTCATGATGGAAAATACAGCCTCTCTGTCTGGTAAATAGTTTTAATCCAAACAACAAGGGATGACAGCTTCGGAGCTTCTCTGGGATTATTGTGTGATTGTGAAAACAAATTCAGAGCATTTATCATTGTGTCAGAAGTTGTTCATGGTGTCTCTGATTCACCTGCACTAAAAAAACACAGAATCACTGAGTGGTTGAATTTGAAGGACCTCTGGCAATCACCTAGCCCACCTTCCCTGCTCAGAACAAGGTGAGCTACAGCACATTGCCCATGGCCGTGTGTAGTTGACTTCTGAATATCTTCAAGGATGGTGACTCCACAACATCCCCAGGCAACCTGCTCCAGTATTTAAACAGTAAAACAAAGTTTTTTCTTATTTTCAATTGGAATTTCCTATATTTCAATTTCTGCCCACTGTCTCTTGGGCCTATCCCTGGATGCTACTGAGAAAGTCTGGCTCTATTTTTTTACTCCCTGGCATCAGGCATTTAGACTTCTTCAGGCTGACTTGTCCCAGCCTTCTCAGCCTCTTCATCTATCTCATCATCTTTATGGTCTTCTGCCTTACTCCCCCTAGTGAGCACCGGGGAGCCCAGGACCAGCAGTCCAGCTGTGGCCTTCCAAGTGCTGAGGAGATCATGCCCTTGATTGGCAGGCAATGTGATGCTGTTCCTGATGCAGACCAGGAAGGACTATTAGCCTTCCTTGCTGTAAGGTTTCATTGCTGCCTCTATTGCCTTGTCTATCACAAACCCCAGGATTTTCTTTGCAAAGCTGCTTTCCCACCAGTCATTCCCCAGCCTGTACTAGTGGATGCTGTTTTAATTCCCAAGGCTATTTACCTTTACTTCTTGAGATGACTATTGCCCCATTTCTCTGCGTTGCATGGTCCTTCCAAAAGGCAGTACAACCAGCTAGTGTATCAACCCCTTCTCCCGGTTTTGTATCTTCAGTTTTGCTAAGGGTGCAGCCTGGTCCATTATCTAGGTCATTGATGAAGATGCTAAATCATGTTGGAGCCGGTGTTGACCCCTGGGGTACACTGCTAACCACTGCCCTCTAGCTGGACTTTGTGCCACTTTAAGTCCAACATTTCAGGCAGTTTTTATTCTACTTCACTGTGTGCTTGTCTAGTCGGAACTTCATCCACTTGTCTATGGGTATGCTATGGCAGACTATTTTGAAAGTTGAGGTAGACAATTACTGAAGTTGAGGAAGGCATCCACTGTTCTCCCCTTGCTCATGAGGTAGTCATGTGACTGCAGAAAGCTATCAGGTTGGTCAGAAATTCTTCCCTTTTTGTAAATTCATGATGAGTACTCCCAGTCGCCTACCTGTGATTAAATTCTTTGTAAATGGCTTCCAGAAGGATTTGTTCCATCAGCTTCACAGGGATCAAAGTGAGGGTGACTAGTCTGTTTCTCCCTGTAACTTCCTTCTTGCCCATCTTGGAGGTAGTATTGACATTTGTTTTCTTCTAGGAAAGATAATCAAGAGTGGCCTCACAAATGATGTGCTACAAAGTCACATGCACCTGAACACATGCACAGAACATATGTTCTGTGTTTTAAATGTTCCCCAATCTGATCCTTCTCCAGCAAGGGCAAGTCTTGTTGCTCCAGAAAAGTGCCATAACAAGAGTTGCCAGAGTGTGATGGGAGACCAGTCTAATGTTATGCAGTCCATTTTCAGTCAGAGATGTGTTCACAAAATAGTTTTTTTTTCAGCTAGAATTCACTTTAATGTAGGCCAGATTATTTATTTCAGCCTTAGTTTTAAAAATCAAACAGAAATACCCCATCATAAAATCCAATCCAGTGACATTTCTCTTAGGAAAAATATAAGTCCATTTGAAGTAAAATGCATAAATTATATCTTCTAACAAATCTATTATTCATAATATTCATATAAGGATTATTCATATAAGGATAGGAGGAGTCTTATTATAATATGAAATTCTCCTGAGGAACATGCTAGAAGAACCTTAACTTCATTCTGAATAGTACTGAATAAAGCAATCTTCTTTCTGTAGAAATAGAGCAACATATCAGCAAGAAAGTACTTGATGACAATTCACTGATCCATACATGCACACAGGATATTTTCAACTAAGTAGAGAAATTGTGAATATAACCCTGCCTACTTATTGGGACTTCTGAAAAATATAATTGCTATTTACATATCTGTTCCTCTTATAATGCAAGGCAGAAAATTTTCCTGTAAATTTAAGACTATTTCGATCTGAAAAATTTACACCAAGGGCAATTAAGAGTTGGCTGAGAACTGCTTTTGTTCGTTTGTTTGTTTGTTATTTTATTTTGTTATTCTGCCCTTTTGAGAAACTCCCTGCAGCCCAAGAAATCAAAACAAAATTTCAAAAATAATCTTTTAGATAAGAACATCATATCCTAGAACCATGAATTTCCTTGCTTCGTAGAATGCACAGCAGCAACCAGGAATGGTTAAATGGCTGTGGCTTCATTTTCTCCAGATAATGGAATGGTTCATACTTCTGGAAAGTATTTGGTACAATATTAAATAAATGAGTGAAATACATCCTCATCCTCAATTGTCCCACGTGCTTCTGCTGGTGAATAGCCCTTACTGGGAGCTATGGATACAGGAAATGCTGCTTCTGTCTTATTGCAGACTTTGCCATGATTCCCAGAGCCCATGATTACCCTTAGTAGTTTGGACCCAGTTTGGACAGAGTTCTGGAAACAGACAGCCAGGATGGGAGAGCAGGAATGGAGATTTCTGGCAGACTTTCCTCAAGAGGGGTGGATATCTTTCCAGATGCCTGTTTGCAGGGCTCCAGTGGCAGCATGCTGGCAGCCGCCGTGCACAGGGTGTCTGCTCAGGCATGGGGTGGGCCCTCAGGGACCTGTGCCCACACAAGACACAGAAGTGTGGGGGAAAGTTCTGGGCAAGGAATTTCGCATTTTCCACCTCTCCCTGGGCTCATGAGTCAGAACACTGAGCTTTTCTCCCCTTAAAAGGCAAGATTTAGTACTTTCTCTCCAAGAGGTTCCTGTCGGTTCTCTCTCCCTACTAAAAAAACCTGAGAGGCTAAAAGCAATGCTGACTTCATTAATTGAACCAAAATCAATGAGAGCAGAGCAAGGCTCTCTGTGACTTTAGATGGGTTTAGATTTACAAAATGTACACTTTGTACAGCAAGTATACATTACTGATGGAAATGTACTGATTGAAAATGAAATACAAGTAATAATGCCATAAGCTTTTATTCAGTAGCTGTGTGAAAAAAATAACACTTGGTTGCAATGCAAATATGCCAACCCATGCAGCCTTTCTTTCCAGGTATATGCCTTATGTACTAAAAGCTAATGCCCTTAGACATTCTAACAATTTACATATACTGAATTCACTATGTAGAGCAAAAAATGACTTGTATAATAAATTGCACATGCACAAAAAGAAGGTGTGCAAAATAAACACATCAGCTAGCTGAATACTAATTACCTATATGCAAAATCTGGAGACACTCAGTATGCAGAACCAATCAGTTATCACAGTGAACACTTATAACTAATTTCCTTCAGGAAGAAAATTTTCCATTAGCTTTAGTGAATTTATACCCATTATAGGAAGGTTGTAGCTAAATAAATATTATTTTAGTTTAATTGGATTAAAAATTAGAAATGCAAATTCTGGTGCACCATGTCTCTAAGTTCTTGTCTCCCTTTTTATGGTAATACCCTTCTAATGGTTTAAGCCTATGAAGAAAAAACACTGAAGATTTTAACTAGCAGCTTTGCAGGGGGGCAGAAAGGAGCAAAGAAGATTTAGTGGTGAAAAGAGCAAATAAATAGGTGCTCCAAGATTAAAAAGAGGGTAGAAGTGCATGCTGAGCTGTTGAAAGGCCTCTCTGTGTTTAAAGAAAAATATTGTTTGGTTCTTTCACCAGTGCATGATCAAAATAAGAGGTACAAATTAGTTCATGGCTGCTGAAGCTACAAAACATCATGCAGAGAGCTGTCTTTGGGAACGTTTTAATGAGGAGAAGAGGTCATCAGACTGTGACATTGCTTTTCAGAATTCTTCAAGAACAACACAGACTTCCTGTTCCAAATGTGGTAAAGAATAAAACAACCTTAGTAGTAATCGTACAACTTTTGAACCGTGTTCCTTGGAAATACTGTACCGTGCTCATTTTGTAGCTTTAGTTAGCTATCTCAAAGGAACTCTTCCATATTTTCCATGTGCTCTTATTTCAAAAGTACAGTGAAATGGTAGAGCTTCAACAAGGATTATATTTATAAAATAAAGTTTTATTCAGTCTTCTAAAGAGATTTTAATGTTTTCATTGCTCTAGGTGAAATGGTACACTGTGGCTCTGTTCATTAACATTTAGCATCAGTGCAAAAATCAAGGATTACCACATACAGTTTGAAAGGACATCCAAAATGACTTTGAAATTAAATTCACTACAATCTATAGTTTTGCAGCATTTCAAATGTGATTTTAAAATGTATAAGTGAAGTTAATGGCATTCCAGGTCAAATATCCCCAGCCCAATAACAAGTTCCACATAGAATGTCATTATTTAAATTCGTGGCATACTGTATATACTGACTGGGATTGAAGAAGTCCACTGTAAATTTAATAAATAAGGTGTATACTACCGAGCAGTTATTGTAAAAGAAGCTTCCTTAAGGATATTTAGAGAGACTATTAGCAAAGAGAAGATACTGGTAAATCAAGTAATTCTAAGTTATTGGTATCTCACAGCTGGAATGGAACCAGGATTGCCAACAATAATTTAAAAAATGAAGTAACTAGCAATTGACAACAGTTTTTGCTCCTGATAAACAATTGCTTCTGTGAAAGAAATAAATATTAAAATCATGATTTCTAACCCTCTTTTTCAAGGGTTTCCAACAGTAAGAAAGAATACAAATGTGTGCAAAATAATATTCCTGAATCAGGTATTATAATTAACAATTTGGCTAAAATTTGACTTATCTATTCATTAAAACAGAAAGAGTTATATAAAAATCCAGGCCTTTCTATTTTTAGAATGATTGTAATAAAATTTCATTTGGAAAAGCATCAGCAACAAAGATAAAGCTGGTGTAGATGGTATTGCAGGTGCCATAGAGATTTTATTTTAATCCTTTTGTGTCATGTTCTTTTAAATTATAGTCACTGTGGCAAGAGAAGAAAGGATAACATAAACCGTAATGTACAACAACTCTCTTTTCTTTTTCCATTAATAAAGGGGGAAAACAAATTCAGTAACTGTCTTCTGTAATCAGAAAGGAAATTTCTATCATAGCAGTTTCTGTCAGTTTTTTGCAGGTGCAAAGAGCACTAGTAAGTGTCTGTCACATGAAGTATGTAATTCTAACCTGAATATTGAAAGTGTACAAAAGAAATATATATATATTTGTTAAAAAAGGTGTGTTCTCATTGACAAATACATTTTAGTAAAAAATATTTATTTTTTGCCAATAATCTTACAGCTTTAAATGTTAATAATTACCTGCTCAATGCACTCTTCCATGTTCTCACATGAATCAGTTTACTTAAGCATTTATGTTGATTTTATATTCTGTGGTATAGTTTTCTTCTCTCTCATGTGAGGTACTAAATAGACAGTTGGAAATATTTTAGCTGTCTGTTTCATATTTTAAAAAATCTTGATGCAATTTTTTCCCACAAAGGCTAACAAGTTTGTTGGTTTTTGGTTTAAACCTTTAATCCTGTTTGAAAGGATTGATGTCTTTTTCCTTG
This sequence comes from Ptilonorhynchus violaceus, assembly GCA_013397565.1. Classification (NCBI taxonomy): domain Eukaryota; kingdom Metazoa; phylum Chordata; class Aves; order Passeriformes; family Ptilonorhynchidae; genus Ptilonorhynchus; species Ptilonorhynchus violaceus. Next base: position 389,963 of record VZRJ01004190.1, read on the forward strand.
ATTTACCAGATTCTTCTGTCAGTGATTAGGGCCTGGGAGTTTGGGCTAATCTGAGATTTTTCTTCTTTTTGTATTGTCGTTCTAGCGCCCATTATTCTTGCCTTTTTTTTCCCTTTCCAAGAATACCACTGTATTCTATTCAATAACCATTGCTCACTGAAAGAAGATGCCTTAGATAGCCAATTAGCTGTTATGCATAGAGATTTTAGCCAGCATGGTAGCAGTATTTGTTACAGGACTGTAAGCAAAGCATTGAAAAATAAATGTTTAAAAAGAGAGGGGAGGAAAAGGAGATTCTGAAATTCTGAACTTTGCTTTCAATTATCCCAAACTACATCTAGACCAGTAATGACAAGTGTAAGTTTTGCAAATCAACATGATAGGAGAAAAGACTCTTTGATTCAGTGAATAAGCTGTGATGTAGAAATCCTGGAGCAGTTTGACTAGAAAGTACACTTTTATAATTAGAGTATCAATGATTCTCTGACTAAAGCAAAAGTGTTGTAGGGTCCTTTGATAGCAAATGTGGGCAGCTCTTGGAAATTTTCATATAACTGTCATAAAACAAGACTACTGAATGTTCCTGAACTAAATGCCATTAAATCCAATTAAGAACTTCATTGACTGCAAGAGATGTCTAACTTCTTCTTGTGACATAAAGATGTAAGTTTTAGCCCCTGCACTTTATAGACAGTTATAAAATAAATGGGTATAATCTAGGAAAAAATGTATATGTCTGTTTGGTGTGATCAGAGCTTAAACTACTAGTCTTCTGTTAAAATCATTTTGGGGTAAAGAAAACAAACAAAATACACAACAACAAACAGAACACACAACATCATCTAAGATGAGTATTTTAAATTTTTTGTTTACATAAAGTGTTGTTCTTCATTAAATGGCAAACATTTATCCTCAAAATGGAATGACCCATAAACAAAATCTCAGTAAGATTATAGAAACATCATGGTATATGCATATAACATTATGTGACATTAGTTGAGTATTAATTTGTATTGCTATTAGTGATTAATAAGTTTATGGTTTTCATGCATATATTTTATCTTTGTAATCAAAATGTATGAACTGTAGTTTGACTTGGGCATCTTCAAAAATATTTGATTTGCTTACATAAACATGTTTAAAAGTTTTAGAAATATTTAGTAAAATTCGTATATTTATATATCTTCTGAAATTTTATCAAATATCGATTATACAGAAAAATAATTGATAGTTGTATCAAAATTATTTCTGCAACTTCACTTCATATAGAACTTCTTTCTTTTTTAGTAAACAAAAGTCTGCAATATTTTTGAAGCAGACATGTGCTATTTTGGGCAAGCTATTATAGCAGATCTTGAAAAAGAGAGGTCAATCCCTACAATACAGGAAAGGTTTCTCAGGACTTTTCTGTTCTAGAACATGATGTTTTAACACAGTATTTTCTATTAAGAAGCCACTCTAAAGGTCTACTGATACTAAAGGAAATGTCTGTTGGTACCAAAGTAGCTGCACCCACGTTTTAATATTGCTGGGTTAAATCCAGTACACCCCACATCATGTTGGATTGTTCCTTAAAATGTTAACTCAGTGAAAACAGAACATTCCGGTGAGCTACACCTGATGGGTTCTTGGCAAGCAGATGTATATATCTATATATCATTGTGCACTGCATTATTATGCTGTGCATGCTTTATGATCTTTTCAGGACTTAAGAAAGATATTTAATGAGTGTGAGACATACAGAGGGACAGTCTAAGTGCTGTACACCACTATGGAAATAATTAAAGCAAATGATTAGCTGATTATGTTAAGAAAGTACCAGTGTTGCCATAGGGAGCTGTGAGACATTTTACATTGCTGAGTTATTGTTTGAATGAAAAAACCCTAACACTGGGTTTCATCGCAATCACCTCAGATTCCATGGTAGTTTTAGCAGGATGAGGAATGCTGCTAACCAAATTCCAGATGAATTTGTTAGATTCAGCACATTCGTGGGGTTTCTCACTTCATAACCTATTGCACAGTGCTGCTTTTATCTTTTAAAAAGCTGTTATGTGTCACAGTTTGCAACCGTCTTAGAAGGAAATTCTTTGTACCTAGATGGGAGAGGCCATTGATAAATGTGTTTCCATGAAAAACACATTAGTAATGGGTACCTTGAGACAGGTGAACAGGGGGGATCCTAAATCATAGGATTCTGAAAAAGGTAGCAGCTGTAATTAATGTAGAATAAGCCTCAAGAACACAGTAACTGGTATTTCTTCCAGCAATGTTTATTTATTTTTATATATATATATACAAACCAGATTTTTATTTGTATGACAACAGTGTATATATAATCAGTCAATTAATCAGGTCCAAGGTTTCTAGAGTACCAAGACAGGAGCACTGATATCTGCTCCTGTCAGCAGAGAACAGCTGGGATGACATTAAGTCTTCCCTTGAGAGTAATTTTTCTTGTCCTCAGGATCCCCTGTGCATTCCTTCCATGCAGCCCTGCAGGTTCATGCTCAAAGACTGAAAGGTGAAAGAGAAGAGGAGAAAATCTTTCAGAAATCTCACAGAAGCAACCTAATAGACAGTCACAGTGTAGTGAGGCAAGGGCAGCACATTGCTTGAAGGGGCCCCTATATATATGAAGGCAAATGGCCTTATCATTAAGATCCAGTAATTTAGGAGGCCAAACTTCCATTTTGTGGCAGTCATGAGAAAAGAAACTGTATCCCAGAAGAAGAACAAGAAGGGAACTATCTGAGTAAAAAGTATTGGCCTGTTATCCCTGCAGGTCCAGCACAGGAAAATATTACTCAGGGAGAATAAGTGAGAAGTAAAAGACCCAGAAGGAAGACAGATAGTGAGACATAAAGAATGCACAAGATCCTCATAATTGATATTAGTAGCCTGATGCTCCCAATTTCATACTCTAACTGGTAGCTTAAATGTACTAACTATGCATCTGTGGTGGCATTTATTAAAGCCTGATCAAGGAGATTTAAATCCTAATCTTAGGACTCAGGATTTATTTAAATATTATAACTATGGGTAGGCAGAAGCTTTGATCCTTTTCTCTAGGACTTTGAGTCTCACCCTATTGTCGTTCTTGGACACGAAATAAGCACGTGAGTCGCAGTTATCAGGGTCCACCAGCCAGGGCAGAGGCCAAGGAAGAATGGAGGAAAGGAAGGGGCCGACCTCTGCCCTCGGCCTTTATTTATATGTTTTCAGAAACCAGCAAGGATTGGAGGGAGAGAATACCACCTCCTACTGTCCACTGGTCAACAGAATTGTCTATCATACAGACTACAGGAATTCAAAACATCAGGCCGGTTACAATAAACAAGGGCTGTATTTACAGAACAGTGCATGGGAAACTATTCACAGAACTTAAAACACTGCACAACTAAAGAACTGCAAAATGCAGGGCTACACTCTCTGATTGCTGATGAGTTGAGAGAAGTTCTACCTGGTGCCATACACATACCCTATCAAGCACCCACTATGAAAAGTCAGGTGACATTTACTTATATTTTGTTCCAATCTACTACACAATATTTTTCCTACTTGTACTGGAAAAAAGTTTCAGACACTTTTCTGTTTCTCTTTCACTCAGACTTGCAGACACACATCCTAGTTTTAAAATTGGGATGTGTGCATTGCATTTAAACTGTTGTTTTGAATATGAGTAATAAGAAACTATGTATAGTATCCACAATCCCTAAGTCTTTTCAGCTCCGTGGAGATAGCTTTTCTATTCGTATGCCAGGAGTCTTCTAGAATTGAGAAGGCAAAACAAGAAGAAGGTAAAAAAAAAATCAGGTTTTTCTTCCGCTAAAGCAGTTTTCTGTAGTCACAAAATGGTATTTATAATCTTGCCCAGGTTAAAATTTGATAGTTTTTGTAGATATTATAACTGTTTAGTGAGGAATCTGCAAAATTGCATATATAATTTTTACAACATCATAGACAGAAGGAGAATCATGACAGATCAAGTGTCCTGAGAAGTGAGCTCTGAACGCAGGAAGTATATATCAGCATTTACTTGATAACATTGTAATATCTCAGCATTGAGATTATCCATCCACGTCCCTCATCATACCAGCACATACCGTGAAGGAAAGCAGATCTGGAGCAAGCAAGCAAGATGTAACAAGTAAATGTATTTACCAGTACAGGGTACCCTTAGAGAGTGATGCTATCCTCAATGACTGAAGTTATTACATTAGAATAAAAATTATCCTGAAACCTGCAGGAGAGGATACTTGGGCTGCATTAAAAGATTTTTAAAAATATCTGTGTATTCTGGTGAACCTGACAGAATCTGTTGTTTAGACTGTCTAAACTTGTTAACCATATGATTGTTTCTGAACTATTGACTGTTTTTGTTGCAATGTTCTCATTCTTGGACACGGCCTCAGGCAAATTTCTATGTGCATATTTCTGTATAGAAAACACCATTGTTTCTGAGAGCAAGGTTATGGACAAAATACACTCAGCCAACATTAAAACCTCTTACAGTTTTCTATTTGAAAAGCAATCGTGCTACCATGAGGTGAAAATGCTACTTTACCTTTGCCCAGCAGGCTACTGAGGATCAGAAAATTCTTACCTATGTAAAACATAATGATGATGATGATAATAGACATCACTATTTCATATTATTAGATTCAATAGTTGTAGATTACATATAATTTCTTGGGATTACTTAAAATATAGCAACGAAACTCTTGTATCATTTTGAGCATTGCTCCAGCATGTATCTGCAGAGATTATGAAAAAATTTTTGCACGGCTGATCTTTTGCCTGCTGGAGGTCACAAAGAGAAGATCAAAGAGATGCTTCATCTTCATTTCCAGAACTTCCCTTGGTACAGAGACAGAGAGATGGAGAAGAACACAGAAACAGGAAAGTCACCTATTAAAAAGCTGAGAAATACCAGGAACTGGTCAGCAGGTATTCACACTATCTGTGAACACCTGTGTGTTCAAGCTGTCTGTGGAGGAATTTTTGTGCTCTTCATCTGATTTAATCTGTAGCAACTGTACTTCTGGTAACAGGTCTGCTATGCACACTGTTCCAGACTTCTCAGAGGAAATGTGAAACTGACAAGAGTGTGCCTTGCTCTCTGTTTGTGTGGGTGGCTGCTGCAAGGCTAGCCCAAGGTCTAGAGGATGAGGACCTGATATTTTTTTCCTATACAAAGGTCACAATGTATTAGAGTGCAAGGCCTCTTTGGGACATCATGGCATAACTATTCATGTCATAGACAGCTCTTACTATTTTATGCCCATTTATTGAATGTGTTACTTTCTCTTCACTTCCTCCCTCAATACTTAGCTTAAAAATTTTAATACTTGGTGGAAAAATACAACCAGATGTATTCTTCAGACATACAGCCTCTAACAAGTAGTGTGATTTTACACACAATCAAGGTATTTTTGTTAGTATTATGTGCTTTTTTTCTTAATGCCTCACTCCCTTAAATTTTATGAATACAATAGTATCTCATACCTTCTGTCTTTCAAAAATAAAAGCTTTTGGCTCTTCTGATACTGAAAGAAATCCAAAGAGTTAAGAAGCTTAAACCCAAACTATGATTTTTGAAAATTTATTTCATGAAATAGCATGCTTTTTGTACATTATTGAACCCAATGGGTTCATAACACTGTTTCAGATATACTTTAGATAAGGAGAAACTGTCAAACTTATCTGATCTGAATTTGCATTCTGTACAGGATACAGTGTATTTTCATTAGAGGGTCCGTGGAAATTGAATTTGTTCTTCGTTCATCTGAAAGACCCTTATTCTGTCACAGGTCATGGAGAACATCGTATTACATTGCCTAGGAGGTACTAAGGCCCTTACTGAAGGGACACCAAAAGACTGCAGAAGGCCCAGTTTGGGTCAGGAAGCAGCCTGAGGTGGGTGCTGAAGATTCTGGGTGGAAGTGGGAAGGAGGGTACTATAGTTGTGCCTTTTGGCTGTAATGAGATGCCTCTGTGCTTGTGTCACCCTGCTTGAGATACATCTGCTTTTGATCAGGGTGCCTGCAGACTGTCAGCAAAAGTGGTCTATTTGTGAGGTAGGCTCTGGGAATGAAGACGGAGAGGGCCGTATGGAGTCTTCCTCAGCATCTGTAGTCCATATACAGACCCAGGCACTTAATGTAAACTAATCCTGCTGCTTCACTGAGACAGGGACTTCATGATACGGTGCCACAAATGTGGAGTGACAAAGAGCAGTTACTTCTTCCACCTGTTTGGGCTGGACTGATCAAAGGACTTTGCGTTTATTCCTTTAATGTTGGTGGTGAAAAGTAATAATTTATTTTATGGAGTTACACAGTTCTTCAAGCATGTATCCTTATAGGCTGTATTATAAATGTTCATGCTTTTATCTTTTTGAACACAATTAGTTGTATTGATTAGTGAGTTATCTAAATGGAACAAAAAAACCTCACCTAAATTGAAGAGTTACATTGCTCATCTCATCTAGACTGCTGATGAAATTTGCTTCCTTCAAATATTCCCGAGGAGCCCCTTCCCAAGGGCTGAAACGCCCAGCGCAGTGGGATCATCTGCTCCCAGAAGCCCTCACATAGAAGAGTTGCCATTCTGCTGGTAATTACCAGATCATCTGGTTTAGGCTCTGTGTGCTGGAAACCTAAATCTCAGCATATAAACAGAGTTGTCCCAAGCTGAAAAGGAGCTTTAAAAGTCAAACAACACATTCTGTGTCAGTATCCAGACTGATCATTTACAGCAGCTGTAATATTTTAAAAGACATGCCTATACATAATATTCATCATCCCTAATGTTTTCATTAACAAAATTGACTGTACTAATCAGCATTTTAATATACTAATTGGCCATGTGCTATCCTAATTTCCACTTTGAGTGCTGTAAGGCAATGTATGTTAGTTATGAACTGTGGATTGTTGCTAATTTGTAGGATACCAGGGAGTGATTAATGAAATTATTGCAAAAACACCATATATGCAGATATACTATCAAAAAAAAAGAAATTTTTTTTTAAAGAAAATATTGACATTTTAGTATGTTTTCCAGGATAAGAAATGAAATGGTTTTTGATTTAAAAAACAGAAAATACTCCCTTTTTTTGGTAGTCTGGTGAATGGATTGATATCAAAGACCCTGGGACAAATACTGTAAGGAAAACGCTCCACACTGGAAAGTGTTGTGACAGCTGAGGGCATCTATAGATGGTGATTCAAAGTTCTCTATTATCGCTACTATATTATAGTCCCTGATGTCTGTTATTGTGTTAAAATATTCCTTAAACAAATTATTGGGATTTTATGTCCTGTATTCCTGAATCTGCCTTTGATGCTGAAGGCAGGAAGAGGCACTGAAGTGCCTTAACCCCTGTGCTGAGGAGCACATGACCTACGAAAAGGCAATGGGACTTCTGTTGCAAAACCACTCTACTTAGAATTACACCACAAGATTATATGAGCTAATAAATTTAGATTGTAAACTGATGGTGGCTCTGCTGCATTTTGGTTTAGAAAATGTGCATGTATTTACATGACTGTGCATGTACACATTCAAAAAACACAACCAAAGTAAAAAAGAACAATATCATAGAATACAAGTGGGTATAGGCTATTTCTCATTAAGATAATCCTGAAAAGGTTGCAATATCTAGTTTTTAAACATTGGAAAAAAGAAAAAATAGCTGTTACCTTGCAAAAGACTTTATTACTTTATTCTATATACTCCTTTCCATGCTGTCACCCCAGAGATGCTCTTCTCTGTTTCCTCATAAGAATGTAATAATTGACCTCAGATGGAGCTGGCATCAAATCACAGGGCTTTCTCCTCAGCTTCAGAAGGAGGCAAAATAGGGTGGCTACATGCACAGCCACTCCCACTTCTGTAGGTCATTAGCTGGAGACTCACTGATGCTGCCCTTTCTCCATGTATTTTTACACTTGTGCATTAGGCTGGACACTTCTACGGAAGGTCAGCATGACACACAACCTTAGTGGACATGTAGGCAGTAACATTTAGCTGTCCCATTCACGCGCTGTGAGCCTGACACCCAACACAGTTGAACACACTTCTGATCTAGAGTGGAGGGAGAAATGCCTCAGTGAAATCCAGGGATGATGGTCAGACCCTATATTCACAAGAGATTCAGTCCACAATAGACCTTAATAACCAGTGGTTGCTATCGTGTGTCACCACCTCTGGCTTTCATAACAAGAAACCCTAATTGTCACCAGGATCACCAGGTTTTTCCTGAACACCTTCAGATGAAATAGCTTTCTTTGATTCTAGGTTATTTCTCAAATATTACTTTCTAATACATCTGATTGTTAAAGGAAGACTGGAAATAGCATAGACAGGCAGCAATGAAGATGTTGGTAGGAACTTTTCTTCAAAAACTTGTTTCTATGAGAATGGCATTCAGGAAAAAAAATGTTTGTGCATGAAATCCTGCTACTGCCTTACCTTTGAGACTGGTATTTTCAAAAAGTTGATGGCAAGGGACTGCACACTTTCTTTTGCTGCTACTCCACCCTGATCCCTCTGCAGCAGTGACCTCTACACTTATTTTGCTTTTCAATGTCTTAAAATTTAGTTTTCTGTGCAGTCATTCACACTGAACCCTGAAAAGAAGATACATATATATTTATAACAATAAAAGAGAAAGAATTTCTTGACTTTTATGGGCTTCAGATATTTTATTAGCCAGTCTACATTCACCCTCACCCTTACGGGTCTCCCTGTGGTAGCTCTAGCTCTGCTGATCTTGTAGACAAATGATGGAAGCATCTGACTTAGAGCCTTTTAGAATCAAAGAAGATTGAGAGGGAAAAGACCTGCTAGGTCATTTTGTCCATCCCCTGCCAATACAGGATCATGACCTACTGTACAATAACTTCACTAATGTTTTGCCAAGTCTCAATTTAAACAAATCAAGTGGTGGGGATTATATCACTTTTTTTTGGGGAACAATATATCCCTGTTGTTTCATATTTTCTATGAAGAATTGTTGTGACATTATCCTTAATACTCTTAATATCACAATAATTACAAGGATAACTTATTTGCTTCTTGTAATAGTTGTTTCTTTCTTGGCATATATGTTTTTCATCTATATCATGTTAGAAGCACAGTATTTATCATGTAATTCTTTCCAGCTTTCTTCATAACTCAGCTCCTAAGTCCCTTCTTAATGCTTGCTGTTTACTTTCATTTCATTTCTTTCCATTTTTTAAATCTTTCTGGTATAGGCTGCTCAAAAAGATATGTATTGCTCATTAGATTATTCTAGTGTGATTCTCAGGTGTTAGTGTTCTACAGCAGGGCTTTTGTCTGAGTCATAATGTGATGCATCTAGATATGTATTTCCAAATCTCCTCAGTGTCCCCATTTATAGCTTAATGCGACTGTCTGACCAGTTCTCATTCTTGTCTTTTATTGCACCAATGTACTTTTTCACACTGCTGAAATTCTGTTTTAGTGAATCATCTTTCCAATTCTCAAGTAAGCCCACTTGTTCATTATCTTCATCACTTACTATTCGAACTCATCCTACTTATTTCCCTATGCCCTTTTGTAAAGTGTAATGCCTCTTTTCTTTTTCAGATTTTCTGTATCTTACACTTTACTCAAACTGGAATTTAAAAAAAAAAAAAGGGGCCAGACTTTGCATTACATAAATGCACTGTGTCAAATTTCTAATATCAAGTTTATTTTTACTGGAGTCACAAAGACTAAACTGCTAGCAACATAAATACACATTTATTGCTTGTCCTTGCTACAGATTGGAGTTAAGTCTACAATGGGTTATATTTGAGTATTTCCAAACCAGTATATATTTACCTTTCACTTGAACATAACCTTCATGCAAAATTCTTATGAGACTTTTTACTTTGAAATACAGTTTATACTTAGTTTTAATTTTAACATAGCTTTCAAATTTGTTTGTTTCCATTGGAATTCTTTGACTTGATGGTCTGACTAGAAAATTTTGAAAGCCCAAAACTATAAAGAATAAAAGAAAAAGACGTTGATTTTTTTTTTATTTGCTGCTACTACTTGATCACTTCTGAAGAAAGTAAATTGCTAAATGACTGTAGAAATTAAGTAGGATTTACTTTGTTTAGCTATTTGTAACATATTGTGCAAACCATGTAAGTTAAGTTGGATTTCAGTTTCAAAATATTAATTTAACTTACTTTTTATTTTTAATTGCAAAATTGCTGAGATAAATGAATATTTTATAAATGGAAATATATTTGAAGTTTCTGTATGTCTTTTATGCTTAACATTTGTGTAACTGTCCTCCTCTTTCCCCAATAATATAACTAAAAGAACATAAGTATGTATTCCTTAATAAACACATATTCCTTCACTGTCAAAAGTAGCTCCAGGCAAAAAGTTGGCAAGTAAAGAGTTAATAAAAAGGTCAATGAAATGTGAAGACATCTGGTCCTCAATGTGTACAAAAATAATATTTGTGGTTTTAAGATGTCTTTTATGTTTCTATTGCGCAAAAATAGATTTTTTTTTGATTGAACATTTTCAGCCTTCCATTGACTGAAATAGATGACTGCCTTAGGGCATTTTTGAAAGGGAAAGCTAAAAGAAAGATGACTAAATTCCTTTGTTCAGAACTGCTGCTCTGCATATCCAGTAAATTTTTTAATACAAAGACATATCAATCAATGGGGAGTTTAGTTTGCAAAAGGACTGCAAGATTAGGGTTTTAGTATGCAAGTGTGACCACCAAACAGGCATGATAAGACTACAGTGACCAGAAAGGGGCAGGAACAGCCACCTTCTCATTTTTCATATTTCAGAACTTAGTAGGTATTCACATAGAGGAAGTCCAAAATAGGAGAGGAGGCCAGGAGATAAAGAAGAGAAACTGTTCACACTGCAGAACAGCTGGGAAGCAACACCAGGTAGTCCTGTGGTTAAGGCAGCCTGATGATCAGGCACAAGAACAAGGTGACCTTTTGGGAATATGGGAAGACTTCGGTTTTTGCTGAGCTTTAGTCTGGAGCTGACTATGCATGTACCTGTAGAGCAGGTGATTAATGCAGGCATAATGGATCACAGTCTGTGTACAAAAGAGCTCTCTGTGGCTGAGGAAGAACATCAGCAGTTAGGAAATACAGCATTTTATTTCATTTTATTTTTGAATCTGCACAGATGTGTTAGCTAGACTGTTCCTCAGCTTTCCCTTTTGCTTGTATCTATTAGAAGAGGCTGCTTGAGAAGCAGTGCTGTACTTTTTGTGATGTAAATAATATCAGAGCCTCAAATGAAGGTGCTCTGAAAGAACAAAGTCAGATCCTTGTCCTGACATTTATTCTAGGCTCTTAAGCAGTGCTCTGTACAGAATTGCGGGGGTCAAATTACTGGAATACGTTTCAGAAGTGACGTTTATTTTGTAAGCAAAAAGAAGAGGGGATTTGGAGTGTTAAAACTTGCATTTTTGTGCAATTACGATTATCCCTTCTTTAGCGCATATTACCTGGTAAGAAATACATTGACAAATCTTTGTCAAAAGGAAAAATATCACAAGGCTTTCTTTTTCCTCGTTGCTGTTGCTGGCACAACCAAAAATGTTCTATGTAATGTTTTGAAATTTTTACTATGCTCTTGAATATGTATTGACATCTTAGTGCATAACATAGTTTTTAAATGGTTACTGTAGTTTACAGGTCCATAAAATTTTTGAAAAGACCCTAAGCAAGCATTTGCATAACTGGGGAAGGAATTCTATGCGTCAGAAACATAATGCACATTTTAAAAGGTCCCACTGATACACATTGAAACATTGGCTGAATTAATGAACTCCATTTGAATAGAATAGAACAGTTCAGTTGGAAGGGATCTACGATGATCATCTAGTCCAACTGCATGGCCCCTTCAGGTCTGAAGGCACTGGTGGTTTTTCTTTTGGCCATGACTCTGGAGAAGGTCAGGAATTGTTTCTACAGATAGATAAACAGCAAAATGAAGACTAAAGAAATAGCAAAATCTTATCCCAATCAACCTGATAGGTTTCTATAGAGAGATGATGAGCCAATACCTTAACTTTCATAAGGTCTTTGAAGCTGTCTCCTACAGCATCATCATAGACAAACTGACTAATTTTTAACTAGACAGTAAATGGTGAAGTAAATTGAAAATCGTCTGAACTGCTGAGCTTAAAGTGCTGTGATCAGCATTGCAAAGACTATCTGGAGACCAGTTACTAGTGGTGTTCCTCAGGGCTCAGTACTCTGTCTGGAGACCAGTAACTAGTGGTGTTCCTCAGGGCTCAGTACTGAGTCCAATATTGCTTAAAATCTACATTCCTAATGTAGATAATGAGAGAGGATTCAATTTTGCAGACAACAGAGAATCAGGAGGACTGGTTGCTACACCAGATGATAGTGCTGCTCTTCAGAGGGACCATCTAGAGAAATGGGGTGACAGGACTCAAGAAATTCAATAAATTGAAGCGTCAAATTGTGCACCTGGGGAGGAATAACTGCATGAACTAGTGCAGGCTGGGGCTGGCCATCTGGGAAGCACCTTTGCAGAGAAGGCGCTGGGGACCCTGGTGAACTATGAGCCCACAGCACACCCTTTCAACAAGGAAGCCCAACAGCCTCTCCTTGGGTGCATCAGAAACCAAACGGCATCACTGCATTAAGGGTGTGATCCTTTTCCTCTCCTCTGCACTGGAGAGGCTACAGCTGGAGTGCTGGGTCCGGTTCTGAGCTGCCTAATATGAAACAGACGTGTGTACTGGAGTCAGTCCTGCAATGGGCCACAAAGATGCGGAAGGGCTTGGAACTTGTGAGTTGTTCCAAGAGAGAGAGAGAACATTGTTCAGCAATGTTGAGAACATTGCTACCATTGAGAGCTACCATTGTTCAGCAAGGAGAACAGAAGGCTCAGGATGACATTCATGTGTATAAACACCTGCTGGATGGGGAGGAAAAAAGGTCAATCCAGGGTCTTCTTAGTGGTGCCAAATGATAGGCCAAGAGGCAATAGGCACAAACAGAAATGGGTGAAATTTCAATTCCTCATAAGAATTTTTTTTAGTGTATGCATGATCAAACACTGGAAGAGGTTGCTTGGGGAGGTTGTGTAATCTCTGTCCTTGATGATATTTAAAACTCAGTATGGCCCTGAGCAACATGATGTGGCTGATCCTGCTTTGAGCAGGGCAGTTGGACTAGATGATCCCTGGAGGTCATTTCCGAACTCACCCATGATGGAATTCTGTGGTTCATGATAATAAATTCTGCTGTGGTCATTAGAGATTTTGGAGTACTTCTTTACTCAGTTTTTTTTTTCTTTTTTTCCTTTTTTTTTCACCCCCAGGGAAAATCATGTCATCAATAAACAAAAGGCTGCACACACTGTGGTGTACCTCTTCCCTCATTTTGCTGTCTGTTTGTTTAATAGTGCTTTCTGTCAGGGCCTGGGCCAATGATCAGGAGATCTAATGTCTCATGCTGTTCATATTACATAAAATGTTCACACTGAAGTGGATTAGTGATTGTTTTCAAGCCTCATTGTGTTTCCTGGGGGCAAAGGCAGTTTTATACACAGTTATACACCAGTATAAATGTGCTTTATTTTAAAGGGTTGGAGGTTGATCCTACAATCACTTTCTAGTGTGAGCAATTCTGATATAAGGTTTTCTTCCCCAGAGTTACTCACTTTTGAAAGGGTGACTCTTTACAGGAACCAACCCTTGTGTTGTATGTGGCAATTTAGAAATTGGACTGTTAAAATATTTCTTCTTCTAAACATACAATGATAATGTGGATGGTTGCTAGCAATGCAATCCCTCCAGCAAATGGGAATGGTTACTGCATACAAAATCAGTTTTGCCTTCATTACTTTTCAAGCAGTTACTTTATATATAGTATCTGCTATAGAGCTAGTAGGAAACAGAATGGGGAAAAATGAAGTCTTCTCATTTCAATTGTGGTCCTTTTTTTAACTGGCAGTTGTTCCTGTTTTCAAGTGTTTGTTTCTACTTTAATGAGGATACCAACTTTCATCCAGTGAGATGTGTGGGTCACTTTGTTAGCACACTTGCACACACCAAGGCAACACACCAGCTGGAAATTTTGACTTTTAGCTGAATTATTTTTCCCCAGCAAATGGCTTTCCTTTTGACATATTTTAATGTACTTGCACACTGAGAGGAAGAGTGGGTGAACAGAAAACAGACTGTTTTATTAACCCAGCAGTCACCTTTGAGATTCATGCGTGTCCACTTTTTTCTTGCCTTTGTACCTAATCCCAAGAGCCTGGTACCTGGCTTCCCTTGGAATAACAAAGCCAGTCACAAACCTCCAAACATGATTGTTAACTGAATGCCAACCGTTTCTTCTCATCTTTTTTTTTTTTTCTTTTTTTTTTTCCCCCCAGTAGTATGTTAGGGATTGTGTCCTTATGGGTGCCCTATAACCATAATATTAATTTGGGTTTATATTTGAAGCTTTTTTTTTTTTCAGTAGTAGAGGTACATTGTTCAAGAAATTAAATTGCTACTTCTATTTTGTGTGTGTGTTTTATAGTGATTTTTTCAGCTCTGCGAATAGTGGGAAGGGAAGAAATAAAGCAATGCTGCAGGCACTTACTGGACTACAGTTTCAGCTCAGAGGAAAGCTACAGGATCAAAAGTGGCCCGACAAGCACCCTCGAGAAGAAGCCCATGCACATTATTCACAGTGTCATATGCCAGTTTCACAGTATCCTGTGCTCAATGGATTTTTTCCGATGGGAACACACATTTCATCAGACAAAGCTCCAGCAATCTCAGAGGTACCTATATTACCAACAGATATTTACAAAGCAGATTTTGGAATGCTGTGTTACCTGCAGAAAGCTATTCTTAATTGTAACACAGCTCATTTTGGACTGTACCTACATAAAATCAGGAGAGAGGTGAAGATGAAGCTTTTGGAATTAACATGTTCTAAAAAATAAATAGGGCTCAAGCAAGCAAATACCAAGGTATTTACTAACTAGGTCTTGTCTCTGCACTGCCTCAAAACATGTTCTTTGAATCATTAATCTTAGGATCAGCTCTCTAATAGTTCAGGGCTGACAATTTTCACTCTATCTTCCTTTTGGATAGCGGAATGTCTCTGGAGTTTTCTTTCCACACCGCAATGTATTTCCAGGCAGCAGGCAGGCTAAGGTCCAGCCAGGGGGCAGTGGGAACAGGGTCCAGCAGCTCCATGTTTGCTTCCTTGCCCTGTGCAGAGCAGGCAGCACCTCATGACAGGGGGAGAGAGGATGCAGCACCTGGTAAATCCGTGTTTGGCAGAAGAGGTTTTGGCATCAGGCATTTGGGAATACACTTTTTTCATGCACTGTTGTTGACAGCCTGGGGCATTCTGGCCTGTGGTCTGCTCCCCTCAACTCCAAGGACAAGCAATGAGCAACTGGTTTGGTACAGTGTCTACAGTGTCCAGGACAATTTTGCTCAGGCTACCTACTCCTTGGCCTCTGCAGAGTGTACGCAGGGGTGCAGGGCTGTCCCACATCAGCCTCATCGCCTCGGACGAGCTATGAGTTACTGAGTGGATGCTTAAAACCCATCACTGAACAGATCAGATGATGCCACCATATTTCTCTCTGTTTGGAAGTAACTGTGGTATTTCAAATACCACATGGTGGCAGCTGTTGATAAAGGCTGGTTCTACTTCATTTTTCATTTTTAAAAATGGGATGATAAATTTTGGTAAGTGGAGCAGCTGGGTTTCAGACATTTCAGACGTTACATCAGGAACGTTCTGATAACTTGGTATCTGATATACTGACCCTTTCTTTCCTATTTAGCTATGGGACCAAAAATAAAAATATAAATAGAGATTCAGCTACTATCCAAACTCTAAATCCAACAATGAATATTTTAAACCTTTTTTTTACTGCTAATAAACTTTCCCTCCAGTTCTCACCACTCCCTTTCTCTTCTGGGCTCTCTCCACTCTCCGGTTCCTCCAGTATTCCTCACTGTAGCCTGGGGAAAAGAAGTTTTAGAAAAATAAAAAAGTTTTTATTTATTCCTTACAGCTTTTCTGCCCCTGTGGGCATTTGTCTGCCTGTCTGGCTAATGTGCTGTAATGAATCTGCTCTCTGCCATACACACACATATCGTCCTATCAATCAGGGAGAGGAAATGCTGAGTATGGTGAGCACTAACAAGCACTCAGAGGGGTCAGTACACCAGTGCAGTACAGTGGCATGCTACTTTCCCTACAGGCTGCTTTAATTGGGGGAACATGAATGAGGCAGCATGTGGCTGGCACCATCTCTTCTTGCCAGTTTCTCTGCTTTGGCAAACTGACCTTCTCTGTTTCACCTTTCAGGGCAGCGCTAACCCTCCTCTGGCTCCTGCTGCAAGGCAAGTCCCTCTCAACCTCTTTGGAGTCTCTGGGTTAACTGGGGCATGTGGAGCTGCTGGAGGAGCTTGCTTGCAGAGGCTAGAGAGTGATCAAAGGGTGCTGAAGAGCCTGTGGGGATAGCACTTCTTTGCAGGTTGGAAATCACAATGCAAACAGAAGTGGGAAAAAGTGAAGAAAAGGAGGCTGAGGAAAACTAAAGCAAGGGGGGATAGGAGAGGGAAATGGTGAAAGAAATAGGAGGAAGAGAAACTGGAAGGACTGAAAATAAAATAAAAATATTTCTGTGCATAAGTCAGGGCAGACAGGAAGCAATATCTCCAGAAGATCTCAAAGAAGATCAGGTTACCAGAGGAATTTTTCGTGGCAGGTTTCGGTATTTAGACAAGAAATTGTGCCCAATCCGTATTTATGTAGTAGTGTTTTAAGTTATATACCTATAGATAGGTTGACTTCTAGACATGATTCCCTTTCACCCATTTCTGGTATGCCAGTACTCCATTAAGGACTCACTGTCATTGCCCTATAACAAGACTTACTATTGGGTAAATTTTCTACTGGAGGTTTCTCAGAAAAGCCTTTGCTGGCTGTCTGGAAGGAGAAAAGGGATTTGTTGAGAAGAATGGAGGACTTGTAAACCTCTGAGGGGTTATAACATGTAAAGTGGGATGTTGGGGTTAACACCATGTAAGGATGCAGTTTTATACCTTTCTGGAAGCCTAAATTTTC
The DNA here is from genome assembly GCA_013397565.1 of Ptilonorhynchus violaceus. Taxonomy (NCBI): domain Eukaryota; kingdom Metazoa; phylum Chordata; class Aves; order Passeriformes; family Ptilonorhynchidae; genus Ptilonorhynchus; species Ptilonorhynchus violaceus. Next base: position 407,098 of record VZRJ01004190.1, read on the forward strand.
TTTCCATGCACAGAAGTTCTGGTGTTCATAGCATGTTTGCATGGCAGTCAAGTGATAAAAATATCTTAAAGCAGTTTTTCACTGCCCAGAGCAAGCACTAATGGGGAATCCATCTTGAGTGAAGATTTTCTATAGAATGCCATCAACAACACTGTCTTTGAGATCAAGGATTTGGGAAGAAGCAGTAGCAAAGGCCCAAGAAAAAATTTGAAGTCTGAGACCTCTTTTTACGACACAAAATCTTGATTCAGATTAATTGCTGTGTTGATCAAGGGAATCAGCTGTGCTCTCCAGGAAGGCAGGTTAACCTGTAGAAATACCCAAGGCAGTAAAAGAGCTACCAGATTTTCCCCTGCAGTATTTGCAAGCTCTATAAATTAAAAAAAACTTTGGCTTTGCTAGCATCTTGATTGGAGATTTTGAAACAAAATCCAGATGAAAGTGGGATGCCATTTGTAACTCAAAAAGTGTGGCTTCTGCTCTTGAACGAATTCCTCATAAGGTGAAGGGCAACATGTTATGAGGAATGCCATTCGTCAGCCACTGGGCAAAGGCCACGTTCCTGTTCTCGCTGCTTACCCCCTGCTGCCCTTTTCTCAGGAGTGTTCCAGTATATTAATGAAAGTTCAGCTTAGATACTGACTAGGAGCACCCTTTGAAAGAAAATTTGTTTTCTCTAGGAGTGGTTTTTGTCAAATATTAGTTTTGATGGAAATTTTAGTGTCTTTTATTCTTCAAGCAAGCAGTCAAAACAAACTAATTATTTAGCATTTCAGGTTGCCACTCATCTTGTTTTCTCTCTCATCCTTTAATGGATATATTTGAATAGCGATTGATTGAATTGTTTAATTTTTATATATATCTCTATATTCCTTCTCCAGCCTCTCCCATCTCCATGACATGCCTGTTTGTTGTCATTGATAGAATTATGCATGTCCTTTGAAAAGACCATTGGTGACTCTTAGTTAAAAAAACAATAAAATCTACTATATTTTAGTTATTATCTTTGCTAAAACCAGAAATAACAATTAAAATACAAACATTCAAAGCATGATACATTCCCCCATGAAGGAGGTGTTATGATTGGAAAAAGTGTTGTTATGACAGTATTTTAAAAGAGTTAACAGGTTATTCATCATAAATAGCAAAAGAATGGTTGATATGGGACTTGCCTAAAAAAGCATGAAAGAAAGATAATGTGGCTTATGAAAAATGAATTTTGTCAAACAACTGTTGAATCTCTTTTGATCAGATTTCAAATTTGGTTGATAGAACTAAGATTGTTAGTGTAATATAGTCAGGTTCTTAGTTTAGTATCCATGGCAAATTAACCTTCCATGCAAGAATTGGATCAATAAAATAAATAACTGACAGATATGAAAATGGGTTTGGAAATGGGGAATCATTGCTGATTTTTGACATAGTCCCTTGGAGTAGTACAATAATGACCTCTTGGCCCAGTGTTACATAAATACATTATCAAGTATATCAAATATATTATCAACTACTGGAAACAGTTTAAGAAAGTGACTTGGCTGATGGAGTGGAGAAGAGCACAGAAAAATGCGACTGGCATAGAATATCGTGAACTTTTCAAACTGTAAAACTATGTGCACAACTAAAAAATGTGTATTTTAATGAGAAGTAGAAAAACTACATTTCAGAAAATGAAAAAATCTATTAGGCCACAACAGCATAGAATAAAATGGAATAGAATAGAATAGTTTAGGTTGGAAAAAACCTTAAAGATCATCAAGTCCACTGTTAACCTAACACTGCCAAGTCCACCACTAAACCCTGTGCCTAGGTGCCACATCTACACCTTTTTAAAATACCTCCAGGAATGGTGAATCCACTGCTTCCCTGGGCAGTCTGCTTCAGTGCTTGACAACTCTTTCTGCAAAGAAATTTGTCCTAATACCCAATGTAAATCTCCCCTAGAGCAACTTGCAGCCATTTCCTCTTGTCTTCTTGGAGATCTCTACAGCTGGAAACCTGTAACTTTGTCAAAGACATAGGTCAGAGACCTTGATCAATTGGAAATGAGCAACATTGCAGCAAAACAATAAATCAAATTTCTATATCTAAAAATGCATTTAAATAAGTAAATAAATAAATGATCATCAGTAGGACTGGGGATACTGATTTAGATGCATATTTGGGGCTGTTCTAACCATTACTGGATGCTGTGTCAATTCGTATCAACACAGATCTAGTAGGACACCGGTAAGAAGGTGAGGACTAGCCAGAGATCAGTAAATTATTAAAGTATAAAAAATATCAAAATTACCATGAAAGATTTTGGGAGCTTTAGCTGTTTAACTAGTGCTAAATGAAATTTAAAGGAAATCTACAGGAAAATCCTCCAAAAGATACGAGATACCAAAACACTGAGAACATGCTCTCCAATATACACAGCAAAGGTATGCAGTGGACAGTGACTGGAACCTTATTCCAGGCACCTGAGTAATGAGTAATTACATGAGAGTAATGCTTGACTGCATATACTGAGGAAAGCTCCGCAGAAGGGTCTGCTTGTTACCAATTTTAAAATCCCCACTCTACTACGATTTTCTGTATGGGTGGCTAGGGAGAATAATATTGTTGCAGTGACCTAGGACACTACAGAAGCTTGGAGATAAGCTTCTCACGAACATGTCTGTCTATAAATGGCTAAATTTCTTTTGGAAATAATTGTTTTAAGCTGCTGGGACTTAATACTTTGGCTTTTCAAACCTAGGCAAATTTTATCTTTAAAACCAGAACAGGTCCACTCCAGACATTGCTAGGAGGGAAGTCATGGCTTTTTAAAAGTATTCTGAAGGTCACAAATACCTTTAATGTCCTGTGCTGCCTGCCTTATATCTCCCATGTTGGGAGTCTCATTTACCCAGTGTCTGCTACATTGGCATCTTTCCAGTTCCTTTTTTAGATGTCCTGTGTTGATTGCAGCATCTCCCACACTTCATACAACAATGCAAACACTTTCTTAAGCTGATACGTTTTTTGGTGGACTGGCACATATTTTGATGGATTTTTGACGGATTAGGAGACAGTATGAAAGGGAGAACAGAATGTCAGTGTCCTACTACTCTTACAAAAATATATCATTTAAAAGCATGAAAATGGACTCTGTATCCAAGAAGAGCCCTTTCAGATCCATATATCCATGTATCCATATATCCCATCTGCCTCTATAGGCTCTGGAATACCATTACAGGGCTTTGCTCCAGACTACAAATCCTGTGTAAATGACATCGTAGCAGCACACAGAAACACAAGAATACTTAAGCTAGAATAGATCAGCTGTCCATAAAGCTTAATAATCCGTTTCAGAATACCTTCGCTGGGGTCTTGCCTATCTCTGAAACAGGTGTCTACATCTGAACTAGATGCCTTAGCAATTTTTGTAGCCAATGGGGCAAGCAGGCCCATCTAAGATCCAATTTATCTGGCTTATCTTAGGCACATACTTTGAAGTAAGATGGATTGCACCCTCAAAGTGACATTTTTCTCCCTGTTGACTGAAAAACAAGTCTAAATAACTAGCTTGGATGTAGGCATCTTCATTTTGTCATAAACACAATTAAATGAATTCCACCTCTATGTTTTTTGCTTCAGAGAAAGTTTAGAATTCTCAAAATGCCTTGATTCCAGTCAAAATTAGCTTATGAGTTGATGCTTGAGGGTTAAAATTTAATTTTATGTTGTATTACCACAAGTAAGGTAGTGGAGGTTGTTATGCTTTAAGTCTTCCTAGACTGTTTGCCGAAGCAAACAGTTTGTAGCAGCAGGGCTGTCTGTCTCTGTAGATTGTTTCATGGCAGTCACTTAAAATATGTTACTTTTTATTTCTATGCACAATAATATTTTTATTTTTGAATATAATACTTACATTTATTAATATTAAGAAAATCCTTAGATTTTGTATTGATATTTCTATAATGAGAAGAAGTATATAGAAAAGAGGAAGGGTGGAAAATTATGTGAAGAGGTTCATAAATAAGAAGGAAAGGGGAAGAGGGAAGGAGAGCAACATACATTTTGGAAGATCTGGAAAGAGGAGCAGAATGGAGACCAAAAGATACGAGTAAGTGGGAAATAAATAGAGAGATCTGTGTAAGATCCTCAGGCTCACTTATTATTTTGTAGACTTATAATACCTCTTCTTTTCTTCTCCTTTTCAAACTTCACAGACTTCATCTTTCTAACCTTACTGTGTGTATAGTCCACGGTCTCTATTCTTTCTCCTATACACCTCATAATTTTTTTCATTTTTTTCAACCTTTGTATTTTTGCTGTGTCTATTCTTGCACACACCTCTAAACATCTGAGCACAGCTGTTGACCAACTTCTGTGCGATAACTCCCATGGTATGGAAATCACTGATGTCACTGCGACTGGAAGAGTAAGTTCAGCTGGTCCATCACCTTCATGAGTTGAAGAAAGCATTAATGCTGAATCAAAATTTGATTTTTGACTCAGAATTAGGATCACAGGTAACAATTTTTTAAGGACTTGATGCTGTCTACCGTAAGGATGGTTCATTTTAAAGTCTATTGTGATTCTTTGTATGAAGCGGGCCAAGAAGTGTGGAAGACAGGTGTAAGAAGAAAAACAGTCATGGTTTAATCACAGTATGTCCTGATTTCTTCCCATGTATTCTCAGCTTGGAAGCCTGAGCAGTAGTGAGCCATCTATCCATACTTGTAGTATGGATACTTCAAAGTACTTCCGTTTAAGTATGTCTAGGACACGTCCAGGCAGTCATACTCTTAGGAAAAGGAGAATTCCTGGCACAGTTTTAGCCTATGCCTATGAGAGCTGTCCCTTACTGAGGCTTGGAAGTTACAGGGTCCTGGGACAATTAATAATCAGCATTTTGCAAATAACTGTGTTCTTGTTGGCAAAGGTTTCAATGAAAAAAATATGGACTCTTCCATGATTTCTTGGCTCAGTGTACACCACAATTCCTAAACATATCAATTTTATGAATAAAATTATAGCTTGAGAGGGTCCTGTAAAACTTTTCTTTTGACAGCCATGTGCTGTTCAATACATATTTCGAAATGGGTGGTGCAAATAGGGGAGGAATCCATTTGCAAGAAGAGATAAGCTTCTTTTTTCCCATGGGGAATACAAACAGGTCCCAACCAGAATTAACAAAGATTTTGCAATTGTCAAGTGGAGAACAATAGTGCAAACACTGCTGTCTCTACCTTGAGGGTGTTCAGGCTTTTCCTGTGATAATGAAAGCAGACTCAGTTTCTTGTCACCTTCAGCAGAGAGAAGCTCCACAGACTTGCAAAGAAGATCAGCATTTTTTGAAATGCTGGCCCAGGATTAAAAGCATAACAGGACTCCCAGCCTTCCTACTGACTTCGGAGGAAAGGTGAGGACCATGATGGGAGTTAGGATTCCAATATAAAGCTACACTTGACTTGACAGTCATACTACTCCTGAACTGACAAATGGCAGCCAAGGAAGAAGTAGTCAAGCTGAAGGGTCACTAGGGAAAAAAAGAGCTTTGAAACTGCAGTGCTAGTCTCTATGACAAGAGCTATAGTAATTGAATTTTGAAGAGACCTGACTGTTGAGATATTAAGTATTATACATTGCAATAGTAATTACATAACAGATAATATTAATGATTCTTATACAAGTGTTTGTTAAACCAGTAATTCAGATTTAATGAATAACCAATGGCCTTTTTTATAAGAGGGAATCCCAAGCTTAATTTGTGAGATTAATCTTATTTAAAGCAAAAATTCTCTCTCTGAATAGCTGGTAGTATTCAGCTTAAATTAGCATCTGCTGAAGTGAGCAGTTGAGCTTCATCTGACATTTATTAGGACAAATGCATAAAGGCTGTGCTGTGGCAATACCATTTAATTGTCAGGGCAATTAGTTGCCACTTTGGATATCGGAATTGTCACTGAGTTAAAAAAAAAATTAAGGGAAGAAGACATGGCAGAAATAGTTTCCTTTTTAACTGGAAATTGTGTCTGAATTTTATATTACTCATAGAAGTGAGAATCTGATGGCATAGATCAGACCTGGACATAAGAGGGAAAAAGTTATAATTTTAACAATAGGTGATCTACTTGTGACTTCAAACCAACTCTGAATTTTATAAAAAATTATGTAAATCACTGGATGCTAGGCTAAAATTCCCTGTAATGCTTATGGTTCCCTTACCTCCTTAGAAAAATCAGGATTATTTGTTTTCTTTTTAACAATATGAATATATTAAAAATAAAAAAACCCCTCATGCATTATTCTGTGAGCCTTATTTCATTTGCTCTGAAACTTGTGTAGATCTTCTTAAGCAAATCATGTGTGCATGACTCTTATCTCTAAGAACTTTCTTAGTCTGAAAAAGATTCATATAGATATATTCTTTCAATATACAAGTAAACTGGCCATTGCATGAGAGAGTCCTCTTCAACTGCGCTCATTATTGTTCTTTTTGTTCTCAAATGTTTTCTAGAGAAATTTGCAATCAGTTTTGCATATCTGCCATGTAATGTTAACAGAGTAAAGCCAGAAAAGTACAGTGTAGAAATGGGAGTCCATTTTGCTCAAGGCTCTGATCAAAAGTGCAGTGTCTGGAAGTCTATACTCTGGCAGCTTGTACAATGGCTGGCCTTTGGATTAATATAGGAATGCAAAGCTACAAGTCCTTAATCTTCATAAAGAATGACAACCATCTCTAAATGGCTATAGCCTGTGTGTTCATCCCTCCCTTCTCTGCTCCTCACCAAAGTGGGATTTATTGGTTTCAATTCTGTCCAGATCATCTTACACAGTCCACCTTTTTCATGTGTTGACCGCTTCTGTATCTGGACAGATCAGAAAAGGTGACTAGGTGATTCTCTGCTTTATAAAGGGGAAATTAGAGAAATTTTAAATGAAACTCTAGGAAGAATTTAGTGAGGTTTTTATTTTGGGTATGCTCAAGACCTCTGGGCTATGTTGTGATCCATCTGTGTAGAAGGAGAATTTTCCTTTTCTTGGCAGCCATTTATAGCCCTGCAATGGTGGCAATGCATCTCATACAAATTCCTTCAAGACTATTTCCAATCATCTCCAAAAGTTCATTATGTTTTTACCGTGAGGCAGATTATCCTGTCTATTTTCTGAGCAGTACCAGACATGGTTAGGTTAATTAATAGCTATATTATAATTGAATTAGTTTCCATAAATTATTTTTTCTGAGCAAAGATCTAGGACTTGTGGAGGCAAGCACTTCAAAACTTGGGAAAGTAATACTTTTTTCAGAGGCAGGACATTAAAAATTTGAGCTACAAATAAAAGATCAAATCCTTAAAATGTATAGATCAATTGATTTTGGGTTACCCTCTTTTGTTGGAGTGAGAGGCAAACACATTGAAGTGAATGGAAGCTCCAGATAGCCTCTACAGGTAGTTGAAATCAAACTGAAATATGATGGTAATAGTGTCAAGATATCGTGATTTATCTGTGATATCTGCAAGTCCAGCAAAACAAGAGAGGCTGATGCCAATGTGATTCAAGAGATCTCACACTTTTTCCATCATGATGTTTCTGCTCTTGTTGTCAGCCTTCTTCTAAACTCTTGTTGATCTCTGTTATGATCTTGACTACACTGTTTTGCCTCATAATGATTACTGCTATATTCATCCCATGAAAATTTTTTATTAGTGAACTAAAATATAAAGCTACCCTCCTTGGTGATCAACTTTACCCATCAAAGTGCTACTCTTCTTTTTCTTTTTTTGAGTTGTTATCAGTCATAATATTAGACCCAGATTTTTAAAATATGCAACAATTGATGCTCATTTCCAAATCTCTGTGTCATCTTTCTGTATTATTTTGAAAAAGAGCACTTAGTCATTCTCTGGTATTTCCTGAAGTGCATTTTTCCAGAAATGAAGCATGTGGTTATTGTCAACAGAAACCTGTGGTCAGTCTTGGTCTTGATTTCTCCACTAGTTGGAGGGAAATAAAACAACCTAAACGTGTCACTTCCATCTGTCCTGACTCACACCTGGTTCTGTATTGGTTTACTTACACTTCAAATGTCCTGCTGTATGAGCTTTGATCAGTAAAACATGATTAAGTATCTCATATTTCCCTCTCAGAAAAGAATACAAACAGCTCTTTATAACTGACGTCAGCATTTTTTGATTTGACGGGGAATTTTAGGATATTACAGTTTTATTTCAGAAGTCAAATGTACTCCCTGAAACAGAGGCATCTTTTGTTTGGGCCATTGTATCATACAGTATAGGGGTGGTTACTCAAAATGCAGGCAAAATGAAGTGATTCATTGCCCATCAAATGCAAATAGCAAATAAACCACAAACAACTCAGCATGAGTAATGAAACACAAGAATTATCTTCTGCAAATTCAGTTGCCTGTTGTTCACTCCTGTAGTATAGAAGCATAGCTTTGTTCCACCTAACCTTTTTCACCTAATATTTTATCCTTTCTCAGGAGACAGTTATTGGAATGCAATAATTTGCATCTGTGAGATTGCTTAAAACTCACAAAGCTGAGAACCATAGAAACTGGTATTGGATAAAAGTGTAGTAAACAGAAATAGCTTTGGTGCTCTTCAAAGGAGAATACCAGTTTTTAATGGCAGCACCTTTTTCTAGTTCCATAGGCATAAAGGAAAAAAAGATACTGTTATTCTACAGTCATGATAGTTTTCAAAGCAATGTTACCTGCAGAGGTTGTCAAGAAAGCAGAAAAACCACAATAACCCCCACATCTCTAGCATTCCACATTCCACTTATTTCACCCAAGGCTGCATATTTATTTTGAGATTAATTTGGTACATGTAGTGTACATTTGCCAAGTTTTTTTTTCCCCTATTTAAATCTTCAATTCCAAAGCTATGTATTAATCCTATTACTGCTAATTGAGAGAAGTCTGCAGTCTTTTTGAGTTAGGTGAAGTTCAAGTTGTAATTGGTATCAAAGAAAGGCACAATGCAAGAACTGAATATTAATATTTAACTCTTGCCATTTTATTATTTCCACTTGAAAATCACAGCAGTGGTTAAAAGACCTTTTTACGAGTTCATGAGGGTAGTGAATTGGAGACTATGGGATGAGATTTTACATTCATGCAGCAAGATTGACAAAAATTGCTTTGTAAGAAATGTAAATGAAATATTATGCTGGGGCCCAGTAGCTACAGGTCTCTCAGTATTCCCATTATGAAATTTTCCTTGTAGGTTAAGTACCTGCACTGTAAAATTTTGCTCAAGGCTAATACAGCATACAAGATTCTAATACAGGAGCTATTTTGTTTCAAATCTTCCATTTAGCCTTTTGCAGATAACTGCAGTTTTAGATGATGTTTTGGATTTGAGTACTTTTTAAATGACTGTGCTTTTAAAGCAGAACATCTCATAAGATATGCACACAATGGTGGATTAATTGCTTACGGTTGAAAATAAGGACAAAGACCACCCAGGACAAAGACCACCCTTTGACTTCAGATCCCTAATCAAGTACATTTATTTGTACATTTGTTCAAAGACACAGATAGTGAATTTGTTCAAAGGTCAAAGAAATTAAAAGAAAAATGGCCATTGACTTGGTGGCTTTGGAAATAATTTCTACCCCTGACTAAACATTATTTGGAACACCAGTTAACAAAGAATTCCTCTAAGATTAATTTTGTCTATTTTTCTGAGTTTTATGCATTGGGACTTACAGGCTCTGGTTTTAATCATACCCATAGTGCATGTTCACCATTATACCCTTGGGACTGCTATAATCAATCATTTGAGATCAAACTGGATGGGCACCAGAACACAGGAATCATTTCAGAACTGTATCTTGTTGAAATATCACAAAAACCATGGGGAAAAATGGTGCTTGAGAGGAAGAAAAATGATAAGAAGTAATGTTGGAAGTCAGAGTAAACAAGCAAAGAGATTAAAACATAGAAAGGAAGAAAAGAAGAGAATGAAAAATTAGGGAGCAAAACATTGAAAACAGCAGAGCAAAGTGGACATAGCTGCAAATACTGCATCTCCACCATTCACTTTAAAATAGAGATGATAAAATGTGATAACAATTGCTTATTTTCTCTATTGAAAGTGTTGTCCATCACATGAACATTGAAGACAGTCAAAACAGGTCATTTGGCCAAAATGCATAACTAGCAAGGGTAGCAAATCTGGTTCCAAAGTGAGATATTTGATTCTGAATCCTTGCTCTGTATGCTATGATTTCAGACCAATGCACAGATAATCGAAGCTTTGTTTATTTATTTGCAAATTTTACCATTAATATTTTATATTAATTTACTTCAGCGTTTGTTGCATTCAAAGACCTTCCAAGTTCAGACCAAAAGTGGCTCCACAAAGACCTGGTAACTTTGTGCATTGATACAACTGTAGTTGTAGGCAATTCCTTATGCAGAAGAAATCTCAATTGCTTTCTAAAGCAAGTAGAAGGTTTAGTTTGGGGGTTTTTTTTTGGCAAAAGATTATGAAACTAATACTGGGTTGGAACCACATGATAAATATGAACTTATAACTTTCATTAGTGCTGTTATAAATCATAGATATATTTCTAAAGAACAAACTCCACATTTTGTTCATATCTAGACCATAAATAATTGAACTGTGTCCTGCCTTTTTAATATTGAAAGAGGCAGATTATAGTTACAGACCAAAGGGTGTGAATAATTAAATATAGATTGCATTGAGATAAGCTATGGTATTTAACACATTGAAAATGAAAAAAAAATTGTTGCTACTACAACCTCCAACTGACTTAGTCAGAATTTTGCCTTGAAAAGTTCAATGGAACTGAATAGAAATAAGCAATGTAATCCACTTTGCACTACTGAAAATGTGGATTTTGTGGCTTAAGTGATAATATTGATAGTTAAAATATATTTTATACAGAGTGCTTAAAGTATCATATAGTTCATTCAAACACCAAGATTAGTTCCATCTCTATATTTTTTCTTTAGTTACTAGAAATGCCAACAATATTAGAATGCAAGCATTCAGTTCGTAACTTCTGGGAGCTGGGTGTCATTGACTCCAGCATCCTTTTCTATATATTTATGTTAAGCAATTTTCTGACACTTTGACAACATCATATGAATTTTAATGTTTTACCCCTCACACTCTCACTGTAAGGAAGGTGTCACACATTGTAGGTAAAAATTTAAGATGCAGAGACACAAATTCATTTCCTCATAGTATAAAGCTTAGCTTCCATAAACACCTAAATGGATCCATCTTTTTAGTCATGTAAATAATAGGCATCTAATTAAAGTTAGTTGCCCAAGTCTCCTTCTGTCATGTACCATAGGAGATGAGCACCTCCACAGGAATGAAAAAAAAAAAAAAGAAATAATCCTGCCTTTTTATGAAGTCTCCCAGGGGTATCTGAAAGTGATTCACTTTCTGGAGGTCCTTTCTCTTGCTATTGTCCAAAAGACAGACTTTTTCTTAACGTAGACTAGAAAACTACCTCTTAGAGATGAATGTCACTTGTGATGAATGCTCAAAATTATCCAGGGACTCAAGTTCAGGTAGGAAATTGCACCTGACTCTTTAATATCTTTGTGCAGCAGGTAACCACTGAGCTATTCTTCTCACAACCCAGATGATCTTCCTCGAGAGACACAGTCCACTTCTCTTATAGCCAAGTGAAGGATGAAGTCTTTTCTCCCCTTCAAGTCAGTAATGTGCATTTCATTCTTTAACAGCAGGATCAGCACCTATTACAACAAATACTGCTCTACAAATGACTGTGAGATGCCAAAGCTAATACTTTAGGATAATGATACAGACAGCTCTACGATCTGCCTGACATTGCGCTTGTCTTACAGCTTTCTGCTCCTCTGGTGCTGACCACTGGTAGAAGTAGGACAAGATGAACTGGTAATGTGATGTCTTCTGACATCTAACTCAAAATATTTCATGTTAGATATTGTGTGTTAACTATCTGAAGTATCCACAAGGTAAAAAAATTTCTATCGTCGTTCTACAGTAAAGCAAATGCCACTTCTCGGCAGGCTGGCTAAGGGTTGCCACCTGCAACCCAAAAGACCTGGGACCAATATCAAAGCCATCTGATAGCTGTTTGACTTTATTGAGCTTTACTTTCAGTCTACAAAAGCAGCATTTTTATGGTTACATGAAGAATCATTCTGTGTTCAAAAAGAGAAATAGCTCTGAAAATATTTTGAAAGCATTCCAGCCAGTGATACTTCCAAGAGACTTGGTCTGACCAGACAGTCCACTGATTTGTACTCAAATCATTATTTAAAAAAACATGCAACAGAAAGTATTATTTTTGATCATAGGCAATAAAACTTAAGGGAAATCCAGCTCTTTAGAGCCCTGTGTCTTTGTGAATAAAATTGAACACACACGAAGGGAAGAAACCCCAAACAAATCCACAAACTTTTTCTGTACTCTTATTTGAAACCTTTATATCAAGTCAGGCCTTAGTGTGTTCATGGCTATTTTAAGCACAGTTTCTACCAAAAGAACTGCTGATGACATTTCAGAAGTGATTCCCTCACTGCCATGCTCCAGTTAATGGGCCACTCTTGTGACAGCAGCAGTATTGCTTTTAAAAATGTGATGATCTGCAGATAGAACCATCTTTCTCTGCATTATGCCCATTGATTCAAAAAACAATACTAAAACCCTTATTCATGCAACACAGACTTGGACGAAATGAGGGTTAACTGGATTTTATTCTTGAAAATAATAAGACAATCCACTAGAAGGAGCAGGCTCTTTTCAATAATTTTTTTTCTGATTACTTGATATACTTAATATATAAATACACATATGACTCCCTGTAAACATAGATATACCTGTGTAAAAGACATTCCATATATATGTGTGAATGTGTGGAAGTGTATATAAAGGTCAAAAGCTGTGAGGAGTGATCCATTGTCACGACTCCAGTAATTGAATACAACACAATAAATATGCATATGAGCAGTGAATTAGTGCTCCCAAATGCCTGTTACCTCAGAGTCTAATCTCTTGTAATTCATAATAGGTCAACAGTTTCATTACAGAAATAAGCACCTGGTAATTAAACAAACAAGCAGCATACAATTGCTTTTTGAGGTAGTTGTGATACACTGTTTAGTACATTTGCACTGCTACTTAAAAAAAGAAAGCTAGTGACTACAATTGACCCAGTGGTCACAGTTGTAGAAGACAGGCATTAAAAGGTAAGCTCTTAGATAAGATGTGCCTACATAGGATGCTTAGATGAAGCACATTAAGCTGATATTCCCAAAAATGCCTACATGACTAGGAAATGCAGACTCTATGATTTCAGTTAATTAGTGAGTACTGAATTATATAGCAAACAGGTGAATATATAATTTCTATTTTTCATCAGTAATTCCTAAACTCTCCAAAGTGCCAGCAATATTCATCTAGTTAATCAGAACTACACCAGCAGCTTTTTTTTCTACAATTACTTTTTTTAACTGTTGGAAGATGAATGTGGATTTTCTTTATAGCTCCACGGTGTTTCTTTAAATATAAGCATACTATTAGTCTCTTATGCAGCTTCCTTGCTGCCATTGTTGGCCGTATGCAGTCATTTAGTTCACTGGCTTACTTCATGGCTCTAAAGTTTAACATATGTGTTAGTTCTTTCAGAAAATATTTCTGAAATAGTCATTAAAAAGGGAATATTCCCAGGTGAAATGTTAAATGGTGCTCTTCAAGACTTCAACAAATATAATATACATCTTTAATTCAATGTCTTTCAGTATGCAAGTCACTGTAATTTCAATTATTAGATGTTAGTCAGCAACTAGATCATACAAGACACTGATGGTATCTTTGGGAAAATTGTATAACTTCAGAAACATAAAAGAAAGACTGGTGCTTCTGTTCACCTGCTTAAAATCCACTTTAGTATAGACTGATTCACATTTGATTTTCAGAAGTTTTTTTATTTTGGTTTTTTTTCCCCCTCCAGTATTGTTAATATCAGTTTTACTGCATCAGATTTTTTCTCCTGTACATGCCCTTGCCTAAAACCTTTTCTACCTTTGACGTGTGCCATTTACTACATATTAAACCAAATGAAGTTGTATTCTCTATCCTATCTGTTCTTACCTTTCAGTCAACATTGGAGAGTTGTTTCACAAGAATTCTTCACATTATGAGAAAATACAATATTCTTTCAAAACAATATTTGCTGAAAGTGCAAGAGCATTTTTCCTTCCGTATTATTTCATCTTCGTATCACTGTAGATGTGTGGTCTTGTAGTTTTTCTGGGATTCAAAGGATACCATTACGACTTAGTAACTTCTCTGAAATCAGTTGAGAGTTTTGGATTTTGGGTAAAACTTCCTAAAAGTCCTACAAATTCTGATTCAATAACTATATTTGATTTTTGTTTTAACAAGGAGTGATACCATCGAAATCCATATTTTCTTCTGGTATCTCCCATAGGGTGAGTGCTTCTTTAGGTTGTTCTGTATTAAATAAATAAAAAACTTTTGAATATGCCTCAGAGTGAAGCACTGTTCCGGGAGGTTCAGTTTCAAAGTCACATCCATCGCTTTCCCAGGGCAGCAATATTTGATCATTTTTAGCATAGCTTCCTAAAGAAATGTGGCATGTTTTGATGTCAGTTGCCATCTGTTTGCTCATCATAAACCTTTCTTTCCTACCATCTCAATGTTTTTGATTCTGCAGGCCAGTTTCAACAGAACTGCCTTGAGGTGTCATGGAAATCCACAGGCATATAGGGAAAAAAGCATAAACTTTACAATGGGGAAAGAAAGCTATTAATGTGTCTGCAGAGTCATGAGCAAGGGCAGCAGATGAGTGGGGATGCTCGAGAGCCCATGTGCTGAAATCTCCCTTCCCTGGCAGGAGATGTGATCACCTCTTGGAAGGTGCAGTGCAGTGCCCACGAAAAACAATCCAAAACAAGGTAACTGGGAGTCTTGGGGGAGAAAGCTTTAAGGCAAATATAACAGAAATCTACCGGAAACAGCAGTCTATCAGTTTCATTATTCATGGAAGAGCTTGTTAGTATGGAGTATTCAAATTATATTGTGTATATGTAAAATTGTCATAATAAGAGGCACCACTGCCATATTTTATTTATCATATTTCCTCAGCTCACACTCATTTTGAGGCTGATCCTCTGTGTCTATTTTTGTACCACAGGTTTTTAAGGTAGTGTAACAAATCAGTGTTTTTGACTGGTGTGTCAAATTTCGAACCGGGTTCCGTATTTTGTTGCTATGCTTAAAATGTTCCACATCTGAATATAGATATCCTTTTCCTCTGAACACTTGAGGTCATTTATTTACTTCATTAGAGTCCTGTCCAGTGCAGAAAGTTCATGGAAAATGTATAATATTAATAATGATGGTGATAATAATAATCATCATCTTCTTCATCATCATTCCTGTACTTATTTTTTAAGCAAAGTTCCTAGTCAGTAGCAATAATTTAAAACCGGAACACTAGACTTTTGCTACTGTTTAAATAAAATATACTGCTTACTAGATAAGAGAGAGGATCTAAAATAAGATGAAATTCCCAGGGAAAAAGCTCAATTTCTGAATTGCGTTACTGAAAGTAGAAAGATGCATTAATGCAACTAGTTTCAGAATCAGATGGTCTTGCTGTATTAAACAGACAACTAGCTTTGGACTGCAGCATTTTAAATGAATCTAAGAAGTAGTTTGATGTAATTTTTAGCTTAATGATGTTCAGTTCTTACAGTGTTCAGATGCTCAGGTTTAAGTCCACCAGGGCAACATATTTTACATACAGTTAAGAATCTAGTTGAGAATAACTACTCTTTCTCTAAGCAGTTTTGTTGCTGTTCATGCTGTTTTTCAAGTTCAAATCAATTGTTCTTGTAGGGAATCAACCCCTATTTCTGTTCCCTGCTGCATTCCATACCTAGTGCAAGTCCAGTTTATGTCATGGTTCTTGGCAGCCTTTTGTTAAAGTGTTCTGATGTAAGAGTTGAATATTAATCTGTAAACTGTAATAATATGAATTCATGTTCTTCCTGATTACTCAGGGAAAAAATAATTTACATTTCATACTGCTTTATAAATACAGAAAGGAGCCTAGAAGTCTTCCAAACTTAGCTACCACACATGAGATGGGACTTCTGACAGACCTTTGCACTGGGCTGCTCCTGTTGAAGTTGTAAGGAATTGATATTGACCCCAGCAACAGAGCGCTCTCAGAAGACTCTGCTGTGACTGAAACAGGTCATAGTCAGAAGTTATTGGATAATTCTGGTTTGTTCAACCAGATCAGTGCCCCAGTGTGCAAAACATTATACAGACAGAGCGAAACACTTCCTTAAGGGCCTTACAGCTTTAAAGGACTTTATTGACAGAAAGCACATCTTAAATTTTAAAAGTTTCAATGTCAAATCCAGCAATATAGAAAAAAAAGTGGAAAGGATAGCATTAATCATTCAATGCAGATACTGAAGTTGTATGTTTGTTTAAATACTGTTGCTGATGTTTTAGTTTTCTACAATAAAAAAAATAGTTGTAGATATATCTGAAACAAAAAGTTCTCTGTTTTCTGAAAAAAAGAGCCCTTTTCAGCTCTGGGGATCACTTCAATGAGTGGGGCTGGGGGTTCTGGAAAGTCCTGAAATATTCCTGTAACAATGAAATCTACCTTAAATACAAGGACTCTGTACAAAGTAAATTTTATTGGATTCTTCAGTGTAGAGAAGCAATATTTAGAAATTTAGAAAACTGACATATAGAAATTATCTGGTCACAGAAACTGCAAATTCTACACTGTCTTGCCCAGAATGGGTTATTTCATCTCTGCTTTAAATGCTGTGATGGGTTCCAGGAGAGTGAGGTGTCAACTTGTGTGGTCAGATGCACCTGCAGAAATTGCCTTAATTTAACAGCAGTGTAAGTAATCACTCCAGCTCATTTTTCGAGTGAGGAGAAACTGGTAGGAGAGAGCAGCCACATGCTGAAAGGTGTCTAGTCTTCTGTGAGCAGCATTCTGAAGTAAGATCCTAGAGGACCAGAGCTCCTCCTGCCCTCCTCCACCTGGTGAAAGTGCTGTCAGCACAGCTGCTGGTAACACAATATATGGTGGCTCCCCAACTCATGTGATATATTCAGCATTATCAAGGGATTCAGAAGGCTGGATTTTACAAAACCAGTTTTGGCAGTTTATGGATTTAGCATAAATCTCTCTTCTAAGGAATGATTATTTGGGAATATTTTAGCCTGTTGAATTTTTGACAATAGTATCACAAGCTCAACTCTGCACCATTGATGTAAAGTACTCTTTTGCTTTAGAGCTAGATAGCATTCTCCTATTTGTATAAACTATCTTAATTCTCAGATGTTAAAAAATTACGGTTCTTTGAAGAGATTGATACCTGGTTTACCTGAATTACATATTAATGAGACAAAAACTTATGTTCAGTCTATATTAAATGAGAAAAAAATCAAGTCATGGAGTGCGAAAGATCCATATTTTCTGCATGGACATAACCATGCAAAAATAAATTACTTCACAGACCTCTCTGGTTTTTAGTTTTGATGCTAACAGAGCTTATGAAAACCAAGTTTAAACTGAATGCTTAATAAGTGTGAATTCATGGATGATGAGTTTTGCATTAGTCCACTCAACAGGTCAGTCTATGGAGCATGGTCAGAGATCGTATTTTGTTTAGACTAACAGAAATATTTTGCACACCATTCACCTGAAGATGGAGCTTGAGTGGTTCTGAATATCTATGCAAAGTATGACTTGTCTCACAGAACTGTGATTAATAACTTTCTCTTTGGACTTTGTACAGGGGAAGAACCACCATCTTAAGCTTATTTAGATTCTTGTGGCAGAAAAATGAAATCTATAAACAAACTTTCTTTCTTTAATCTTCCTCAACTACCCTATGCTCCTGGGTGTTTTACAGATTCTCATGTAAGACTCCTGTAATTATTGAGCTGTTCTTTTGACCTGATTGCTTGAACGATATTGGATTTCTGTTATCTGCAAATGGAGATTAGCCATCAGATCACCTTAAGTGCCAAAACACTGCTAATTTTTTTTTAAACAGATTTATTACAAAACCTTATCTTTCTTCCCTACCTTGGACTTCAGCATTCACATTTGACTCATTGTATTATCTGTTCAGGGTAATTTGAGGATGACATTCCTGGGACGAATTTTTAGTAAGCACTTTAAAGGCTCCAGTACAATGTTATAAGCTAACTGGTGTCTCTGAAAAAGAATAATTACATAGTTGTATAATTACTTAGGTATCTCTAATAATAATTTAAAACAATTAGAGCTTGTTCTGTGTGGCTGCTGTTTTCTGGTTATTTCAGTGACAGCTTTCTTAAAGGACCTCTTGCTTAAGCATACTTCATGTCAGAGTACTCTCTGAGAACCTAGTTTTTCCTCTTTTCTTTACATTCCAAATTTTCAGGTAAAGTCATTGATTTCACAGTTTCCAGCCACATGGAGGATTCTATGAGGACCTAAAATTACTGACATTGCCTGCAGTGTAACTACATAAAAACTAGGATATATCGAATTGTGAATAGGCTTGGTCCTAACACTGCCTCTTCTGATTTGTGCCCCCAAACTATTGTCCCAACTTACTAATTTTCTAAGGCTGTAGGAGTAGGAATGTGGATATCTGTGGCAGCAACATGAAACAAATATGTAATGAGTGGCCAAACCCAGGAAATGACCATAATCTTTTCCATTTTTGATGAAAATGAAGAGTCTTAAGTGTGCATTTTCTGGAATTTGAAGCCCATCAACAGTTGCTGAGTTTGTGTACAACAGCCTGAGCTTTGGCCTCACAGAACAGAAAGCTTTTATTTCCCTTTTTTTGTATTCTCATGATTAAAGTTCATTATTCCTGGCACAAATATGAACAAAGAAATGAGGTATCTTCCTTTTGTTAAATAGAAGACTATCATCCTAGAAATTGTGTCTTGATGTAAAGTGATATCTACCTCTCAATTTAACAAAGATCACTTCTGATGAAAGCGAAGAGTGGGGAGGGGCAGGGAAAAATGAAAATGAAATATTGTAAAATAATTCTCATTTCTACAAAAAAGTACTAAACTCCATGCTTTTAAATAAAGCAACAGGCATGTGGGGAGGAAAACAGGGTCGCTAGGGTGAGTGATCTCCACAAAGGATGAAAAAGATGGTTGCAAACCATTTTCTGTCCAGTTTGCAAACCTTCTTCAGCCTTTGTTTACAAGCCTGAGAAAAACATTTTAGGCAAAGCTTTAAAAGAACCTGGAGGACTGTACAAAAATGCCAAGAATTGGATTAATTGGCATAATGCAAGGTGGCTGGGCACAGTTGGGGAAAGTGTCAGTGTAGGGAGAATCCCCACCAAGTAAGACTGTCTGTGCAATTAGCTATCTGAACTCTAACCCTTCCAGAATAATTAATGAATAACAGAGGGGATCAAGACAAAGACACAAAGTGATTTGGTGGGTGCTAGCAAGTAATACATCAAAGAATGCTGGTAATTGGCCCTGTGGCTTTCATTCTTTGCCCTATTTCTTTCAATTCATTGACTCAAAATAATGGGTTCAGGTTCATTATCAACAGGTTTTAGCTGCAAGAGCACAACACTTCAACAAAGCTATGATTGTAGCAGTGCTGGTGGCTAAGCAAAAGTTGTAGACTGTAGCACACTCCCTCGAAAGGGAAAGTGGCAGCATAGTCACAGGCTTTGTCTTACATGAAACAGCTTGTATTCACGATTTTGCTCTGGGTTTTCTAAGATTTGGTGTTCACTGAGGTTACAATGCTGGAATACAGTTGGTATGGGCAGGTATGTATAACTCCACTTCAAACGCTATTATAGTAGCAGCATCTATATTCTGTTCCTTCAGCTGTAAGAAATGAAATAGAATTCCTGACATCATGTGTCACATGTACATGACATTATTTGCATACTAATGGCGACAGTTTAGAGGCTTTTATTTCCCTATTTTGGCAGCATTGCAGTAAAGGGAAAATTTATTATTTTGAATCCATAAAGACATCTTCCTGATGTGGAAAATTTTACTAGAGGGTTTGAGGTTGGTTTTTTTTTCTGAAATCAGAAACGGAATCTCCACTGTTCGGTTTGTTTCTGGTATAAATGCTGTCATAAAATGTTGATTTAGCTGATGAGGAGGTATTTAATTGATTAGAATAGCTTTCGATAAAGAATAGAAGAAGCAGCAGGATATTAGAGCAGTCATCTTCAAAGCGTGAATGATGTGTGTTTTTACTCTGCTGTCATTTTGCCATGGTCATTTCTCCCTAGTGAACGTTGTTATTTCCTAACTATCACAGTAAATACAATTGCGTTTATGGTTAAAATCGGTATGGCACTATAGATAAAAACTGCTCTTTTAGTTTAGCATTTGAGAACCTCGAGAAGCAGTTTAAATTTTATAAGCTTGCTTGTAAGAACAAATGGATGTAAAATTATTTTTCTTCTTGGTTAAGGACATTATTCCGAATTTGGGTTCATAGCAAATACACAAAATGCTGTAAATGTTTTTAATAGCAAATTGAGCTCCTTATTCTTATAGACAGCAATATAAAAAGTTCCCATTTCCTCTGACAGTCTGTCAGGAGGTAGCTGCCAGTGCAACCATATTCTGTCTGTCTTGCAGATCAGATTCTGATCTCCATTATACCACTGTTCTGAAAGAGCTTGAAAGAACTTTATGCAGAATTTCATTTCAAGAGAACTATATTTTATAATTGTGAAATCACATAGTAGAATATTGAGTAAAAATAAAGTTAGATAAAACTTTTCAGATACACCTTGTGGTATTTATTTTTAATTTTAGTCATGTTTCAGAGAATAGCAATTATGTATTAAATATTAAAATAAATGTATGAATTACCAGTGTATTAATACAGCTATAAATACAACTATGTGATACATGATCAGCAGCCTCCACCCAGCCCTTTAAATGCAGTCATACTGTTTGAAATAATGATGTCACTGATCTGTATGTATTTGTCCTTTGTTGTCTTCTATTATGCAGATTCCTCCGTTAGAACATATGCCTTATCCATAGCATTGTTTTTGCCATGGACAAGTACTACAGTTTTGGAAAAGCTTTTTTAGCATGTATTCTAAATTGAATAATTATTTTTTTGATAAATTCTAGGCAACACTTAGATTTTTTTTAATTTTTAAATGTTTGTATTAAAACACTGCTTACCACTGGGAACAGTGCTACACAAGCCTAGTGTGACAAAGCTGTTAGTCAGAATGTTTGCTTTCCACTATCTGTGATTCCAAGTGGTTTTGGTAGAGGTTTATTGAGAAAACCTCAGCATAACTTAGATGATATGTGAAACACTTGGAGAGTGTTTCAGAATTGTTAAGTTCAAACTGTAATTATTTTGGAGGCTTTTCATAGCTTTGAGGAAGACTTTTCCATCTGTTCA
This sequence comes from Ptilonorhynchus violaceus, assembly GCA_013397565.1. Classification (NCBI taxonomy): domain Eukaryota; kingdom Metazoa; phylum Chordata; class Aves; order Passeriformes; family Ptilonorhynchidae; genus Ptilonorhynchus; species Ptilonorhynchus violaceus. The sequence goes on from VZRJ01004190.1 coordinate 428,569, forward strand.
CACTAGGACATGAATAACATGAATATATCATCTTCAAAATAACAACTGTTAAAGATGGCAAAGAAAGAGTAAACTGATTTTTTAGTCTTGCCACTGTTACATGTTGTTAAAAAAAATATTTAAAAACTACCTGTATTGTGAAGAGCCCTAGTTCAAATGCCTCCTGTCACACTTATAATTCAAGATCCTGAGATGACAAAATACCGATTGATCTTGTCCCAGAGGTTCTTACACTTTTTCAGAAAGTTTCTCCTCTTTTTGTATAATTTTGCCTTCAAGTGAATAACAAGACTTCGGGGGAGAAGGAAAATCGTTATTAAAAATACACACAGACTTGATCAAAATAACTTTGATGGCTAGAATCATGAGAACAGTCATTCTCTTCCTTTGACAGATATTTTTTTGTCTGAGATTTGAGGGCACCAATATTGATTTAGAAAGCTCTGTCGCTCAATTTTAAATGAAATGTAAAACTTTTCAATTTTCTCACCTATCAACCCCCATAAAAGAGGAGCTGCCCTTGCAGGGGAAAGCTCTGTTCTCACTTCGGATATCACAATGCATTTATGATGTGGGGCTTAACTAAACAGCTCCCCTTTATGTGACTAGGAAAGAAAAACTATCTTTATTTAGGGTTGGAGTTTTGACTATAGCAGCTGGATACAAGTCTGGATCTTAGGCTGGACTGTGGGACCTGGACCCCCTTGAGGGTATCCTTTCCAGCAGGTACCCTCTGCTTTTCTCCTGTCTGCTGGAAGTGACAACAGTAGAAAGCTATTCCCTGCTCTCCCTCTCCTGCAAGTAGCTGCACCCCAGAGAAGCAGCAGTAAGCTGCATGTTCCTGTGTAGCAGTCTAGATCCTTGTTGGACCACAGAAAGTTTCCCAGAAACACAGTGGGAGCTCATACTTTCTACTCCTGATTATCAAAATTACTCTTATACAGTAAAAATGGATTAGGTTTGATAGCAGAACTAACCATAAATGGGAAATGCAGAGGAAGAGGAGCTGAGGGACAGTTGTGTCTCTCAAACATGCTCAGTTCCTGTCTTTTAGTGAGAACAGGAACAACTCCAGACTTTTAAGGACGTTTAGCAGATGAGAATTAAAATATAACTCATTGCATTGCTTTCTAATAGAAAGTGCACAAAGCCTGCAAAAGAGAAGGGAGTCTTGGTTGCTGAAGGTCAGTTCATTTTTCAAAGGCTGACCTCCTTTGAAAAGGGTCTCTCTGCCTAGTGTTCCCATAGGAAGGGACCTAGGGGCTGGATTCATGCTGGCCTGCGGTCATGGAAGTGCTGGGCTTCCGTTCAAATCACTGCTCCCTGAAAAAAAGGCATTTCAGCATACCCTTAGGAGTCTTTGACTAAGAACCAGATGCTTTTTTAAAGCAGGGTCTTCATTTGGCTGATATTATGTGCCTGAAAATCTCAAAGGCTGTAAACTTTGCAAAATTGAGATTCTTCTTTGCCGTAATTTTTTATCTTAACTTGGTGTGGTTTCATTTGGCCTGATATCCACTGCACATTGCCTTACAGGGACCATTAGTAAAATATGGACTAAATTGGTCTGGGAGAGAAAATGGAATTTTTTTTTCTCAAATTTTTAGGTGACAGAAAGTGAAAAGCATAGGATGGGAGTAATTAGACTCAGGGAGTACAATCGGTGTTTCTGGGATTTATTCCTACATCATATACTGACTTTATTACCAAGTCTCCCAAAGATAATGGTATTCACCATGACAAAGCCTTTTGAGATTATTGGGTAAAAGGTTTATATAACAGGAAAATATTACAATAATGGCATTTAAAGTTAATTTTTTCTCTAACAGTGATTAAAGGAAATGTTCATAGCTTCGGAAAGGAGCTGACCTCTGTAATCAATAATGTTTGTACTTTTTGCAAAGTGTGTTCCTTAAACAAAAGAATAAGAAGTCTGGAATGTCTGGATCTCAGGGAAAAGGGTGGCAGGATGTGGAAGGGCACAAGGATGCTGAAAAAAGAATCCTGACCAGCCATTTCTTAAGGAAATTACTGAGGTGGAAGCCAGAAACAGGGAACAATCAAGGAGAATGTATTAGATATTATATCTGCTAACGTGACTTGCCCAAGCAAGAAAAGCATGACTAGCCCATCTCTCCTCTCTCTCCTGGGGCCAGGCCTTCCATTTTTGTGCCCTTTGCCTCCTGGTCTCCTCCATGATGGTTTTTATATCCCTTGCCATATTTTTTTTCTGGCTGGTTTCATAGTTGGGTTTTCTCATGAAAAAAACCCAAATTCTGTGAATGTTGTCTTGTTTGTGGAGCTTTGAATCCATCTCAGCTTTTCAAGTGCCCCGTGGGGAGCTAGGCTGTCCCTGTCTAGAGCAGAGCTCAAGTGAAGGCAAGTGCATGTCCTATTATCTCTTTTTAAGTTTTGTAATGCTGTGAAGATAGCAATGGCATCTTCAGCACTTAAGAAAGAAGCTCTGTTTCAGTGTCCAAATGTTTTATCTGTCTGATTTTTTTCCCTGTACAACTTCTGGCATATTGGATGTCTTCCTTGTTGGTGACATCAGAAGCACTATTAACTTTCCCCAGTATTGCTGCTAAAAATTGTAAGCTGTTGTATGAACCTCTGCCTTCCTGTATTTGATTTTGTGCAATGCAATAAAAACTTGTTTGTGAGTGTGAGACCTTTCAAAATAGTTTTGCAGCTTTCAAGTAAAGAACAATTAAACAGGAAAATACCATGCTAATTGTAGCTCAACTGTCATTATTAGTGTCCTCCGATACTTGCCTCTCATGAAGGGTTAGATGAACCCTTTAATATTACACAGAGAATAACACAGTTTGAGAGAAAATACGTGTTCCCCGAACAGGACTTGAGGATGTAACTCCCAGTTTTGAAAGTATTTGAATGTGAAGATTCAAATATGCCCATAGCACTTAAAGCAGTATTAAAAACTAGGCTTTAAAGAGGCAAAATTGCCTTCCTGAAGGCTCTAGTATATAAGCACTGTAACAGTATGTAAGAATTTATACTGTAAGAATAAAAAAAATGCTCAGGAGGCTTTGCATGATTTCTAGTTATTCTTAATTTGGAGGAAATAATTGCATTATATAAATCCATTCTGATCACAGAATTTTTCAATCTCAATCCAAGTAAACATGTCTTCAACACCACATACACTTGAGTTGCCCTATTAAATACAGAAAGCCTTGATCCATATTCAATTTTTTTTTCTTGAGTCTCCCTGCTGGGATGAAAGTGTCATCTCATCTTGTATTAATTTTGTCTCGATACATATATATTATGAATATTATTATGCTATAGCTTTTGGGGCAGGTTTTCTCATATACTTTTGAGAATTTTAAACTATTAAAGTAATACCTAAAATTTCCACCTCACTTACAAAAAACACAAACTTTTTTTGTGAGAAGAAGGTGGTGTTTCGCAAACTTTGCCCTGTCTTTAAAAGCCGTTGAAAGTCAAATATAGAACCAAATTTCTAGTAGTTCCTTAAGAGGCGAACTTTGTCCCCACCCTTCACGGGAAGGGAAGCAGGAGCTGTGAAAGCCCTGTGCTTGCTTCTCTTGGCATTACTGACCTCCATCTGTACGGTCATGTCTGCCACCCGTGGTATGGCTGAGGAGCTAGGGTGAGTACTGGGAGAGGCAACTACCTGCTTCCAGGGGTTATTCATTCTGCTTCTTGGTAGTGGGGACAACCAGCTGGCAGGAACTAACCTGGGTTCAGGGACTGCAGGAGAGGATGCAGGACATTGCCGTGGTGGTGGCAGCCCTGGGGAGGGCCCAAGAACCCCTCTGAGTCTGGCAGACAGCACCCATCTTTCGAGTGGGTGTGTTTGAGAGCAGCAGCTTCACAACAGGACTCTATTGTGTAGCCATTAACAATAGATTTTAATGCTTGTATCTTAACTGCTGTTGAAATTGCATTGTATTTTTGTGGCAGGAACTGGTTGGTTGAAAAGATATTTTCAATGACTTCTGGATTTGGACCACATTACAATTAAACTATTGTACTTGTATAGCCATAGCATTGCACGATAGCTAACGGGGTTTAAGTCAGACCATTAATTAATAAACTACTTTCTGAGAAGACAAGAAGATTTCATTTCACTGTTCTATAAAATTAAATTTGTTGTACTACATAAAAGGGTACATGCTGTTTACTGCTCATTTATACAGAGCTTCTGTGGAGTTCAGTGGAAGTTTTGCTGGCAAATTCAGGGCAAGACTCTATTCCAATAATATTCACAGGACACCACACTTTTTCATTGTGCAGTTTACTGCTTTCATTCATCCACTTTATATGTAATTATTAAATAATTTTTAGAACTATAGAGACTAACGATCAAGTATGTACAGATGTATAGACAGCTATATTCATTCACAATTAAACTCTCCATCATAAAAACTTGGTTCCAAATATAGGCAATTTTTCCCCAAGGGAAAGGAAAATAAAACCCACTGATCTAAAAAAAAACCCCTAATTACACCCCTCTGTCCCCCAAACCTATAATTACAATTTGGTATCTAAAGTATTTAATAATACTTGGTCTTTTTGCCTCCATGGTCATAGACAAATCTCTCAAATTTGGATGTCCAAAATGTAAATGAATTTTCAAAGCCTGAAATTATTTAAGAGCATGGTGTACAATAAGATCAGTGGAGACTGGCATTCTTTAGTCACTTTTGCGGTTCTCACAAGAATATCCTGAATGTATAATTTCACATGAAAGTCAATATGCTCCCTGCAATGCTAAGCGGAGCAATTGACTTTTGGAGAGCTATACACAAAGGTATTCTGGCACTACCCTGTCAACTGACAGGATTGAGTACTAATTTAGGTGCCTAATTTTAAGTCAAGATTAATTAAAAAATCCATAATTATTTATCTCAGATAATATAATAAAGCTGCTTCTAGTTAGCGCATCTTGTCTGTGTTGTTCTAAAAGTTTGACATCTGAGCTGAGCCAGGTGTCATTGTGGAGAAGCAAGATCCAACACAGAGCAATTCACCTGCCTATTTTAGACATAATCAGGACACAACTACCTAATTTGTTTTAAAATCCAAAACTTGCATTCTGGAACTGACATTCATTTGTATGAAAGAAACATAGCAAAAAGTTTGAAATTTAAAAAAAATGGTAAAAATGTTATATTTGAAGCCATTATTTTCTCTTCATATTGACTGACCCGCTACATGGTCCCCAACCTCAGGAATGCCCAACACCTTTGCTGAGTGGGAGATGAAAAATGTGACCAGGAGTTGTGAGGAATGATACTTGCTTACCAGAGACACACACACTGAAGTATTCTGCTCCAGGGTAACTGGTCATGTTGGGTGAATGCAGGTGTGAGGGTGTACATAATTATGAATGAAACGTATTTAAGAAAACAAAGGTGAAAATTAGAAGTTTCTAAACCAGGTCAGTAAAAGGCAAAGTTTCCCTTGAGCTGTGTGTTGCCCTGCTGTGTTGTGTTTTAATCCATCACTCTTAAGTTACTTCACTTTGATACAGTTGTATTGCCAGTGCACAAGACTGTAAGCTTTCCCAAGCAGTTGTTTTCCCTGCACGAAAAGCTAAAGGAACACTGTGAGGATCTGTTTGCACAAAGGCATAGGAGGGTTGTGCTGCAAAGCTGCCTTAAAGCAGTAAGTGAGGAAAAAGTGGGCAGGGGACTAGGATTTGTTTTCAGTCATTCTTTTACCTTGGGAGGCTGCATCAGTATGTTGCCCATCTACATAATAGGTAAGCAGGGCTGGTCAATGTGGTTACATCTGCCTGTAACTGGCCTTGTTCCAATGGGACAGATTCTGCTGAGATGTGAAAGCACAGGGCTGCAGGCTGTTGTCAGCACAAGACTGGGAACCGCACAAACTTTTTTCTGCAAGCGATAATTATACCACGCTTCAGTAAAGGAGCACTTGCAAACCCCAGCAGAGTGAAGAGCAAAATAACCTTGCTGATCAAGCAGCCATACCCATTGGGATCTATTAACTTTTCATCTTGGCAGAGACTATATAGGTGTGTTCAAAACCTGTTGGTTTGATGTTTATTTCAGGAAAAATTAAGTTAGGATAGGGGAAGCTGCTTCTCAAGTCTCAGGCTAGACACCTTGTAGGAAGTACTTATTGTTTTCCTCAGTTTCACATGATGTTTCAAAGCCTTTCTTCTTCAGAGGGTGTTCAATTTGCCTGCCTTTGCATAAGTGAGATCCCCTTCTTCACCTTCCTGCAATGGCTGGATGTGCAATAAAGGTTTAGAGGATGAAGTGATATATAACAGTGCAAAATAATTTTCCCCCTTTTTGGGTGTTTAATGAATTGCAACTTTGAAATGAAGAGTAATTATGCTCAAATAAAGCAAGTCCAAACAAAATCAGATAAAACTTTACTTAGGGGGTTATTAAGTGTCTAAATGGCTACACAAACTGTGTTAGAGGCACTTCATGTGCCACAGAGATCCAGTCCCTCAGTCGTTCCATGGGAATACACCCTCACTGTCCTGAGATAAAGTTCTTCACCATATATCTTCAATCAATTTTAATTGAGTCTGTGTTATTGATTTTGTCATACTCCTCTGAACTTCCTTGTTAAGTCAGAGTCTTAAGCAATACCTGAAAGTTTGGGGTGGGGAAGGGAAGAACAAAGGAAGAGAGGAGACTTCTCAGACTTTTCAGCCTGTTCTGGAAAAGGAAGTGCTGGAGGTTTTGCAAGATAATCAAGCCCTCAAAAAAAAAAAAAAAAGTTCAGTGTGTTTTACAACCAGTTCCAGAGCCAGTTAAAGGGAAGCATTGAGCCAAACAATTCCACTGCAAACTAGTTCAGCAACAGACTTTACTGCAGATGCTCTCAGTTGTACTGATTTGAAAATGGCCAAATAAATGGGAAAATTTGTTTTTTTTCTGTTTATTATATGAACGGATCCTGACAGTCTTGTAAGTGGAAATACACAATCTATAGCATGTAGGTTGTGGACTGGAAATGTGGAAATACCCTTCAGATCACTTTGTGCTTTTTCTCTTCATAACTTCCATTCTCTTGACAACTTAACTTCCATTTCTCTTCACAAATTCTATAAATGTAATCAATATGCCTGCGAAGCATGAAATATTCTTCTAGCTTTGTTTTTTTTGCAGAAATGCAAAATGCTTTAGCTTCATCATAAATGGTATGCAAATGTAAATACAAGCTGTCAATGGATTATATTGACAGTATTCTACAGGAGATGTGTTTCACACTGGGGGAAAAAAGGAGGGAAAGCAGGAATAACATGAAAGTAGTTTGAAAACCAGGCAGTTTACCACCCAACGGAAACATGGATGAGATGATAGACTTAAAAGATGAGAACTAGGAATGATTTGGACAATGAAATAAAAACAAAGATGTTGATAAAATTAACAAGCATCTGCAGTCCAGATGTTTATTTACACAAAATTTAACTTGTGAATCAAGTAAATGTTGGCTTCTTGTTCTAGGGTGAATCTTCTAATAAAACAAATCAGTGTTCTTTTTCGTCTTAACATTCCTAAATCTTCAGTGTCTGGGCTTGACATCTATTAAAAAAAATGGCCTAAAAATAGGAAAGTGAAATATAATGACTTTGAGCAATAATGGCATGACTCAGACTACTTTTTCTTAGAATCCACCGTTAACTCAAACTAAGGGTGGCCTCTGTTCAGTTTTAATTTCTGACACTAGGCTATCTTTCTTGCAGGACTTCGATAAAGACGGCTCAAATTTTTGTTGCATAAATTATGATGCCATATAAACTTTAATTAAAGGGATTCAGATACTCAGCTACTATATCTCAGTATTTAATGAAATGAGTTATAGTGAGTCATGATCTCAGACACTGTGACCAGCATACAAAGATAAGGATGGTCATTTACCTTGCTCATATGAGATAACTCCAAAACCATACAATTGACAGCATCTTTAGCTCATTGGCATTAGTATATTTAATGATGATAAAACAAAGCCTTACCGCTGCCCACAGTGTGGGAAATTTTCAAATTCTGTTTCCAGAAATGTTGCAGGACCTTTGGGGTAACATAATTCCTGCTGCTGGTATTTGGGTGCTTAAGACTCCACTCAAGTAGTAATGTCTTGAAGTGAGTGGTAATAGGTGTGAAGCTGGTACACAGTGAGAGTAGCAGTTTCCTGCTCTATTTAGGGAACCACAGGTGACTGAGATTGACTCTGCCCCGTGCCTGTCTAATGTCTCTGGAGTGCTTTCTGCTCCCTCTCAGAGTGGATGATCTGGTTGCTGCTTGGGGCACCCATGAGCTGTTCGACAGCTGCAAAAAAAGTTACTCCATCTGAAAGGAATCCCTGAGAAAAGACAGAACCAAAATCCCGTCTTTCTCCTCCCAGGGTTAAATAATTCTGAAAGAGCCTGTGTGCCCACAGAGATTGTATGTGTTACCTCAGTGCCTACAGATGTTTAATCAAGTCTGCAGCTTCTCTTGTTTTATAATGGAGTCTCTGAAAAAAGATATCCAACCAGTTACAAACACCAACAAGAATTTAGTTTATCTTTATAGCTATTAACATGATAGCAGGTTGAAATACTCCTACTTTTTAACCAAACTGAATTAACCAAATTTATCTTTTACTTCGATGCACATGAATCCTGCTCAATCCTCAAAATGCTCAAAGGGTTAAATTAAAGATGAAATAGAACACAGCAACATGCAAGAGCACCTTCCCCTCCTTCAAATCATATTAGATGATAAAAAGCCTTTCTACAGGGCTAAAGTTAAACTGTAAATTTCCTGTTATATTTAATAATGTAACCTCATACATAATGATAAAACTATTTGCGTAAATTCGATTTTTGGAATTATCATGATTACTTATGTCAGAAAATAATTGAAACCATTTATTTTCTGTTTGTTTGAATACTGTTTAAAGCTGGCTATTTTTTATGCACAAACATTTTTCTATCAGTTTTTTTCAAAGGTCTTTATGTTTAAATATCTTCTTTCAAGTTATTTCCATTGGTTCATTATTTTTTCCACATTGCTATGTCTGAATTCATATCATTTCAATTAGATTTTATTTCAAGCTAGGTTACATTTGTATGTTAGGGAGCTGTGACAAAAACTACCAAAAAACTGTGTTCAATGAAGACAATCATGATTTTGTATCTGTAAAATGTCAACAAATTTATTAAATGAAATTATATAAGATCACTTCAAAGATATACATATTTAGCAGCTACTGAAACTCTTGGTGTACCATTGTTATTTTGCTCCTTTTTGCCAAACAGATGCAAGGAAAGACATCAAGGAAATTAAAAATATCACATAAACATTGTTATTTAAGATTTTTGAACATCACTTAATATGCCTACAGATGTGCAGAATTTGTACAAGTGAGGAATATTCATAACTGAATGTTATGGAACATTATAGTAAAACAAGTTCAGAGAAGTCCTATTTAAAACTTCCTATTCTACCATTACTAACTTTCAGTTAGAATAAAAAATTTACACAAAACATTTGAATGCTTCAAATGTCTGTCTGTCTTTGCTCTGTGCTCAGGGAGGGAAAGGACTAGCAGATGTCTTCAAGTTGAGCACTGCCTGCTCAGCTGTAAGATAACTACACCAATTTATGTATGCAAATTCAGAATTCTCTCATCTTTGTAGTGCAAGTAAGACTGCCAGAGACAGCTTTTTTCCTCAAATAGCAGCTTATCCGCTCTGTTCTTTCTAGAAGAGAGGGAGCCACATTTAAGTAGCTTGTTTCTTTGTATGTTTACCGCATCTCTTAGATACATTTAGAAACCATAACCCTGTTGATATACTTGTTTTGGAAATGTAAAACTTCACATAAAATTTTGAATCTAAACTAGCCCATAAATGGACAATGTTAGTTTTTTTGGTCTCAACCTTATCGAGTACTATTGTTTCAAAATTCTGACATTGAAAGGTGCAGGTCTACAAATGTGCTGTAGTTTTGAAAAACTGTCTACTTATGTTAACCATTATCCACGTAATCCTATCGTGCAAAGCTGCATAAGGTTGTGTGGACTGTACAGATCAGCCCCAGTAACTGAATAACTGGTGTTCCAGGTGGAGCCTGAGGAGGGATACAAGTGTTGTGGTGTCTGCCTGGCTTCTTCCTACATTTGTCTCACTTTCATGAGCAAAACAATTTGCACACAATTATTTTTTTCTGTTAGAAAAGTTGAACAGTTGGTGCCAGCCTACATAATGGCTGGCTATAATAATGCCTTCTTTTTTTATTAACAAAAGCACTCTGAATATTCGTAAAAAGTTGACATTATTTCATTAGCTGTTGCAGGTGTATGAGTAAGCCTGCTGAAAAGAATATGTTCTCTGCTGGATATCTCCATGAATGTTTCTAAAACATGACTTCCCACAAGCACAGAGGACCATACAGCAAGGCAATTAATAGGCACTGAATGTGTATTCCCAGTCTGTTTCTGTTCTCTTGTTAGTTCATAGCTGTTTGTATTATTACATCTCTCATAAATGTGTAAGGCCCAAACCAAGCACTCCAGAAGATTGAAATGGGTGTTAAATTTCTCAGCCATTTTGAGTTCCTCAGTTTTAATAAAGACATTTTTATATATTGGATTTTTACCAGTTTTACAGAAGCAAGACTTCCAGAACTTATTCAAAAATCAAAATTTCACCCTAGGACCCCCAAAAATTCCGCATATTCAAAAAGCAGGAAATCTGACACACTCTATAACCATCACACGGTAGTTATAACTATTGGTCGATTGTACCTCCTGAGCAACCGGTGACGTGGGACAGAGCTTGAAATTCTGTTCCAAGTTTACAAAATGTATCGTGTGAAGGGTTTCTGACATATCACTGGATCTTAGGAGTAACATGGCATGAGTGGTGCAGCTGTATGGATCAAGGAGGTGGTAGGTACTGGGCTGCCAAGATGGCAGAAAGCAGGTATCCATGGTATGATGGGTTGGAACAACATTTCATTCCTTTCATGTGCTCCACTACTGCTTTGTGCTCCTATAAGGCAATACATAAATAATAATAAGCTCTAATGGATAGATTTGGCCCGATGAGCTTTTGAAGTAGTATAAATGGGTAGAGAACTTATGATGAGAGGGTGAGAATGTGCAAAACATCAGCTTGTATTGGGCTCACGGAAGAAGTATGAGAAAGGCAGATCCATAAATACCTGCTGTTGTTAGCATTCATTAGTCTGGATATCTGATGCACGTAAGCAAATATCCTGATTTTGCCATGAACTTCAGAGTTATACTTTCAAGAATAATAACTACTTCCTGAATTTTAGCCTCTTACCCCAGAGGAGTCTTCTGGTATCTGGCTATAAAGACATTGCTGCCAACCTCAAATATACCCTAACTCTGTCACATCCTATAATGAAAAAGAGAGTGCCCATATTCAAAAGCAAATAAAAATCACACAGTGAAGATGAATCATAAGTTTTTTTTTTATTCTATACTTTGCAATAAAACGCCAGCAACTGAGGTTCGTGATTTCCAAGTCGCTATGCTAATTTTTATCTACTGCTTTTCACCTCCACAGGGACTAGCATCTGCCTGTGAACTTTCAGCCTCCAGATCCACAGAATAGATTGTAAGAGCTGCAAATCAATAGAAAGCAGCTGCTTAGCATCCCTACGTCACCCTATTCAGAGCAACACACTCATGGCACATTAGTGGGGGGGTGAAGCAGACATGCAGAGGGAGTATGGTGATGCTGAATGTTTGTTAGCTATTCCTTGTTTTTCTTGACCAGGATTCAGGGGTCCTAGAAAACATAACTGCAGTAATAGTGATCAAGAAGGGATAATTTGCGAGAACTAGGCCTAGAACATTTTTTTACATGGACATAAACTAAATGGACAGGCCTCTTATTAAGGAAATTATTTGTTCTCATGCATCCCTATATATTGTCTTGCTGCTATGAAGGGCAGGCTTATTCCTAAATTCTTGGTATGACACTGTGACTAAGATTAGGCTTTTAAAATATCTATCTATCTATCTATCTATCTATCTATCTATCTATCTAATCTATACCTATATATCCATGTATACACACACACACACACACACATAGAACTAGGCTTTAATCTCAGCTGTATCTGAACTGGCTTTATAGGAATTCTTAGTTATTTTAGTTGTAAAACTTGTGAATGCTTATTATCCATCATTGCACTAAGCATTTTTACATAGTAATGGCAGTGAGCATCAGTGAAATATTAGGAGCAGTTGGTGGACTTGCTGGAACCAAAAGTTGCAGTGTCTGGTTCTGGACTTATCTGGGACTTGAAGCTGACTACTACTGCAGGGATTGGGAGCACAGCCATGTCTTCCTGGGGTAGATTCATAAGCTGTATTTTTTCCTACAGCAGGATGCAAAACACATGAATTTGAACACAACAGGCAGCTGTGCTCTCCACAGAAGTTAGGGGTCAAGGTGAGACTATAATTTAGTTGTGGAGTTTATCACGTGGTGGTGCTACTTGTATAAACAAAGCTTTTAAATTCAAGTTTTAGGGTAAAATGGGAAACAACAACATTTCCCTAATAAGTGAAGCCAGCTTAGAGACTCTTGAAACATTTTTGGGAAACAGAATTGACAGAAAGGTTTTTTGTGCACATGCTGCACCATTTCATAACAGACTTTTTCTGAGCTACTAGAACTATCTGCACTTCTTATTCATTAGGCCAAGTCCCAGTACTTTGTAACACAGCTCTGACATAGGTACAAAAGTGAAAAGGAATAAAAAGCCTAAAATATATTTTTTGTGTGTGTATTGAAGACTGACTTAGAAAAATATGATAGTGTAACTTGTCATCAGGTGTAGGTGAGCTTGGCTGTCTGTGGCTCCACTGTAGCTGCATTCAATGACACAACCCAAAGACCCATGTCTAAATTTTTTTTTTCTTGTAGTTTTGAAAGCAAAACCACTGATCAAGTCCTTCTTTTAAAACAAAGAATGCATACAAAAATGTGTCCTCTATATTCATCAGACATACTGTTGAATTTGATAGATTTGATAGACCTATCATTTGTACGCTACATATATTGTTGCTTTAATGCATTCCCTTACTACTTTGATAAAAGCCCTAAGATGTTGCCACTAGTCCTTTGATGTTTCCTTCTGATGTTACAGTACCTCTTTTCTTCCTCTCTTCCAAAAAATCTGTTTTGCATAAACATGAGCAGGCAAGACATTTCTAGTTAAGGATAGAAACATCAAGTTCTACCAATAGAAGATCAAAATGAGAAGCTATATACAGGCTTTTATATACTCTTGTGAGAGGCCCTTATATATGAAAAAGTTGTAAATATTTTAGAGAAAATTTTATATGTTTCATTAGTTAAAAAATGAAAAAAGTAATCTTGTCTGCAGTGAATTTTCTTGTGATGCAATGATTTATTTTCTAATAAACTAGGAGAATAAATCTTAAAATGGGAGGAAAATACTTGCATTTCTTGTATATAAACCATCAATATCTTAACAGGGATTAACTGGTTATCATGCAAGAGAAAAGACTGAATTTTTATATTTAGTCACAAAGCCTTATGCTGTATATTAAAAATAAAGTTTATTAATCTGGGTTTTTTTTACTGCAAACAAGTATGGTATAATTATTATTGGTGGTAGTAATAGTAGTAGTAGTAGTAGAAGAAGAAGAAGAAGAAGAAGACATGTTTCAACTCAAGGTCCCAAGAGGTTATACCAAGGGGACTGGAATAGTTCTTGCACTAAAAATTTTCCAAGATGAAAAAGATATGCTAATAGTGATAAATAGATATTGTTAATCAAATTTATCAAGGAAAATAGATTCAAAGTTTTTCTCAAGGCCGCATAGGGAAAATGCAGCAAGGGCAGGGAATACACAGCACTCCCGAGCGCCAATCCACTGTAATTTAAATTATTGGCAAGTGCTGTGAAAAGAGTGATTTTCCTATGAACAGCGTGACTGTTTTGATGCATTCAGGAAGAACATAGTGTAGTGGAGCCTCATCATGGTCTGCTGATTAAAAAAAGTTAACTTAAGCCAAGAAATGCCAGTTTGTCATCTTACTTCTTCCAAGACATACATATCCTTTGACTATTCAGAGTTTTATGATCAATTCTCAGCAATGTAAATAGGCATAGAATATTCTTTTTCACACAACTGAAATATGTTACACTTCTTAAAGACTTATTTCATAGCTCACTAATGCAGAATGCACTTGACAATTACTAATTAAAGCTCCAGTCCTACAAGCAACAGTCCATGTGTGTATTTCCCTGAAACCAATGAAAGCCCTTCATAGGATACAATGGAAAAATCTAGGTAGTTGCAGGATCAGGGGCTAGAAAGGTATTAGCAAGGATAAAGGACATCTTGTACCCCTGAGCAATGATTAAACAAAAACAAACACTTTCACCATCCCACCTCCAATGAGATGGATGGAAGTAGAGATAAAGTAAGCTGCTAGTTAACTAAGGGGAAATTTGGGAATTGGAAATAAGTAGGTTAAAAACCTCTACTATTTATCTGTGGAATCAAAAACTGTGAAAGTATAAAAAGTTCTAGAGGAGCAGAAAATTGGAAGGAATGATTGAGAATTAGTATTTATTAAACACATTTATTTCTCACCCTACTTCAAATTACTTACTGCTTTTTTGTCCACCTTCTCTGTTCACTGTGTTGCTAAAGTTATTGAGTTCAGACTTGGGAGGATGGAGGCATGGCCTGTGTCCTTCAGTGTCTGTTGGTCACTAGTAGAGAGCCCCTAAACCCTCTGTTTTTTGTCTTCAATACTCTATATATTCCATTTTAATACTGATTGATTTTACTCTTCAGCTATAAAACAGAATCTGTGATTTGTGTCATTGATCAGACTGTAAACAATCTCTATATATGAAGGCTTATATGTAGACTTCTATTTCCTGCTGCTGTGCAAGCCACTTGCTGCAATCCTTTTCCTACCAGCCCTTTTCTTTTGCTTACTCTCCACACATTTTCTTCAGAGACAGTGTCCAGATCTGAAGCCTACAGTAAAATGACTTAGAATTTACTATACAGCAGCCATTTGTACCATGAATAATATTAACTTGTTTCTGTGCAAAGACTTTTTTCTATGTCATATCACGAGAATCCCAGAGTTTCTTATATCAGACCTCCCAAATGGTGGGCTTTAAAAGTAGGTTTAGGTAATTAATATCCGTTACTTTACCGAAGTCTAAATCTTGGGACTACCCCATACACTGAAATTGAGATCTGTATACAGGAATCAGGATTAAAAATGTTTACTGTGGAATTTCCTGTGACTCTTAATAAATCCTCAGCCAAAAAATAAAATTGCCAGGTCCCTTACTGCTCAGTATTTAAAGCTAGTAATCAAATCAACTGCCCAGGGTTTCTCTTCCATGAAACACTATTCCCCTGCTGTCCACAGCACTTTTTACACAGTGTACACATACCTTTCACACTTTGACATAAAATCTGTTTCAAATAAGTTTCTGTGTGCATCCTCTTAACAGTGAAACCATGCTGCTGGTACTGTCTTCTTGTTTGTGAGGAAGATAGACTGAAATTTGCTTTAATGAAGCAATAAAAGCTTTAAATTATTTGCCTGCCTATGTGTTGTCTGTCCAAAGTTTACCATCTTGAAGAAAACCTTAGCAACAAAACAATAAGATCTTGTTTGGATCCATAGGATGATCAAAACTCCTGCTGGGAGTATGACTGTTTTTTGTTTTGCTGGGAGTCTTTGGTATGATCCTCAGCTCACGCTGGCAAAGAACTTTCTGGCTGATGTACTCCTGTGGTGTCTTGAGCTTCATGTCTAACTAACATCAGGAACCTTTGTTGTGTGCAAATACACAAAAGTCCTCTCCACTTTTCCTTTTATTCTGTTAAGGCTGTTTAGTTTTCATTATGATGACAGACCAATCTTTCTTTTCCTTTACAGTTGCTGTGGTTTAACCCCAGCAGACAACTAAGTGCCACGCAGCTGCTCACTCACTTCCCCTTCCCCTGCTCTCCACTGATGGGAAGGGGAGGAGAAGCAGCAAAGAAAAGAAAATACAACTCGTGGGTTGAGACAAGGCAATTTTAATAATTGAAGCAAGTAAAAGATAATAACAACAACAAGAACAACAATAACAATACTAATACTACTTCTAATAATTGTATTAGAAAGGAGAGGGAAAGAGGCGTATAAAACCCAAAAAAGACAAGTGATGCACAATACAGTTTGCTCACCACCTGCTGAATGATGCCAAGCCTCTCTCTGAGCCACAATTGGCTCTCCTCTGCAGGTAACTCTTCCCAATTTATATACTGGGCATGATATTTTGTGGTGGGGAATATCCCTTTGGCCATTTCAGGTCAGCTGTCCTGGCCATGCTCCCTCCCCTCTTCCCGTGCAACTCCTCACTGGCACAGCACAAGACACTGAAAAGTCACTGACTTAGGGTAGGTACTACTTAGCAACAACTAAAACATCAGCATATTATCAACATTATTCTCGTATTTAATCCAAAACACAGCACTGTACCAGCTACTGAGAAGAAAATTAAGTCTATCTCAGCTCTAGCCAGGAAGGTAGATTTATTCTACCTATTCTCTTTTCAAGGACTTTATTTTTGCTTTCAAGTATTATGCCTAGGAATAGAGGCAGACCCAAAATACCTTCTAAATAGAAAGTAACCTTAATATTTTTTTCTGGTTTGTTTTGTATTCTGATAGTTTTTTATCAAGGCATATTTTTTTTCTACTTACATTATCAACTTAATCTAGATGGTTGGTCTAAATTTTCTATTTTTAATTAGTCATAGTGTTTTCGTGTTTCATAATCGTATTAAATCCAGTTCTCATTTTGTGCCTACTCATCCTGAGTCAGCATATCCTGCTCTTCCAACTACTCTGAACATTGCCTCAAAGCTTTCCAGTAAATGGGAGGACAATGCCATCTGCAAATCTCAGGTGACTGGAGTATTCTCTGTTGATACTGCTCTGCTTAGTTTCAAGGTTTACTTTCATTCAAGGTTTACAGTGACCTTACAGGAGAAAAGGCGGTTGGTGACATAATTGAAAAGGGCCTTTTCATTTACCTTGTTGAATGTAAATTTCAACTGAACTGTGCTATAAATGTTTCTGAAGACAGAAGATCTACAATAATGTAAAATGTATTTTTGGAAGTGAATATGAAACTTTAGTAGTCTATGTGAAAATCTTGCTTCAAGAATTGAAAATGTAGGTTAAATTAGCTGGGCTGGAGACTCATGGATTAATGTGACAAGCTAAATTCTTCTGCTGGAAACCCAGCCGTGAGGAGGCACAGCAGAAATGTTACACTTCAAGTAGTGAGATTTTGTAATCTTTAGAGAAGGATACTCCTGCCTAATAAAGAGACCATCCTGACTGTAAATGTGGGCTGTGCACTCATGCATGTGTGGTCAAAGAAGGAGTAAAAAGGAAAAAAATACATCTCAGAGACCAGCATAGCTATGGTCTGAGGCCATGTTTACCTATGCTGTCCTTAGTGTTAATTTTCTGTAAGAAAGCCTTTCTCACTCTAACAAGCACTTATAGATCTGTTAATTCAGTGGGATGGTCCTGAGGGCCACTAATATAAGGATAAAATCTGGACTTCAGTGAGAAAAATAGGAGTATTACCATGATGTAGCAGCTTACATATATGCTCTGCATCCACCTCAGGAAAAGGTGAGGAGCCCGAGTAAATCTCCATAAATTTTGTTGTTAAACTACTTTAAGATAGTGCTGAATAAACTGTGACTGTGAACTGGGTTGAGAATAACCCTAGTGTTTGATGTTGAACATAATTATCTCATTCCAGATTACAGTAATAACAAAGACTACAATAGGAAGAGTTTTGCATCTGCATTTAGGCTTTGTGGGCTTTTGAATGGTGACAGTGATGACAGACTGACATAATGATTGAAATAAACTGCTAAACATGGCCATAGTGTTATGCTATTGATTTCTTCCAGCATCTATTCTTCAGTTAAAAATGCATTTAAGACACAGATGGGAAGTTTCTTTCCTTAAAACTGCTGTATAATTTCTTCTTTGACTGAAATTCGAGACAGAGTTAAGGAAATGCCCTTATGAACCATTTCTCCTTTCTCTCCCTCCAACTGGATGGATATACATAGACATACATTATTCATGGCCAGATTTGTAATAGTCTTTTCTTGTTTGCCCTTCTGTGTTTGGGTACCCAGGCTCTGGGGCGATGCTGTTGTGTAGAGGTGATAAAACAGATAGAAGTCCATCCACTGCAGGTAGGTAAAGATGCTGGCAAACCAATGTTTCTGTACTTTTAGCTGTGTAATGAAAATCAGGCTAATTGATTCTTGCTTTATTTTGCACATGTAATGGAATCACAGTTTAATCTGCCAGCTTCCTAAGCCAGACCAAAAAGACTAGCATTTGCCTTCTCTCTGTAACATGGCTTACTGATTATGCTGCAAAATGCTAATTAACTAAAATTTGTTAATACTAATAAGCTCACTTACTAAATCTTAGCATTAACGTTCACAGCACACCACTTTATTGCAGTACAAACACTGTGACTTTTTCTGCTGAAAATTCTGTGGCAAAATATAGCTATCGTTGTTAAATATTCTTACTTTCAACTAAAAATATTTCACACAGATACATAGATATCACAATAATTTTTCTAGGCAATTCTAACAACTTCTTTTTAACTTGTACATTCCTTTCCACATTAGGATCATTTAATTTGAAAGACTTCTTCTGTACAATACAGCTTATAAATAATGCTCTTAATAATGGCTTACCAGAAGTAAGCTTTAATTCCATATTCACACAGAAGTCTCATTTAAACTAAGTGGGAGTTTCTCTTGATTAATCCCAGTAAAATCAATCATCTTTTGTTAATTAACGTTTTTATTTAGTGGCTATTAGTTGGAAACTGTTAAGTAGTTTGAGCTTAGCCTAATATCACTCCTCCAGCTCTTATTCTATAGTGTCTACTAAGTGCACAAATGTTTGTTGTACCCAAATTGAAATGGAAATGCTGTAGAATACAACTCTAACACTGAAGTACTTCAACCTTATGCTAGGTTGCTTTTTGATTCTATTAATGCTGTTTTTAGAGCAGTTCTTGTTCTAAGTTTTTTTAAAGGCTGATTTCAGCATGCAAAGGCACTGAATTTTGATCTGTTATATATTAGAAATGGTATTAACATTTTATCTTTTTTTTTGCTAATTGAGTTAGTGCTGAATGGAACATATTGTGAACTAAGATTAGTTTAAATACACATCAAAAGGCAAGACTGCTTTCTCAGTTCAGTAGTGAAAGTACCACTTACGCTATTTTTGTGAGATTTCCTGTCAACTGCAGTGTACAGCAAAACTTAAGTTTTGCATGCTGTAAGTGTTCCCCGAATGAATTTTTTGCTTCCCTTCTGTTCAGCAGATGCTTGTCAGTGTTAGTCTGAAATGCATGTTTTCAGACTCAAACATACAAAATTATAGTTCAGAAAATATTCCTCCAAATAATTTATAAATTTTTAAGCAATTATATTCATGATAATTTCTGGTAATATTAGGTGTTTTTTCACTTACAGCTAGGCTCTTTATTTAATTCTCATTTGTAAGAATAGTGACAAACACAAATTCTTTGAAAGTATTAAAATATTTAAAGAGCCACATACTTAATGCACTGTAAATCCACTGCTTACTCTCAGAACATAAGTGGAAGTGTATTGCCAAAAGAGTACACTGATTTGTGGCTGATGTTCAGGCACTAAAGGTAATATTTGCTAACCCCATGAACAGCAGGACAGCAGCATCCTTGAGGCATGAATATGCTCAGACTCATTGCCACTTACAGCCATAAAACATGTTTGGATGCAAAATAGGCCGGGTAGATTTTTAAGAAACGCTTTTACCAGCTGATATGAAATTTTTTTTTTTTTTTTACTTTTTTCTCATATAGCTATCCTTGAAGTTCCATTCCTGTTTTTGACGGAAACATCGCCTGCTGCTGTCAGCTAACCCAATCTCCTTGCTTTGTATGAAAACACACTCTATGGCCAGATCCTAAGCTGGCTGAAAATGGTGTTGCTGCCTTAACTTCACAAAAATCGTTTGATGCCTACCTAAGATGCCTACTTTGAAAGCTTCTCCCCTTGCCCTCCGTATCATTCTGAGATGGAGGAAATAGACATAGAAAGCACATTTCTCAGACTGAAGCTGGTTTTGTCTGTGCCTTTACAGAAGCTATAACCCTTCACAGACTTAAAATATCTTGTCCAACAGATTAGCCTCCCTGATGTGACCGTCTCACCAAACCACCTTATGCTACTGGCTTTATTTCCTCTATTCTTGTGGTGCATGGGCTGAGGGGTGCATACTTCTTTACAGTTTGTTTTCAAAACGAGGGAGGACTGAAACACACAAAAATGGGGTAGTAATAAGCAGTGCTGTCATCTGGTGGTGAAATTGTTACCACTTTTAACAAACTGATCCTGCTTTTCAACCAATAGGTTTCAGTTTTTCGAGGATGTTGATGTATTCCGCTTGGCATGCAGTCATGAATCTTTCATATTAGAAATAGGTAAAACCAGCGATTTTATCGAAAATCACTAAACTTTTAAAACTTTATTTTTGTGGAAGAATAGCACACCAGAGGTAGGTTTACTGTGATCAGGCTTTGAATTTTTCTTCAGTTTGTGCTGCCAAAACATGACAATGTTATTGCAGTGTGTATTACAAATGTTATTGTCTGCAAACAATAGTGGAATGGAACACTAATAGTCCAAAGGAATGAAGAATTGAGGACAAAAAGACATCCCCATCCCTCAGATATATACTCAAATGCAAAAGTACTATTTTCTCCTTTTACAATTTTACCATCAGTACTTTTTTGCCACATTATATTTGATGTCCATATCTTTACATACCAGGAAAATACACCTTTTAGACCTAGTTTCAAGGATTGTTTTGCTGTATGTAAGAACAAGAGGGATATTACTGCCATCATTTAATCTTAAATGATACAGTGTCTGTTCACTTGGGGAGCCAGAGAAAGTGTGCAGCAAAAAATAACAAAATTGTTACTTCATGATCCCTCTTCATACTTTTTAAGGCTGGCTTCTTTCTGAGTTCTTTTAACCTTTAAAGTGAGAAACAAGTGAAAAAATTATGGTTGCCACACAAAAAGAATTAGAAATCAAAGAACAAACCAAAGTATTTTGAAACTATTCTTACCTACACATAAATGTAGTACACATACCTACTGGTTTTCTCCAATGTCAGACCTGTATTACAAACTTTACAGATGAATAGCAAAATAGACTATGTAGATGTTCATAATACAGTCATCTTTTGTCTTTTCTGAGTGCTTTCATTGGAAGTTAAATGGTTAAAAATGCTGAAATTTCACGTCTGCAAGAATTTTCCTTATTGCCTATTAGCCTGTGCTATATGAATCCTATTATTTGGAGCAGATTTATTTTAGATGTATGACACTTGTCTGGAATTGCTGAATAAAAGACATCATTCTAGTTATGGATTCCCCATGCTGCTATAACTGTAGTTTCTATGGGTCTGTGCTAGCTGTTGTAGTTGACAAATACAGAACTTTTAATGTTGCTATTTTGTTTCTCCTGCAAGGACTGAAAAAACTGCACTGATGGAATTTCATTAACACAAAATTTTTAAGTCAAAACTAGATGATTGTGCTTTCCATATTCAAAACTGATTTTCCTTGAATCTGTTTATCTGAGCATATCTGTGATATGCTCTTCTCAATTTAATAGCAACTTATTAGCTGACCTAATTTTAATAACTTCTGGAGATAGGGACAAGTAGTGAAGTAAAGGTATCAGGACCTAGCTCTTTAAACGTAGCTAGCCATACAAAAAGCTTCTTTACATTCTTGTAATGCAATAGTCATATCACTGTCCTCTAATAACACCATCAATAAAGAGGAACTGGAACAGTAAAGATTTGTTATATTCACAGATCTCATGAATCAGTGAGAGCATGGACAGGGTCACTGTGCAAAGTAAGGACATTAGTCCAGGTTTCTTAATTTGATTGTGAACCATTGTTATGCTTGTGTGGCCTAAAGCTGTAGTCGCTGGTTTTATTCACAGTTTAGATTTTCAGCTTAAATTCCGAGTCAAATCAAAGGGATAGTTTTGTAAAAATACTTCCTGTAGTTTGCTTTGCTTAACTTTATAAGCTGTTTTTATAGTGCAATGTTAAAAACTTGATTCTTTTCTGCCGGTGAAGACCACAAAAGTCATCGAGACTCATTGTTATTTTAAAACATGACAAGCTGGCCTTAAGACCTTAGGAATCCTTTCTTCAGAAGCCAAGCTGGTGATGGATAAGGAGCCATCAGAGCTGTGTGTATCTTAACTGCAGGAGTTCAATTAAGAAGCCAAGAGTGTCTCAGGTACACCGGTGCAAATGGCAGTGCTTACTTTGATAATGTCTCTGTAGTTGCTCAGTGCAGGTAGTTGGCTTCCCCCAACTCATTTCTGATTGCACAAGGAGGTTAGCACAGAGGAATACCTGAAAGAACAGAGCTCCATCAATGCTCAGTGAGTGCTAGAGAATACCACAATGGGGAAATGCTATCAAAATCCCAGTGCCTGCATGGGGATTTGTCAGGAAATGGCTAGCTGTTAAGACCTTGCCTATATTAGCCACAGCCCTGAGAGCTCTGCTGCCTTTCTCCTCCTGACAGAAACACTGTTCTGCTGCCTATGCTGTGCAAAGAAAGTTTCCTTACCCAGCACTTTCTGCAAAGTCTGTTCTGTAGTTGTTTTGCTCCCAAATTCCTCTTGCTTTTCATAATACTTGGCAGTGTGGTGGAGAATTTCCAATTGCTCCCACCCTACCCCACATGTATAATTATCAGCTACTTTTAGATGTTGAGATAGCAAAATACACAAGCAGTAGTCATTGTTGAAGACATGGTCTTTGTCAATGAACTTTTAAAGGTTTCTTCTTCAGTCCCTTCACCCTTGAAAGAATATTCACAAGTTCCTGATGAATATGATGTCAAAGGTTAAATAAGATGAAAAATAGTGCATTAGAGTCACATGAGAATTTTTTCTTAACTTGAAAGCTATTGTAAAGCATCGACTAAACACAGCTGTATGTTTCCAGACTAGATGTCTTTTGTATTCTCTCTTCATGCATATTAATGGAGAAGGTCTCATCTAGTCAGATCAAAGTTCCTATAGGAAAAATATTCACATTTAAAAATTAATTACTGTGTTTAGCTTAAGTAATTAATTGGCATAATCACACACGCTTTTATAAACTAAACATTAAAGTGAGTAGCTACATTATTTGGTGATAGTTTCTAGGATAGAACAGAAGTATATAATTCCTAAGTTAAATTGAATTTTCATTTTATTGTGAAATAACTTTACAAATATTCATTCCTCAAGAAGTTTAATAAAGAGAGCAGGACAAACAAACAACTGATATTCATTTGTAGTAGAAGTTGAAAAGGATTATTTCATAACTAAAAATCCTTTTTTTTCTAACCCTTAAAATACATTTGAAAGTCCTCCGATACAGAGCAAAAATAGTCTGTGTTGTGACTGTGTTTCTTATCTTAAAATGGAATTAGACTTTTTGTGTACTTACAGAACATTTTAATAATTAAGAGCAGATAATTAAATGCTTATTTTCTAGTACAGTGGCTGAAAAGAACATGAAGTCCCATCACTCATTTGCAGAGGTGTAGTGTTCAGGATTGATGATAAATGATGCACTACTAGCAGGGTGAGAAATTTTATTTCAAAAGCCATTAAAAACACTGGAACAAATTAATATCCAGCATAAATGGCAAACTTTAGTGAAGTTTGCTGAGTTCTGCCCAGTATATTATGATAATCTTTAAGGATATTGTTTTGTAGCACAGATTTAAGCATTTATTAAATTCAGAGTGAATTTTCATCAAAGTTGCTAATAAAAAAGCCAGCTCTCAGGTCCAAAATGCCATAACATCTAAAACCAGAAAAGGTTATTAGACCACTCATTCTAATTCCTCTAAAATAACAGGCTTTTGTATTCCATTCAGTTATTACCCTAGTACTCAGCTTTGAGTCCAAGAATATGTTTGATAAAAGTATATCTTGGATTTGGCTACTGTATTTCTTCCAGAGTCATCACTCCTTAGTTTGAAGAAAACAGAAATTAGAGGACTTTTCTTTGAGTATTTCACTGGTTATGCACACAATTTCTGATATGTTCTTGCCCAACATCAGCTTGTGGCCAGTGGCTCTTACGATGCCTTCTGTGCTAGCTAAAAGACCCTTTCACATTCAGCATCTCCCGAGAATTTCACAATTTTTTTCACAAACTGACAAGAACATAGCTGAGCTTCTTTAAGCTTTCATTGAAACACCCTTTTCTCAGTCTTCAATTACTTCCATAGTTCTTTTCTACATACTTTCTATTTTTCAACAGTGTTTCAAAAATATTTAGGGTAGAAATATTTTTAGGTCTCCATTGTTGATCTCTCCTGAGCCATAAATAAAAGCAGAGTAAAGCCAGGCTCCTATTCACTACTTTCTTTATGCCATTTTCCCTTTCTTCCTATAGCATCACCGGGATGCTCCTGCTGAGTTGCTGGCTTGTTATGACCCCAAATTCTTACAGACTCATTGTTTGAGGTGTTTTCTTCATTGTTGCATCCTGTATTTCTTCCTCCAGCACATGCAGATTTGTATTACTCTGACTGGGAACACTACTCTAAAAATATTTATGCTTTTTAGTTGGTTTTATTTTTCATTAGTCCCAAATCACTGATGGTAGAAGTGAGTAGTACAAGACTGAACAGCCCCTCTTTCTGATTTTAAGGCTTTGCTGATCACTTTCTTATGCATGTTTGTTAGCCAATGCTTAATCCAGTTAAAACATGCTTTATTGATACTGTGTAGTGCTATATTTTTAATTAGAATATTGAATGATACTAAGTCAAAAGGCACACAAAAGCTGAAGTGTATTATACCTACATCGTTACCTTTGGTAACCTAACTTAAAATCTCATCAAAGAGCAGAGGTAGATTTGTTTGACAAGGCTTATTTTGCACAGAACTATGTTGACTAGCATTAATTATATTCCTATCTTTTAATAATTTATTAATTGAATCTCCTTTCACTTTTCCTATTATTTCTCTCAGGACTGATGTTGGGCTAAGCAGCCTGGGACTACAGATATCACCTGCTTGCCCTTAGTGGAACACCAAAAAAGATGTAGCACTGCTGCTTAATGGAATGTCAGTGACATTGTTCATGCCTCCTTCAGGTCCCCTAAAGAGGTCTTCTTTCTTACTTTTGACATGCTATGTATTTTTTAACTAACAGAAGAAAAGTCCCATCAGCAAAGTGTGAAGTAAAGGAGTTCATGTAAATAAACTACTGAAAGTCTAGTTATGCCATTGTGCAATGTATTAGAAACAAAAGTAAACTTAAATGTGAATGTGGGAAAAGATGTTACACAACTCTACTGCAGTGTCACAGCATGATGCTGTGTGCTCAGATTAGAAAGAGCAATTGAAGAAGTTTGAATATGCATCTGTAATTCTAAAAGGCTGTTATTTTCTTGTTCCCAGAACTGGCTTGTCAGTGAGATATAAAATAGAAATATGTACAGTCAGTTGCCTGTGCATTGGGATCTTTTTCTGGATTACAAAATCCATCTCAAAGTTTTCATTTTTGTTTCAGCTTTGTGGAACCAGTGGAGTTAAAATATTTGTATTTGTGTTGGGTGCTTTCGGTTCCCTTCCTGCTTGCTGTTTGTGGTTCTGAATAGACTTTAAATTTACTGTGTTTAGGAAAGCCAGATATTAGACAAAAGCAGTGGCTGGGAGGGACTGGATAATCTAGTAACTGTTAGATTTTCTGCTGTCCTTCATTTCTCAAATAATCTGGAATAATTAGCAGTTAAAGCACATGGCTGCAGCTGCTGCAAGAGGATGTCTGAGAGGAGAACCAGCACTTCATCTGCACAAATTCATCACCTTGTTACACCTTGCACATGTGATATCAGGAACACTTGGCAGGAAGAGCCAGGTCAGTGACTATACCAAGGACTAGAGCAGATGTACCAGTAGAACACCAAGTCCCAGGCTGTGTCTGAGGCTTGTCTGAGTCTGCGTCTGGATCATCAGGTGGTCACTGAGAGCCTATTTCTTGCTAGGAATTCCTAGAAATCAGGTATGTCAACAAGCAAGGCTGTCCATTTCACAAAAAAAATTAGGATGGCAGAGAGACATTTAATAGAAAATGGTCTGTTGAGAGCTAAAAGATGCGCTTTATCAAATCGCACTGCTTAATTTTTGTCAGAGATGAGAACCCAGATTCCACAGATCTGCCAGATAATTGGGTGCTCTATCTGAAAGCCATTTCAGGGTCTTCCTCTATGCTTTCCTGCTTCAAACAAATTCTTAAATATTCATTGACCCACAAAGAGGAAAAAGAAGAAGGTAAGCCTATATTCAGACTGTTGTGGTAGTAAAAGGTATATCACTATCAACATCTGAACTTTTAAATTTCACATAGGCTCTGTTGACACAGATTACGGAAATTCCTCAAAAAATGCTGAATTGAAAAATCAGTTTCCAACACTGCTGGAGGATACCATACTATGATTATTGGGCAAAATAAAAATTCTGCTACTCTGGCAAATCTTTTTTTCCCCTCATNGACATGCACATGATTAACGTCTCTAAGCAGCTAAATGCATGTTGATCTTGATTATTTTACCTGTGGAATTACTCATATGTGTAACTGATCTTCCAGGTCTTTTGCTTTTTGCATTTATTTCACTGAACTTCTAACCTGACAGCATCATTTTTTCACCAGACTTGATAATGGTTATCCAGAGTTTTTATTTGTAGACTACCAATTCAAATTTCCCTGTCTATTTTTAGATTTCTTTTTTGCTTTTTTGCTTCTTCAGGTGCTCAGGGCTTTGTCCGGACAAGTGTTGAAAATCTCCAAGGATGGAGATTCTACAGCCTCTCAGGGCAATGTGTGCCAGTGCTTAACCACTCCTTGTGCATCATTAAAAAGACGCTCAAAATCAAGTAAAAGTTTAATGTTTGCAATTTTGGCAATAGTTTTTTAAAAGAGTTTAAGTCACCTGAAATGTTCAGAAAATCTAAACTGAAATTTACCTTGATACCACTGATAAAAGATAACAGAAATAATGCAACATCCCAGTGGAGAATAAACCAGTCATACTTGAAATGAGACACTGGACTATCTGGTTTTATAAAATTATGAAGTTTTGAGTTTCTACTCCTATTTCACACATATTATATGGACAGCTTTAAAAGTCATGTCTACATTTTGAGAGCTTGATTTGCAATATTATTATTCCTTTATCATAGTATGAATTCCCACCCCCACTTTTATTATACATTAACAGTAGGATTATAAAAATACGTTTTCTGTTCTGCTTTGTCTTTACACTGTGGTTTGATTTTAAAAAGTGCTTTACTTTAGTGGTGATTTCTAAGACTTATTTAGAATACATGAAGATGAAAATCAGAGCATAGATCCATTTTTAACCTCAAAGGTTCTGCTTTGTAATGACTGTAGCTGGCACAGTAAGGGGGTGGAGAGGTTTGCAAAACCACAGCAACATAGATCCTGTCAGCAAAGCTTTAGTTCTTTTTCTGCTTGTGTAAGTTCATGCCAGGATATAAGCACTGAAAGAATATCATACTAAATAAGCACTTCTGATAACCTTTTACATAGTCAGCAGTTAGCTGATTGTCTTTCACAGACATTCTCTTTGCCCAGTGGGATGGCCTTGTGGTGGTTCACTACGAAAACAGGATGCACAGAGATTTTGGTCTGCCACTAGCAATCTGCCGCCCACAGAAAGCAAAAAGCAAATCACTGACTTTTCAACAATTTTCTTGTAGCAGAACTCACTCCCTTTTTAAAATTCTGTATTAAAAACAAATTTAAAACAAGGTAGTATATATTTTAGATACTGCAAGTTTCTTATGTTTCCCTTTTAATTTGAGGAGATATGATATTCTTGATTTTATGCTTCAGGTAGACCCACAGAAATTCTAAGGCAGAAATTGATTGCTCATTACAGAGTGTTCATCAGCTTCATTTAAGATAAAAATTTAGTTGGGGCAAAATG
Organism: Ptilonorhynchus violaceus; assembly: GCA_013397565.1. Classification (NCBI taxonomy): domain Eukaryota; kingdom Metazoa; phylum Chordata; class Aves; order Passeriformes; family Ptilonorhynchidae; genus Ptilonorhynchus; species Ptilonorhynchus violaceus. The sequence continues at coordinate 456,743 of VZRJ01004190.1, forward strand.
GAGTAAATGCAATCGTAGCCTATGTGTTCATGCCACTCCCATTTATGCCACATAAAGAATCTGGGTTTTCAAAGCTGTTGATTGCAGAGTTCCACACAACTGGAAAGAGATTTTCATTAGTTTTTAGGCACTGCAGGGCTCTGGGTATGGGTCACTTTGCATGGATTCAGTCAGTGAACGTAGAGTCCAGCATAATCATGAATTGTCCATGGATGCTTCTGAAAGAGCAGCAGAAAACAAAGGTGCACAGAGAATCCCTGCTCCGGCCATCCAATGGGACGTATTTGTTTTCCCTCAATATATTAGATTTTGCCCAAGAATAATACTCCGGTTAAACTCGCATGAAGTAGATTTCATTTTTGGATTATGATTTAAGAAACTACTTGAGTATACAATTTTCAATATAAGCTGAAGTATGAAGGACTAAATAGATGCATAAGTATCTGAATTATTTTTTATGATTTTACACGTATCCTTACACCTGATAAATCAGAACTTAAACTAACTGCATTATACACTTTCTAAAATTAACACAAAGGTCTAAGTTAAGACAAATAATGATTTAAGTAAATCCCAAACATGCATATAATTTTAGCAATCTTTTATAGTATACATACTTTCCTAACATAAACCAGAGGAAAATCCAACCAGTGTATTTAAGATTTTATATAAATATTTTAATGGAATATTATTTAATAACTTTAAGGCTTACAGCAAAATCATTAATCTTATATTCATTACTGCATGGCTTAGACTTTTTTTATATGACTGGAAAATTAGTTTAAAGAAACATAATTAAAATTATTCTGTAATGATTAAAAATAAAGTAGGTACTGCAATACTGTACAAAAATATAGCTTCTTCAAATGAAAACTGCTTTTGTGGGCTATCTATATCTGCTTATGTATGTTGAGGGAATGAAGTTTGCTTAGATGACTAACATTTTTTTTTTGAGAAAAAGTCTACAAAGCAAGTCTTGTTACTATTTAACAAATATTAATCATGCTTACACAGGGGCCACTTGAGAAAAATTTATTACAAGACATTTGTAACCAGTCATGCCATAGGAAGGGGAGAGAGCCACAGGGCTGAAATGACAGTAAGGCTTGCGTATGCAGTGCTCCTCTGGTAGTTAAATTGCAGGTATATGACATTGATCTGAAATGGGAGCTGTTTGAAGTAGCAACTGTCAATCTCTGTAATCAAAGGATGGCCCAAAATCTCACTCGATCAGCCATTTTGGCATGACCATTCAGTTTATAAAGCCCTATCCACTAAAAAAGTGATCTGTCCTTAAGAGGCACTTCAAGAAGTCTACACAGTTTGTGGACAGTGATCAGTCATTCAGAACTATAGCTTGGAGTTTATTGCAAAAGTACAGCAGTGCCTCATTTAAGTGACTGTACTTATTACAAGGTGAGACAAATGTGGATTTAGGTGTGAGTGAATGTCTGCTGCCGTTGATATTATTTGAAGTTGGCTGGATTATATTTCTCTTTATGCATTTATTTACCCTTTCATGTACAAAAGAGTTCATACACTGTGATATTAATTTTAGAGTACACATATGCATGTAGATTTGATTGCAGTGATCTCAAGAGAGATCATTTTAAAATGAGAAAAATGTGTAGCATATTTCTGGTTTTTCTCAGGATCATGGTTATCTTTTCTAATTCTGTTTTTCTTTATTCAGAGTGTTTGTTCAGCTGCGTAAGGGGAAAATGGTGAAAAAATAAGAAATGTGTAAGGGTGTAGAACTGAAAAAAAAAAGGTTAATAATTCTATCCAGGTGTTATTAAAGCTGAATCTATTGTTCTGAAGTGTTGTTAAGAGAGCATATGGACAAATACTGGTACAAGCAACTTAAAACTTCAGCAATTATTTCTATTCCTCCCCAGGTACAAACACACTTGGAAAACCAGTCTAGATACCACATACAGCAGAGCCAGAGGCACCAGGTGAAGCAGTACCTGACCCTTGATACCAAGCTGTCCAGCCAGACACTCTCCCTGTCCCACTCTCACACAGTCCAGCCTGTGGGAGTGACTTCCATTCTAAGAAACGGACACATGCCTCCAGCAAGCAATATTGGCACTCCAGAAAACCCTGTCACCAAGCTGCTGGCCCTTGGAGGAGAACATGAAAATGCGGTAGGGTAGGGCTGGGTAAAGGAAAGGGGAACTGGCCTTTGTCTACTACAAAAACGTTACATGACCCACCTTGTACTAGCAGTGGGCAAGAGATTATTTTCTTTACTTTCAAGGGGCCTTTGGTTGCAGCACTTGCTTCCTGTATCCTTTTTAATTATGTGTGTTGTTCCCTTGTATGTCTGTAGATACCTTACTGCAGGATCAAGCTTTTAAACTGCTGGCAGATAAAAAGTACTGTTGCATCTTTTTACATATGCATCATATGCTGCTGTACATTTTCTGAATATGCACTTTGCAAAGCAAAACTTTTTTTTCTCAGATGGGAGTTGTTCCTGTCTGAAGGTATTAACCTAGCTGCATGAAAAAAGTTAAATACGGATTACGTTCAAGATGTAACTGAAAGAACCACTCATTCTTTTTTGAGTTAGCTGGTATATTTATATATGGGTTATCTGTGGTAAACTGACAAAGATATGCTAACTTTAGTGCCACCACTGATTTTAATAAAGGTACCTCTATGATACAATGTCAGATTCTCAGCCAGTGTGAGATGTAGGTCATTATGGCCTTTAATACTTCAATACATTTCAAAAGACACTGTTTGTTAAGTAAAAGGGGAATTCCTACAGAAATGAGAAATGGAGATGCTGTATCATGTCTTGGACTTTAATAGAACAGAAGAATCTCACAAATACATTATGACTCATTTGAGCATTTGGATGTTATGCAGCTAAGCATGGGGGAGTCCATAAATCTTCCTGGAGAAGCTTCCTGGCTTCATCTGGGGCCTCTCCATTCCTTCTGCATTGACAACTGACATTTTAAGACAGGTTTATGGATTACTGGAGCTACTAGGCTGCAAAGACTGTTTTAAATGCCCTTTGTGGAGGCCTATGTGACCACCTTCGTGCTGGCAAAGTGCAGTGTGCTGGAACCATTCTCAGGCATTTTGGATCTGATCAGGAATAACAGGAGCCCACCCTTGTACCACTCTCTGTCCTGGTGAGCAAGGCGGCAGCTTCTAAACCTCTCTCCAGACCTGTGCCTGGTGAAGACCGGGAGAGTGATAGTTGGCACTGGCCAAGATCCTGGCAGCTTTTCAATGATTTTAATAATCTTATCTCAGAGCCCTAGGGAGATGACTGGCACAGTATAATGTGGATGTGCCCTGTGTTTGAGAGTAGGCTATAGTTATATTAGTAAACGATATAGAGCCAACACGCCGACTGGTTCAGCAAACTGCAGTCCTCCATATTGTCTAATTGTCAGCATTTCTTGCTATCATATTGGCCCTGACAATGTTTTCCCAGGTAAGTCTGGGCACAACTCCTGGCACAGCACTTGTCTGGTTTTAGAGAAGGATAGGAATGCATGTATGACCTGTGCTGGGCCATGTGGCCTAAAAGTCTGTGTGGAACAGTTCCATCTCTGTGTGATTCTTTCGTTGCACAGGACCATCTACACTTCCTTCAACTCCCAAGAGCTGCAGAGAGTAGAGTTAACAGTGACATGTTATCATGGGGTCTCTCCCAAAATTATTTTGTGAATGGAATCAGACCACAATTATCTTTGAAAACTCATGTTGTACTTTATCCAAATCTATATATGTCTGTAGGTCTGTAAAGTATTCACTGTTTCATCCCAAGTAATTAATGAACTATTCCACCTGCTTCTATAGTTTTTGGCTCAGATTAGATCAAAAGTGGGACCAGAAAGCTGTCTGGAAAGATATCCAGTGTGCTGCTAAACACAACAAAAACCTCTGGCTGCCAAACCTTGAGAGCAGCATGTAACACCAAACCTTGAGTGACTCATAGTCTTGCAGAAGCACAGGTTCCTTTCGGTCTTCCTGCGCCAATGCAGCAATGCACTGTGGATATGACACACTGGATCAAGATGACAGGTCACAGTTACAACTTAGCAATGTGCTCCCGTCATCTGATGGTGGTGTTGCAATAAGGTGTTAAAATAGGGGCATGGGCTGGTGTTTAGAAGGAAAGATGTAACTTGCTAAACCACAACTGTTTTCACAAGAAGTTAAAAATGTGTATATGGTATAGAAGTATTTGAATTGTTTGAATTTTAAGATATAAACTTCTGAAATTCAGTTTTATTGCCCTAATAAATACTCAAGATTAATTCCTCTGTATTTTCAAAATAACTTTTTTCCATCATTATTTGTAGTGATTTGTCTTAAAATATTATTTTATCAGATGGAAGAGATGATTGAAGACATAATCAATATGGAATCAAATTTTAATGATGAAGGGATAAGTTGTTCTGAAACTCCTTTACTAATGCAAAGAACTGTAAGTATTTTGTTGAATTTCATCTTTTTTTTATACTAGAAAACGTCTTTGAGTGATTCAAGCACATCACAGTTCAGAGACTAAGGAATAGTATCAGTGGACTATTCTCCTTTGTCTTCAGTTGCTTGCCTTTTTGTCAGTAAATATTACAGAACAGGGCTCCAATGTGGTGGGACACGGTTGTTTTCAGTGGTCTGAATAGCATTTGGGTTTCTAGCGCAGCAAAATACCTGGTGCATAACCCATCGGAGTTACTAACTGCTATGTAGGGCTAAAAATAATAAGGATAAAAAGTCTCTGGGCCCTAGAAGACCTTTTAAAGCCTTGCTTAAAGCTCCTTCTACCTCAACTAAAAAAAATTCAAAGCTTCCCCATCTAATAGCTTTTATGGTACAGTGGTTTCTCCAGTGTCTTATGCTGAAGCAAGGGTGGGCTCTAGTTCTGGATTTTCATAACGACAAATTACATTTTGTTGAATAATTTCAAGGACAAATAATAGAAATGTAACTTCTTTATGGGAATTAATGTGGCAAACTTCAATTTTGTAAAGTCTCTTTGTAAAGAAATGTCAGAGGACTAACAAAGGCTACTTATGTTTCCACATATGTTACATATTTGAAGAGGAAGGATGGAGCTTTTCTGGACACAACAACACATAGAGCATTATTATTTATGGAAGTAATACCTATCAATAACTGTAATGCACTTTATAGAAGGATGTACTTTGTCCTCTCAACCCTAACTTATGTCAGGAACTGTTTGTCCTCAGGGCTTTAAAATGTACACCAACAAAGGAAAACTTCACTCTGGTGAAGGCAGAAGGATTTTTGCAGGCTTTGACAATCTACCAAATTCATTTCAGAATACAGAGTCAGGTGCTTGCTCTTAATCACGCTCTGGAGGAACACCTGTTTCTGACTTAGAGAACTTCACTGGCTAGAAAAATACCTCAGGACATAAGATCTCTGCTCTTCTGTGTTGCCCACTATACAGTCCAGGATTAATGCCAATTAACATTTCCATGTACACCTGACATTTGCATGCCAACTAGAGAACTAAAACAACCGGACTGATTTATGCATACCTCAGTACAGAACATAGCAAAGAAATGGTCCCCAGGGAGTGAATTAATATTTTGGCTCAAATGAACTTGAGGCAGGGGAGGATTCTTTCAGGTGTGATACTGTGGGTTGGTGATGAGAGGCATGAATTCTGGAGTTGAAGTTATACTTCCTCAATACCTTTTAAAACTGGATGATGTTAATCTATGCTAATTCCAGATTCATTAGCCTTTATCTTCAGCCATGAAGGGCGTCTCTCTAAAATATATTGAAAACCCTACTCTTGATGAGCAAGGAGATATGCAGTGTCTTTTAGGCCTTGCTGGTATCATACTTGCAAAGATTTGGGACTCCTGAAGTGCCTCTGGGACAAGTTATAGTGTTTGGATTATCATTTGTGCTGAGGAAAGCAGCAGGCTGCTAGGTAAGCCAGGGAGTACCATGCATTTCCAGATCTCTCTGTTCAATACTGGCCAATATATGGCAAAATAAAGCCTTACTTCCACAAGGCATGCAAACTGTATCAGTGTGAGGAAATTGAGCAGCGTCGCTCCCTCTTCTGTCTTCTCTTTTAGCATTGTGTACTCTAAAAATATACAAAAGAAATGGGCATATGGAGGTATTTACCTCATGCCGCTTGGTTTTACGGCATCTTTCAGGCAACATCCTAAATCTGCCTGCAAAATTTTGGTCATAAGCTGTCCAATACAGAAAGATAGAAAGGCAGGTAGAAAATAAATTTTTTTAGATCCAGTTTTTCATTGTCACATTAAACATAGTGAAATTTTCTTTATCTGAGCTAAAAATATATATACTACAATAATGTTGGGCTGGGAGACGTGATCAGGAATGAGAGAACATCTAATTTCCCTGAAAAGATGTTCTGGGTTTGTGCTGTGCTTCAGCAGAGACTCATAGTAGCTCTGATATCCTTCTGCACAATATGCCTTGATGTGGTGGCTGACACGAACAGAGAGTAAGTGAGATCACAGGTGAGACTGAGGTGCCTCTGTATCTGGGTGATTTGGTGTTTGCTTTCTCATTAAAATTCTCCAGCATAATGCCTAAGTATTTTTAAAACTTCTTCTTAGACTTTCCTTACTTAGGATTGTCTTGATTTTGCAAAATGTGCAGAGTAGTCTCTCTGAAATTCTGAAATAGACTGGTTGTCTTGGTTTTCAGAACATGGTTAAAGGCTCATGTGTTTTTTCAGCAAAATCTTTTCTTGAACAAAACAAATTCATGACGTCATTTTATTTTCTCATTTTTCTCAATGGATAGTGGCTGAGTAATCGTTCCACTTTTTACAGTGCTACCTGTTGTGTGTTGCAGTGAATTAATTTTGCTTTAGTTAAATGCACCCATGTACCATTTTAATGGCACATTAAATGAAGACATTGAATTCTGTGAGACCACTCATGTGAATAATCGCTCAAAGGCTCATTGTCTGACCCTGAATTACTGAATTACAGTTATGTATTAGTAGAATCAGAGAAGTGAAAACAAGAACATTCCTCCATCTCTCATTAAAATAATTACAGCTTCTGAAGAGTGGATTATCTGGCTTTTATTGTCTCTGGATCAAAATTTATAATTTTATGAAACTGTTTGGTTTTGGGTGGTAACTTAAGAAGTGCTCAAAGTAGGGAATTTTTGGGCTGTGTTTCTAATACTCTTCACAGTACCCTAATGGCAGAAACCTACTTTTTGTAACAATTTTTTAGAAGTTCAGTTAAAATATAAAACTAGGTCCACCCTATATGCAAGAGGTCTTGATTCTCCTGAAAGTATTTGTAAAACAAATTATATCATTGTTCATAAAACATAGCTGAAATAATATCATAACTATTCTTATGAGCTATCATTTAATGACAACTGCTTGTTCACCATGGAGAAGGTAAGATTTAAAAAAAAAAAAGACCCTCAAAGATGACACCAATTTAAAGTAATTTTTCCTTCTTGTAATAATTTAGTTTTATGAAACTTTTATTAACAGAGAGCAGTGTATTTCTCTATATTATAAGAAAATATTTTTTCTCTAATTATCACATTAGGAGCAACAGGTTTGTTCCTGAACATATAGAAATCGTTAAAACAAATGAAACAAATAATATATGAGTGAGTTTTAGAAATGAACTACTGTCATGGATGCCAGATATGGTGTCAGCCATTTGAAAAGTAAATACTTTTCATTTTTATCAGAAGTTCATTCTTATTCAAAATTCTCAATGTCTATTCAATATTCTGTAGTGAATTTAAACTATATCAACTTCCAAATATCCAGAACACAGGAAATGTAGAGGTTTAGGTCTGTTAATATGAAGTGTATATTACACCATCTTTAAAAGTTTAGGGCAGATAGTAAAAAGCTGTGCTCTGCATTGCTTTTAATATATGAAAAAGAGAAATTTAGGAAATGTTGTATGAAACAAGATGTGGAGAGCATTAGTCACAGTGAAGAGAGACAGGAAAGAGCAGAGTTAAAAAATAGGATCTCTGTGCTTTTCACGGTGTGGTTTAACAGTGTGTGAGCTTGTAAACCACCTCTTTGTACTAAATGTTGTTTTGTTTTGATAGTATACATATGCAGCCCTAGGACTCAGCGGTAAACCCAGTAATCTAGTAATCACCATGGAGATCTGTATGAAAACAGTTGGCAATTTACCAGTACTTTCATTCAGAAATAAGTGTTTCAGTCCAGATAATCACTGTACAGCTGGGATAATGTCCTCTACTTGACATGCAGACCACTAAAACTTATGTCAAAAGCATTAGGAGATTGACTGGCTTGGAATGAGAATGAAGTGAGAGGAAATTAATGTTCTGCAGTGGCACAGGCCTCTCTTGCACAGTGCTGGGTGGCACCAGCAAGAAAAATACTTTAATCTTGTGAACATTTTCAAGGATTCTAAGTTGTCTTTTTCTCTGGTTCACAAGAAAATGCGAGCTTTCAGTAGTATTGAAGAAGCCTGGAGAGAGAGGCTCTGTAGCAGTTAGATGGCTGTTGGTGAGAGCTAAGAAGTCATTGCAGAGCAGTGCTTCAGGCAGAGCACTACAATGAAATTAGATTTCAAAAAATCACCAAGAGAGGCCCGGCTGCTGCTGTGTTGAATCAGCTGGGCTCCATGTTGCTGGAGTAGTCAATACTGAATGACTAAACAAAATGCAGCGGCTCCTTTCCGATTGCTTGGAAGAACATTGAAAGCTTCTTCATGGAAAACGTTTTTATTGAATTTTTTCCATGTCCAGTAACAAATAAAGCCAAGAAAAAAAATATTCCATGTTGATGTAGGAAAAAAGTCTTTACCGTGAGGGTGGTGAGACACTGGAACAGGCTGCCCAGGGAGGCTGCGGATGCCCCAACCCTGGCAGCGTTCCAGGTCAGGCTGAATAAGGCCTTGAGCAGCCTGGTCTAGTGGGAGGTGCCCCTGCCCATGGCAGGGAGGGTTGGGACTAGGTGATCTTTAAGGTCCATACCAACCCCTTAACATTCTATGATACTATGATTTATTTGAAATATTTGAGAAATGTTTTCTTTAACTATCCCCTTGAGTTTGCTTGCCAGCAGGAATGTTGGGAAAAGAAGAATTAAACCACTAACAGTGAAGGGAACTGGGTATGCTGGAAGTCAGGGGTTGTGTCAGCTGTGAGCTGGGGGAACAGCTGGGCAGGGGGAAAGCTGGCACAGAGGGGACCTGTGAAGATGATGTCTTGCAATGGGTCATCTCTTGAGAGATCTCATGAGGCTTCACTGCTTCACTTGACTTAATTTCATATACTCATAGTTCACTATTTCACTAAGATTGGGAGCTACTGTCTATTTCCAGTCCGCTTGGGAGTCAGGTCAGTGGGATTGCTTCACTTCTGCCAGTCTTGCAGGAAAAGAGCCTGTGCAGAAAAACCTCAATTGCCCCACAGCTTGCTTCTATTTGTTTTGCTCCTTTGGCATTTGAAAAAAACCTTGTACTGTACAGGTATGGAGTAGAAGTTAGATAAGGACAGGACAGGATAGATGTTTTCCTTTAACTTTTATGATTCTATTAACTACAGCTGGCATAAAGTTCTGATTAAATCCGTTAACTCTGCATTTGATTTTATGGAGACAGTATTTATTGGTAAAAGCATAGTTCACTCTATCTGCAAAATCTCACTGCTATTACAAGGTCTTTGAGGTCACAGTTTCTCATCATGACATTAATAATTTGTATTTGTATTAATTATTTGTTAAATATTGATGGTGACCATCTAGATGGATTACAAAAACTGCTGTCTCTCCCATTCTCAAAAATCATACAGAAAGAAGCAATTCAACTAGGTATGCTCCAAAGTATTTTATTCAGTAATTTCTGTGATTATTCTATCATGAAGTAAACCTGGCTTTCCCTTAGAGGTGCATACAGCATTGCCAATCTAGGCAGCCCCCTGCTGCATAATCATGAATATTTTTCATTTAGTGAACACTTATGTAATTTGGCAACCCTTATAAGTTGATAAAATCTGCTAAAGTTCAAAACTAATTTAGAGAAAGGGACAGAGTAAACATTAACAACCTAATTTGCTTACATTGGCTAACTTGAAAAGGCTGCACAACATCAGCGAAAATGCTTTGTCAATCACACTCTACACTAGATTAGTCTTAAAGTCCAAGGAAGAATCAAAGTTCAGCTAAGTGTATAAACTTCTGTCTAGCACTCTCTGGTATCATTTACAAGTTTAACGAAAAAGAAAAATGAAGGTGAAGGAACAGTCGGTAGCTATTGAGGAAATAATAGACGCCTCAAAAATAAAACTGGTGAGCAAATATTTTGTCTTTCTTCAGTACTATAAAGGTGTTAGATAGGAAATTGTGTCTTTCAGTTGCTTCAGTTGCAAAAAACTAACTATGAAAAGCACAAATGCAGAACTCTTCAGGCCTGTTTCCTGCAGTTGGAAGTATCTTTTGTTATCACTGCCACTGCTGTTTTGAATGTCATATGAATGTCAAATGAAGGTTTGTTTTTGGTTTTTCACACAATTTAGTAGTTTGAGGTGGAAATGGACAGTGCACAGCCCTCTTGCCTGCACAATTTACCTCATTCTGTAGAAAAGGTCCTCATAGAATAGGGCATACATTACTTTGGGTCAGAAGAAGTAATTAGCAATTTAGATTAGAATCAATTTAGCAAACTGTGATCAGCTTTTACATAGCTGCAGCATTCAAAAACTGTGCAAAATGCCCAAAAAGTTCAGCTCTGTCTCTAACACTCTAACAGACAAATGTCTACTCACCCTTCTCTCTTTTGGGGGTAGAACTTTCTGGCTAAAGGGAGCCAAAAGACCCAATCTTCATGCAACAGTAGTAAATTTTCCATAACTCTGAAATTAAGGGAAAATTTCTTTTTTCCTCTTTGGTTTTCTATTTTCTAAATGGTAAATAGACAGAAATGGAAGTATTATTCTAAATATACTGTTGTCTGTATGCAAGTACTTTTACAAACATGGTCTTTATCTCAGACCTTAACACTTGTTTAACAGAAGTAAGAAGAAAGGATAGTTAAAACAAGTTTCTAATTCTCTTAATATTAATTCCTTATTAACTCTAAGCCCCTATGCAGCAGGATCTGCAAGAAAATTCCTGTTGTTTGGGGCCACCAAGAAGATTCTGTTGGATCCCAAAACCTCTGCTGCCTGTCTTGTGGTGTTGTCTCTATACAGCAATACAAGACTTGAAATCCTTAGCAGATGACGGGTCATAAAGATTATATTAAGCTCACTGGTGTCTGCAGTGTATAGGTTATGATCCCTTCTGGAGATAAACTTGATGAATTTCTGCTAATGGCATTTACACAGTTGAGTAAAGACTTGTGAGCTCAGAGGAAACAACAGTGGCCACTTTGTTATCCAGATGCAGTCAAACCTTTTACTGCAAGACAAAGCTACCTTGTGGAAAACACAAAGATTTCTTGAAGCCCATTTTGAGAAATAAACTTCTGAAAATACAACTGATTTTCTTAGCTCTTCCATTGCCATCAGCCAAGGCCTTCCATGACCTTTGATATATCTGTAAAGTAGTTTATGAAGTAGTTGACTATTTACACTCTATTTATATTTATACATATTTATATCTACACAAGAAATAAGCATTTGTGAATATATCTGAAATCAAACACTACAGAAAGGATTTTCAACCAAAATGAAATTCTGCATGGTACATCCATGTGAACACACTAGATCACAGAAATAAGTAACTACCTTACTGTAATGTGTTCAGAGTCTTAGGTGTTAGATGAAATATAAGAGGACATAATATAAAGCATATAATAAACAGCGTATATGATATAAATACTGATAATAGAGATATTAACACAAACACACACACACATATATATACATAGATATGAGAAAATGCACCATATTCTAATCCTGAAAAAAAAAATCTGTTTTTCACTTCTCTCTTGGCCTCAGTTTTATACCTTTTTGTTTGTGCTGCATTTGGTCACCATTTTTAGATTTGAATTATTTGATATATGCATTTACATATGGTATCCAGCAAAATTGAAGTCAGGTGGAACCAGGAATTAGTACATTAGCTGGTGTTACTAGTGAAATAGTAAAATAGCTAACAGATCTGTCATTTAATTGGCATCTTTGGATTTCAGAACCTGGAGGTTAGTGGGCAGTACTCTCATGACTTTAGATTTCCAGCTGCAAGCTGGGTGATGACATTATTAGAGCATTACTTCACTTCTGGATTGTGTCTGTTAATTTTGTAACCAGATAAAATAAGAATAGATAAAACCATACAATTAAAAGATGGTAATTGAAAGAGCATATACCTCTTGCAAAGGGTTGATTCTCCAGAAATTTTCTTTGCTTGGTCATATTTGATCAGACATTTATCTAGGCAATGGACTTCTATGTATATGATCAGGGCAGAAATGTACTATGACTAGAATATGAACAGAGTTCATTTTTCTCTGATGAATAATGAACCAGCTTGATGATCATTATTTGAAGATAAAAAATGAACCAGATTTCATGCATAATATATAATATGTAATATATGTGAACATTAAGTCCCTGGTTGAGGACTGTGTAATTATGAACCATGTTAAAAATAAATATAGAAGGAGACACAATTTGTTCAAATGAAAACAAATCTGCGTATTTTCTGTTGGTCTCTTCACATAATAAAAAGAGTATCTGGAACATTTGTGCATTAGTTATTACTGAAGATCATATGTACTCAAATATAAGTATTTTTTGTTGCAATTACAAAAGGACCAACAAAATTTAGCTGTAAATGGGATCTTCTTGTTCTAGACTCTAAACCTGTATACTATAACTTCTTTGGCAACTGATAGTGCAAACGCATCCCTACAAATAAAAAGGATAACACAGCTTGTGTTCAACTTTCTTCAAGCAGCACAGCAATTGAAAAAGAAAGCCAGGGGCTGAACCCTCGTCTTTTGAGCACAGTACTTGTATTGACAAGATTATGCATCCTGTCTGCAGTAACTTTGAAAAGATTAAAAGTCACAATTTATTAAAACACACATTGAAGATACAAAAATTGCCCCAGTTTTCCCCTTGTCAAAACTTGGAAACACCCACTATGCCAGGTATTGTTATTTAGAAAATGGATTTGTAATGATTGGGTTAATACACATTTATCGATCAACTCACTATTTGGCCAAATTCAGTGCACATTTTGATGTCAATCTGTGAACTTGAAAGACTGAAAAAAAGTTTTGTTTACCTGTCATGAATAAATTGTGAAGGCAAGACAAGAAATTAACTGTGATTTTATGTTTTGGACACCAGTAACACAAATTTTTACTTGATATATAAAATGAACTGTGGACACAGTTCCAAATTTAGATTTTTTTTCTTTTTTCTTTCTTTTTTTCTTCTTTTTCTTTCTTTTTTCTTTTTTTCTTTTAAATTAAAATGAATAAGCAAGAGCCACATTGAAATAGATGGGTGCTAAGACATTTTTTGTAGCTAAGAAGGAAAAGTAGCCTCATTTTACAAAACTGTTCTTTGCAGTGATGCTATCAATTAAGTTGATGAAAACATATGATATTTAGGAGTGGGAAATGATAAAATATTGCACTAATCTTTTGTTTCAGTTGCAGTCTGAGCAAGTACCAATTTCTACCAAACACTGAAAGAAGTTTTCTCTTGCAGATACAGTACTCAACCTTTCAGGTTAGACAGCTACAGTCTCTCCTTGTGACGAGTAAAGCCGCATGTGTTGTGTTTCCCTGTCACTTAAATTTGCCGAGTCTGCAGGTGCAGTACAGGCAACCTGACCGTGTGTAACAGGGTCAACAACCCTCAGAACGGTCGGTAGTGCGCAGCAGCTGCTGTGGAAGCACACCGTACATTGCTACTGCAGAAACAGGCATGTAGGCACACTTGGCAGGTTGTATGTCTGCAGTTATTAACCCTGGAAAAGAGAGCAGAAAACGAGGTTTCTGCTAGCAGGACTATTCCTGCAGCTTGCTTCCCTCTTGCCTCTTTTCACAGGCACTTCTGATCTGCCCAAAATGAAGATGTCTGGTAGAGGCAGTCCGGTCCTGACCTCTGTATGTTCTGGGGACATCTTGACCCTTCCAGTCACACACTTGTGAGTGTGACTGTGAGGAAGTAAGTCCTTGGGAGAAATGGTAGCTGGATAACAGGACAGTCCATCCTGCTGTCTGTTTGCAGGTTCCAAATTAGCTTCCTTCCTCAAGGCTAGCTAATGAACAGTTTTGACCTGTCGGAGCAGTCCAGGTACCTTTGGTGAAAAGCTCTTTGTATCCTAGGGTTTAGCCATTTTAGACATCTAGAACATGTGAGGTGTCTGGTCTTTAACAATATACATACCCTCATCATTCTTGAGTACTGACATGCTTTTGATGTATGAGGAGCTGTTTCCTACCAGAATTAATCTTTCTAGCTAGTCCTTTATATCCAAGGTTTGCTGTTTACAACCTTCTTGTATGAAAGCATATTAGTAAAATGCAATACAGATTATCTAGAAAGCAACTGAGCAGAATTCCTTTCAGGTTAAGGAGCAAGCTAAAGAGACAATAAAGATTTTTTTCTTTAAAAATAAAAAATATTAATGAATTGCACCAATAATCAATCCTCTATCTCAGTTTACTTAATATTTTCGTTAGTGATCTTGATTCAAAAAATACATTTATGGTGATGAAATGTACTGAGGTAGCAAAAGTAAAAAGTATTGCCAATACAAAGAAGGATGAGGATATCATAGGGGAAGAATTATAGGACTGTGATGACAGAACAGTCTAAATGGAAGGAATGTAATAGTACTGAGTGCAGGTCATTCATTTAAATACTAATAACAGGAATGTCTGCAGTAAGCTGAGAGCTCATTAACTGGAGATGACAGAAAAAGATCTGGTTACATTAGTTGCTCAGAGGATAACTATAAGCCATCAAAATGATGGGACTGCAAAAAGGAGATAAATATGATCTTAGTATCCATCATGAGACCGATTTCCAAGAGACATGAGAAAATATCCATTGCGGGATTCACTGGGCACAAAACTTCTTAAATGCTGTAGGCAAAAAAAGGTATTCACCCTTCAGAAAAACTAATTCAAAGCAGGAAAGGTAGAGAGAGGCTTGTTAGAACATGTCATAGCATGGGAAGTCTCTCTAAAGAAGCATGGCCTGTTCAATTTAGCAAAGCAAAGGGAGCTGTGTTCACTCCCAGTATTCACCGAGGGATGTTAACTGATGAACTATATACATTAAAGGAACACAAAACAAAATAAAATTTGTCTATAAATGAAAAGATAAGCTTTTTGATAACAATTTGCAATCATTCAATCTTTTTAACATAATCGAAATAAAAATATTGGAGATGTGAAACCTAATTGATTTTAGACAGAACATTATTGGTTTATAAACTAGATTATGGAATGATATGTTAAATGAACCCAACATCCAGGAAACTCTTTCTATTCCAGACTGGGCATTACCATATTAAGCAGAATTCTTAAATTAAGACAATTCTATATATAATATAAGAAAAATAATAAATTCTATATATAATTCTGACTTACAAAAAGGGTTGGGCTGTTACTTTCTAGCTGTGTGTTATGGTCCAGGTTATTAAAATTATTTAGAAATTTCTCTGCCTGAATTAAGGTGCAAACGAGACTGTATGCCAGTGTCAATAGTATGGATTTTATTTGATAGTAGATGTGAGAGAGAGAGAGAGAGAAAGAAATAGGAAAAGAGGTGGGGGGCCAGAAAGAGAGTGACAGAGACAGATTAAAGAAAATATCACCACTCCATGGATCCCAATCGTTGTTCCATTGATCCTCTCCATCTTCGTGGCGGTGAAGATCCCCCAAGAAATGTAGAATTTCATGGATTAATATATGTTCAGGCTAGGTAGGAAAATCCAGGCACCTCCCCTGGGGGGACAAGTTTGTCATTGTCTTTCGCAGCAGACTTTGGATCTGTTGCATCACTTTGCATCACGTGCTGTCCTGTGGTGTAAGGCCTCAGGAATGAGTCTGGGGGACACTTCAGGGGGTCTGTGATAGATTATGACACCATGTCCCATGGTTGTGGTCTTGCCGGTGTTGGGGGTTCCATAGCCAGTTTGCATAAGGGAGGTTGGATCCACTGCTCCTGAGCAGAGGTTATGACACACCAAAACCTGCTCCCCCTACCCACATCTCGGCTGGGGGGAAATCTCTGCAAACTTGCTCCCAGCAAATGGGTCTGTGGGCTGTGGCCTCCCCCACTCCCAGCCAGGGAAGATTCTTAGCACCGCTGCTGAGTTGTTTCCCATTCTTTTCTTCCAGCCTTGTTTACTTCTCCACAGGTCTGAGATGACTGAACAATAGGTCTTCCCTTTATCTAACCTCAGCAGTTTAACTTTCAGTCCAAAGTTCCAGTCAGGCATCCCTAGGGAGGGGTGTTTTTTTTCGTACAGTTCTGTTACAATGAGCAAAACTTTTATATAAATGTTTGAGGCATGAATTATTCCAGTCTCCGATACTGTGCAACACTGATTGTCATACAATGATCCTTACAGACTAGAATGTTACTATAAGGCAAACACATCATGCAAAGATCAGCCAAAATGGAAAAATGCTTAAATAATATGGGATCATGCAAGTGAACACTGTTGTGACATAGAGCTGTCTAGGGACTACAGGCACAGACAACCTGTAGTAATATATTTTATTACCACATTAATAATCCTTCTCTTGGAAGATATGGAAATGCTATTGGTTTAAGTCTTCCTTGAAATTAAACGGTATTTACAAACAGCTATTATGCTATAGGATTTCGAATACCACATTACTTCCTTTAATAAGGCAATGTCTTTCATGTAATGTTTTCCTTTAAAAAAAACCCCAAAACTTGGTATTAGAGACTGAAATTGTAATCACAGCTGTCCATTGCCAGTCATCCATGCTGATAACAAACCCTTAGTATTTGCTACACAATCCTGCCCGCGTGGCAGTTCATATCCAAGTATTGAACATAACAAACTTCTCTCCATGAGACCTTCATAGTACTTCCCTTGGACACTGTCAGCAAGCACAAGATCACAGCCTCTTGTGAGGTGTACTCACTCAGATAGTCCAGCTGAAGTTGGCTTTTATAATTGGTCTAAGCTTCAAAGTTGAGCATCTTTCAGGACTGAGCCCCATGAATGGAAATTCTCATGTTCCAATCTTTGCACACAGGCATTGAAGATTGCATGACACTTTATACAAAAGGAGGGATGTTAACCTCAATGTCCTTGCCAAATGCCAACTTCGTTAATTACAGTCTGCTTTCTTTAATTCTCCTTGCAGTTTTAATTAGATATGGTATTATTCTTTCCTGAACCACATTGTCATCAGTTATTCCCACTTAACCATTTGCTGTGCTGAAGGTTGTTGATCTTTTGTCCAAAGCTGGCTGTATTTTAGAAGTAGAAAAGATGGCTTATTATATTCTGCTGTTTTTAATATTTGTGTTCATTCCTTATGAGCCACTTGCATCTAATTTCTCAGATATGTATACATAAATATAAGTATCATGGATGCAAATTTTGGAAATTATGTTACTTACCAGGACTTCTCAGAAGAACACAGGTGTGAACCAATATAGCTCATGACAGGATAAATGATTTTCTGGTACATACAAATTTTCATACTCAAATGCCTGTATTTCCACATCTCTAAACTGAAAGCAAGAACATACTTTTGACACTGTGGAATCAGCTGGAATTTTAATGTGCTTTGGGATTCATCAGGTTTCACAGTGCTATAGAATTTTAAGATCATCCTTGTACTCATATCATATAGTTGTGCCATTTAAAATGATTTGTACTTTTAGTAGCACTGTGTTGAATTTTTGTGAAATTATGCGCATATATATATATATATATGTGTATTTATCTTTTAATGTGAGACTGGAATCTATTTGAAGCCTCAGTACTGCATAAACTTTCCCTGCTTTAATGACCCTGTAAGAAATAAATTGCATTATGCTGTATGGAGTTTTAGTGCACATCCAAGTGTATTTTGACTCACAATTTCTATAATATATTGTGCTATGTATTTTGATTTTATAATTTGAAAATTTGTTACTTACAGATATCTACATTTCTAAGACAACTTTCTGCTTTGTCAGAAAAATAATATTTTCCTCATGTTGTATCAAAATTGGCCAATTTCTACTCTAAGATTCTTCTCAGTTTTCAGTAACATTAGCAAGGAAATTCTGTGGGATTTTCTATGCATGATATCAACACAGAGCAAAGTCAGGTAGAGAGTATCAACGAAATACTGTGATACATTATTTGAGTGTTTTTTCTTAAAAACCCCCGATAATCAGAAATGTGATTATTTTTAAAGGAAGTTCTTCTCATGTGATTTTTAAAATAAAAGTTTATTTGGAAATTTTCACATTAGGAGCTCAGTGAGGTTTCCTGAGAAGGTACACATGGGAGGCCTGCAACACTCACCCCTAACTTTCTTCAGAGTCAAGAATAAGAAACAGAGATGATTGAGTTCATTCTAAGTGTCCAAAACAGGTCAGATTAATCATCCTCTATTTCTTCTCCTGATCCTGAATCCTGACACTGAGAATTATTCATTCCACACTAATTCATAGCAGACTTTTTGTGCTGAGTAACCGTGAATGAAGACAGTGTGTCAGAGATCACCAGTGGCCCTATCTACAAAGCCACTTATTCATCATAGTGGCCATTGCAATATAATTGAGATTTCTACTGAATTCACAGATGAAAGAAAGAGTTGATAGTGCAATTGGCAGTAGCTTTCCATAACATTCCCTGTCACCTAGGTCAGAATGACAGGTCTGTAGTTCCTCCATCCTCTTTCTGGTCCTTCTTGTACATGTGCATCATATTTGCTCCAGTAAACTGCGACCTCCTCGGTTAGCCAGGAGTCCTGGTAAATGATTGAAGGTGGCTCAGTGAGCTATTCTGCCAGCTCCCTTAGGGCGCTCAGGTGCATCCTGCCCTCATGAACCTGTGTGTGTCTAAGTGATATCACAGGTCACTGACCATTTGCCTTGGATTATGAGGTCTTCATTCTGCTCTGTCTCCCAGCTCAGGTGGCTGAATATCCAAAGAACAAGTGGTATTACTATTAGAGACTGAGGCAAAGAGGGCATTAAGTACCTCAACCTTTTCCTCCTCTGTCACTGTGTTTTCTCCCACATCCAATAAATTAATGGAGATTCTCCTTACCCCTCCTTTTGTTCCTGATGTATTTATAGAAACACTTTCCATTGTCTTTTACAGCCAAATTAAGTTCTAGTTGGGTTTTGACCCTTCTAATTTTCTCCCTGCATAACCTCACAACATCCTTGCTATCCTCTTGAGTTGCCTGCCTTTGCTTTCACTGTCCTTTTTTCCCTCAGCTGCAGATGGAGCTCTCTGTTCAGCCAGGCCAGTCTTCCCTACTGGCTCATCTTTTGGCACATGAAGATATCTTGCTCCTGCACCTTTAGCTTTTCCTTCATGGTACAGCCTTCCTGGATTCCTTTCCCCTTCAGGACTGCCTCCCAAGGGACTCTCTCAACCAGTCTCCTAAAGAGGCCAAAGTTTGGCCTCTGAAAATCGATGTCCAGTTCTGCTGACCCCTCTCCTCACTTCTCCAAGAATCAAAAACATCTATCAACTCTATCATTTCATGACTGCTGTGCCCAAGATGGCCTTCAACTGTCACATCTACACAAGTGCTTGTCTGTTCACAAACAGCAGACCCATTGGGCACCTTCCCTAGTCGGCTTGCTCACACATGTGTCAGAAAGTTAGCTGTTGCACACTCCAGGAACATTCTGGACTGTTTCTTCTAGGCTGTTGTACTTCCAGCTGACATCTGGTAAATTGAAGTCCCCCACAAGAACAAGAGCCAGAAATCGCGAGACTTCTCTCAGCTGCTTATAGAAGATTTCAGTTACCTCTTTATCCTGGTTAGGTGGTCTATAACAAAGTCCTACTAGGATATCTGCCTTGCTGGCCTTCCCCTGATTCTTAGCCATAAACACTTAACCTTATCATCACCATCATTAAGCTCTAGACAATGCAATCACTCTCTAAAACACAGAGCTACCCCACCACATCTTCTTCCCTACACATCCCTTCTGGAGTAAAGCTTATGTGAATCCTTCCAGTTAGTGAGATGATAGTATTGTAGCCATGAGTAGCTGAATGACTTGGGTTTGGCCTTCATTTTAATCATCTCCACATGGGGTGATGATTCTGTTTTCCTAATGGCTGATAAAAATTGTGAAATGAGAAGGGGAAGAATGCCAGAGAAACAAAGATGAAACAAAGATGCATGAAAAAAAATGACATGGGACATTTGGCAGAGAGGCCCTGCAAAGAGACTTAGACAACTTACAGGGCTGGACAGTCACTAACTGTATGAAGTTTAACAAAGACAAGTCTTGGATTCTGCACCTGGGATGGGGCAACCCTGAATGTACATACAGACTCGGGAATGAGATGCTGGAAAGCATCTGCAGAAAAGGCTCTGAGGGTCCTGGTCAATGGCAAGTTGAATTTGAGTAGTGCCCTGGCAGCCAGGAGGGCCAAGCATGTCCTGGGGTGCATCAGGCACAGCATCGCCAGCCAGGCAAGGGAGGGGATTGTCCCACTCTGCTCTGCACCAGGGCGGCCTCACCTCGAGGGCTGTGTGCAGTTTTGGGAAGGTATAAAGCTATTACAGAGTGTCCAAAGGAGAGAAGCCATACGAGGAATGGCTGAGGTCACTTGGTCTGTTCAGCCCAGGGAACAGGAGACTGAGGGGAGACCTCATCACAGTCTACAACTTCCTCATGAGGGGAAGAGGAGGCCCAGACACTGATCTCTTCTCTGTGGTGACCAGTGGCAGGATCAGGGAGGGAATGGCCTGAAGCTGTGTCATGGGAGGTTTAGGTTAAATACTAGGGAATGGTTCTTCACCCAGAGCATGGCTGGGCACTGGAAAGGGCAGTGGTCACTCCTGGGGAAGTGGTCACAGCGTCAAGCCTTTCTGAGTTCAAGAAACATTTGGACAATGCTCTCAGGCACATGGTGTGATTCTTGGGGCTGTCCTGTGCAGGGCCAGGAGTTGGACTTTGATGATCCATGTCTGTCCCTTCCAAATCAGGATATTCTATGATTTCCTAACTTTTGCTGCTTAACGAAAGCATTAATGTAGTCAGATATAGCTCATGGACAGATACTTGCTTACAGCCACTGCCCCACTGGTTCTCATGATGGAAGGAGGTATATTAACTTCTATCACTCTGGACAACAGCAGCAGTTACATGGAATTGCCTTCACCAACTCTGTAATTGAATTCAGCTGAAACGTCTCCCTGTGGTTTTAAGTTGAATTTACTCATGTTCTTTTGGACCCACACACGGTTTTGAACTTTCAGGTTACAGTGAACAGTTACAGTGAAACACTTTCAGGTGTGTTGGTATTATTTTTTCATTACCAGCTAAGTTGGCCATTCATGAACATTTCTCTTGGATTTGGACATTGCCATTTAAATTCACACCTTTGTGAACAGACTAGAAATTTAACTATCTTTCAAGGATAAATGGGAATTATTGTTTGAAAATTAGAAGTAATTGAGTATCTCATGTTTGTGTCAAACTGTGGTTTACAAGTCTGTTTTTTTAATTAATGGCATTGATAATCTTATAAAGTGAAGATGCAAATTATTGCAGTTTAATGCAAATTATAGAACTTACGTACACAGCTGTGTGAAATATGTAAAGTATGATAGATATGTATTTCTCATTTGCTGGATTATTTATTAGATTAGAGTATTTTCAGTGGTTACTATTTTCCTAGCATTTCACAAAAACAGCCTTACCAAAGTCCAGTGTAGGAGCGTAGAAGTCACATTGACTCTCAATTTTTTTATGTCATTCTGTTTTCATATTGTTTCAATAAGCCAAATTCATTTACATGAATGTAGGAAGTAATTAAATATGTCTAGGGCTAATATGAGTTTACTCTTGTAATGTAGTTATCCTATCACTGGAACAAACAGAAAGCAAAGGTAAAACTGCAGTGGATTCTGTAATATTTGTCAGTTTACCCCGGAATGAAACAAAGGTACTTAATGTGCGAATGCTGTTAGCATTCAAATCCTGCGTATTAAACACAGCTTGTTCTGAGTAATACTCATCTGAATTCCAAACATTCTTTTTAAAAGTATTTTCATTGGGAGATCAGATATATAAGCAGATTTTCAAAATTGACTTGGTGTTGTGATTTTGTAATGGTAGTCAAGAATTGTCAGTTTTCCTAAGTAATAAAGCACTACTTTAAAAATGAGCATGTTATTTATGTGCACTCAAAAAGAATTCTGATTGCTTCATTTCTTTGTATCTAAGAGAACTGAAAGAATTCAACTCAAACTAGGTTCTCAGATCATCTAGTAAAGTTATTAGTTAATTTAATCAAATAATTATTTAAAAATAAAACTAAGATTTCAGATTTAATATAAAAATATAGGAAGCACTGCCATGGAACAATTTCACACTGAGCAAGTAATCGAGAAATGGTCTCCATTCAAAGTAACTTGTGGTGAAGACTGCAGTCTCTACAAGAAGAGAAATTATAAGAGTATAAAAAAACCTGGTTGCCAGCAGACCTATGGTTGGTGTCTCTGTGACCTGCCTGGAAAATTCCAGATTGTTTCGGGATCTGTACGTTCTGGGCAAATCAGTAAAAACATGTTTTCTTGTCAATGAAAAACAATTGCCTTAAATAACTCCTAATTTCCTTCCATGCTTTTCCATCTCAAGCCAGTACTTGTATCCACATTTTTTCACCCACTTTTTAATCCTTTTGGGTTTTTTTGCTGTTTTTCATTTGTTTTCTTTTGGTTTTTTTTCCTGTTATCTTGACCTGTGGACCCAAACTCTGTTTCTGAGCCCATGTGTGTTGGCGACAAAAAAGCACTAAAGATGTCAGCACAAATTTTATATGCATGATAAAATGAAAAAAAAAAATGTTTTGCTCCTACTGCAAATGATCAACGCTGAAAGGTTGATCACAGGGTCACAGGAACTGAGCAAAGCCTGAAATGTTCTTTAGTAAACTTTTACATATTTTACAGTTACTTCATATATGTAAAATTATTCAAGTAAAGGTAATATTTGTGCAAATACCTGACATCCACACACTTTAGCCCTACTTTTCCTTGAGTGCATTCTATGGGTTTATTTAAATAATACTATATCATATTTTTTAAGGTAATAAGGATACTGGTATACAAGGTCATATGTTATGCATGTTAAAACCATTAGGTCATCCTGACAACAGTACAGTTCCTCTCCTGAAAGCATATTCTCTGATGTTCTGTCCACTCTAATTTTAACTGTTACATATAACTAGGTCCATGAATCTTTGTACTGCTAAACTAGGCCAAGTATGAAGTACCAATTCAGAGTTTAGTGATGTGGTTAAAAAAATCATACTGGGGAGCATGGTCAAAATCAGCAAGGTTATTCTAACTTTCAACCTAAATGCATATTTGAAATGCAAATGTGACAATCGTCGTTTTAGAAAATATAGTGTAGAAGCAATTGAAAAACTGATGCTGTGGCCCATATCTTGCCACCACTGCGCATCTGAAACCCACAGAAACAGCACCAGTGGGACAATGGCAGGCAGTGACCCGTTGCTTTCAATTTTACTCAATATTATGTAATGGTAAACTTTCCCTTTAGACATATGCAATATATTCCTTCTAAAGAACACTAGACTCATATCCAAAAATGTTTGCTCCTTGCATGTATTTTGGGGGATGGGTTTAAGCTTTTAACAGTTTAAGTTATTTAATTTTTTTTTCTTATTCTTCTTTTCTTTCCCTACCCCTCAAGCTATCTAGCAGCATTTTGGATATATATAACAGTGACCAGGGAATGGCACCAGCTAATATGGGTCTCACAAATGCTTCTTGTCCAGCTAATCTAGCAGTAAAAAGGGAGCTCACAGGTAAAAGAACTCTCAGATTTTATTATATAATTGCATAAGTGATGGTGTGTCTCTTAAAAGTTGAATAAGTCTTATCCATGAAAAAGATATCCATAATTAAATTCCTGAGAATTTTGCAGTTTGTAGTTTCATTTAAGGAAAAGAACAAAGATGAAGGAGAAATGTTTTCTTTTTCTTCTTCTCTTTAGCAATTCAGAAACCATTTGCCCCATTTTTTATCAACATCATGCTTCTAGAAAACCTTAATATTTTAGAAAAAATAGTATATTCTTCCACATGTTGGCTCCTGACAACGATATAAATACATTATCATCCATTAAATGAGTTCCGCAATAGAATAAATAGTTCTTTTAAAAACTTTACAATAAAGCTATTCAAGGTAAACCTATATTAGTGGATTAAGAACTTTAAAAGTTACATTCAATTAATCCAAAGAATGCTAAAAATCATGTACAGTTTATTAGTGTCACTCAGAGGAAACAGTGAGTTTATTCAATATCTTACAAATCTGATTAACTCTTGCATTATGGGATATAGAAAATCCATATTCACATTAGTATATTGTTTTATCCTGATGTAAAATACAGCAAACTGGAGAAAAATACCCCTCCATGGCATTTCTGTGTTCTCAAATAACAAAATGTGCAACAAAAAAATCTTAAGCAACCAGCCAGGCTTGCTCAAAATTTAGTACTGGTAGAATATAGATTTGCCTAGGATCCCCTTTAATAGTAAAAATAGTACTGTAGTAAATGGACTGGAAGTCTGGTCTTTGTGAAAAGAAGTTATTTTCAAAAGATGAAAAAAGTACTGGAACTGCATCTTAAGGACTACTTTAATAAATGTTACTTTCTGTCAGAAGCAGATACAAGAGCAATGGCAAAGGAGAGACAAAAAAAGGATAACCACAATCTCAGTAAGTATGTATTCATCTTCTGTCTCATTAAATGGAATGTATGGAGAATGCCAAAATATTATACATTAGCTACCATATCTCTGCTCTTCTAGATTGGCATCTTACCAGGCTAGTCAAATTGAACTCAGACTGCAAACACAGCCAACCACAAAGCTTTCTTTCCTGAAATTAGTTTCTGTCTATGACTTTTGTCGTTCAAAATACTTTCCATATTGCAATTAATTTATTTCCACATCACCTCTTGCTATTATGTTTTTATTCTACAGTCACACACTTTAATAGATGTTGTCTCTAAGAATTATAGTGCAAAACAGACAAGAAAGGAGGCAGATGATGAGAAAAACAACAGTGAAAATCCAGTCTTCACACCTTATTTACTGAAGCACTCAAGCGAGAGGCTGTATCTCTCTATGGGTGATAGGGAGGGAAAAAAAAAATTGTATAAGATATCAGACAACTTCTAAATGGTTGTTAAGGTCTTAAAATTATGAAAATTTTATGTCACCAAAAGAGATCAGGGCAGGACTGGGTGAGACTCAGTGCTCTGACTCTGCTACACAAGCCCCTAACTCCTGTCATCTGGGATACATTTCTCTTTCCTTTGTGGAGAACAGTGCAGCCATATGCAGATGCTAAGCATTTTGGTGCTAGAGGAATAGTCTTAGAAGAAGGTGAAATTCATAGTTCAGTGTCTAAATATTAGATTTCTAAAAATAAAAAACATTTTGGTCCATACCAAATAGAAAAAAAGTCAGTTTCATTACTGGGAGAAGATTGCCTGTAAAATTAGACAATTTTTCCCTCTAAAGCAGCATTTGAAACAAAAAGCCCGAAGGATTCTTTTTGGAAAGTGTTGAGTAAAGCAGTTACATTCCCAAGTTCTCCTTTCCAGTTCTTCCAACAGAAATAGTGTGGGAGTAGTATTCAATGATCCTTATGGATCACTTACAACTTGAGATATTCTATGATTCTATGAATTTAAATTTGAATTTGTAATTAGTTAATAGCCACTATTTATATCTTTATTCTCTTATTTATATCTTGTTTCTCTGGCTATTCCAGTAATCTAAGAGGGATTTATGGTTTACTTGCATGAAATTACATAACTTAAAGTATACATCTACTGGCACAGTGTGCTAGCAATCGCTGTGGACAATCCTGCTGCTTAGAATTTCCAGAAGGCATCCTTACATCTGTCTGTAATTCTTTTGTGGATTACAGATAGACCATGTAGATTTTTAGACATGTTGCTAGCATGTAATCTCAGAAGTGTCAATGCAGCTCCTGCCTGTCTTGTTAGGGCAGGAATGGGGAGTTTTGCTGGACTAGAAAGGCAGTTGGTAGGAGTTATTGGGAGCTACAAGGTGAAAGAGGCTCACACACACATTAGCGATGCCAGGTCTTACCATTGCCTCCATTGTTTATTTTGGCTTATCATAGTCCTTCCTGATCACAGAAGAAATGTCTGAGAACTTTCCCTCACCAGTGGCAACAAAACTGAAGGCTGTATGCCATGAAGATAGCACTGCAGACAGACAGCAGCTCTTTTGGCTTGGCTCTAGGTGAATACTACAGAGCTCAAAATCTCTCTGGAGATAGCTCTACTATCTGATGGCTTGGACATAATAATGCATTGCATATAAAGGCTTTAATAGTGTGATTTACTCTTTTATGAGCATCAGGTTACTTAGTGATGGTCTGAAAAACTGAAAAATCAGTTTTTGGAACTTGATTGGAATTATACAAACATTCAATTTTCATGTTGAATTAAAGTCTACATTTTACAGAAATGTACTTGTACATTCTCATACCAATGAGGAACAAAGGAACTAGAAAAAAGTTCCTGTTGAAAGGTTGTATATGAAATGAAACCATGAAAAAGGGTTTAGATTTAAGAAATGGAACCTCTTCATGTAACAGAAAGAGTTTAAATCTTTACTTATTTTTTTTTTTACTTTGTTTTTCTTTTCTTCCAAACAAAGAATGTCATATTGTCATTCTGTCTATGCAGTTTGAAAAATCATTTTCTGATTTGGCTTAGGTATAATTTGGTGCGTGAAATATTACTGATAACTCAAGATATCACTGGAACTGTTACAGTCATACATCAGGAAAGTTCTATTGAAACATGTTTCCAAGCTTAAAAATTTCCCCCCTAACTCATTAACACAACCATTGGAAGTTTCTTTTTCAGGAAAAAATGCAAAAATAGAAAAAGAAATTCTGTAAGTGTCCACTTGTAAAGACAATTTTTTCTTTGCTTTGTTTTATAGCTAAAGTTTAGTTGACTACTCTTTGATTAATACCTTACAGTTTTCCACTCTGTAAATATTAATTAAACAGCAGCTATTATGCCATAGGACTGTATAGTTAAAGCACATTTTTTAATTTTGCCATGCCATTATTTTGCCAATACAGATGGAATATATATTTTAAATTTTTCAGTTACTATGTGCTTTTGTACACTGTGCTCTCCTACAAGATCCAGCACATTCATGCCAATGGAACACAGGGGTTTCCTCAGCAGTACACTCAGGAGGATTATAACCCCATCTTCTGAATATGTGAATCATGACTAAAAAACCTGAGGTGCTTTAATTTATTGAGTGAAATTCCTGTTTCTAGAGACAGCAAGACAGGATAACACATCCCACTGAGGCAGAGTACTTCATCAGAGTAAATAATAACACCCAGGTTGTTCCTGGAGCTGGAATCTGCTAGGGAGGAAATAACTGACTGCTGCACAAACCTAGAAGCCTCACACAGACAAGAATAAAACACTTTTATGTACAGGAAGAAGAGGACTAAAAGTGATCCAGGTGTTGGGGCTGACACTGAAAGCGACATGCTTGAAGTTAGCCTTGGAAGACCCACCAAGATGCCCTTGACTGAACACTTATAATTTAGCTCTACAGGGCTTTTTGTATTTATATGCAAAAGTAGGACATTAGATTTTAAGTGAACATCTCCATATATGGAGCATGTATCCATTCTGCTCATGTTCTAGGCTGGCCAGGGCTGGTCTGACAGAATACAGTGGCATTAGCATATTGAGCCCAAGGTAAGGTCTTCCAAGATGCAAAGAACAAGAGAAACAGCTCAATGTGATGTTAGTGATGGACAAAAGCTGAATCCTGCTTATTCAGTGAGATTTGGACTGAGTTAAAGTGGAGGGAGTGGACAAAAGTGCAAGTTCACAACAATAGAACACCAGTAGAGATTGCTGGTCTCTGACAGCCAGCAGTACCCCAATGGAACTACATTCTCACTGAATACACTTTCTGTGTCAAAATTATATACAAGTAATTCCCCAAAGTGAAGAGATGTCCTCTGGACTTATCCACTAGAAAATGTGAAGTTTCTGAAGGATCTCATATGCCAGTGTGGACACCAGTACAACGTTGGTAAAGTGAACTGAGAGCACAGAGAGGGGGCACAAATTTTAAGAGACTTATCATCTCTTTTTTGTCCTTTCTAACTAAACTACAAAGTAAACCAAGATACCCTATGTAGCTTGTCTTAGGAGAAGCATAAATTTACATCCAGAAAATATATTTCATTTTTTAAACCATGGGGTTTTTTTTTCTTTCTTGTGTGTTTTCATTGTTTAAACCATGGGTTTTTTCATTTCCTGTGTGTTTTAAAAATTATCGTAGAAATGTTTGTTCTGTCCATCACCAAAGGAAACAGATATACTGGGGATGAAGTGTTTCTGGGACATAATCTTGCTCTGTGTCAGTGAGGGGATATGGTTGTAGTTATGTACTCTCTGTGGTTTTAAATGCTGGTAATTGTAAATAAGGGATACTGAAGCTGTTACCTGTGATCTATAACAGGAGTTCTGCCAAAATATCAGTTGCTGGATGAGTTGCCTTGTATCCCTGTTGAAGTCACCAGCGAAACTCCACTAAGCTGAAATCTTTCTTCTGTGGGGGCATAATGGAGAAAGAATACATAAACATCAGAAAAGAAGACGTGTTAGCTCACATTTAGACAATATGTGACTATTTCATTCTCTAGAAGTCTAATTGTAAATAGGGGAAAAAACATATAGGTAAGCTAAGATACAGACAGTACTAATCATAGAGCTTGTCCTGAGAGTAAGTCAGAGACAGGTAGGAGTTCATGTTGGGACTGCTATTTGAGGAAGTAATTTTCTGTTTATTGACTAACTTGTTTTTAACTAATTAAAATGTTTTATGCTGAATTGCTTCAAGAATATTTCACCATAAAAATAGTAACTGTTTCTTTTTAACAGTTGAGAGAAGAAGAAGGTATAATATTAATTACCGAATCAAGGAACTTGGCACACTCATCCCCAAGTCTAATGATCCGTGAGTTCAACTGTCTTTTCTATAATAATGTTTATAGTTTAAATACAGGAGAAAAGAGCTGGTTGCACATACTGGCTATAGGATTGAGTAATGGGATACAAAATCTTCCATGCCAGGTCACTGTCTCAGATCAGGCTGTTAAAGTAACAAAGCTTTGACAGATTTTTGTGCCTGTTGGAAAAATTTATGTGAAAACATAATAATATGAAAGCAATTTTTAAGAGTGTTTAAGAGTGACTACCACTTCAATGGAAAACCAACAAACAAACTAAACAAAATTAAAAAGAAGAAAAAATAGAAAAGATAAGCCAAACAATAGAAAGTCCATCTCTCTGTCCCTGGACACAATTGTGTGGTGTCTCTGGAGAAGGAAGGAGTGATGTTTTCAGCCCTTGCCATGGCCCTCTAGTGGGATAACACAAAATATTCATTGTCACTGTCTGCCCTTTGACTAAGGGGAAAAAAATCAATTTAAGAGTCTGTAGGCTGAGCATTTTTCAAAAGTCCTCAACTCAGTGCAAGGAAAACACCAGTCCTAAAATGCAAGGATAAAAGTAATAATTGCTATAATAATATCATTTTATACTAATGCATATACTTACAAAAACACAAAATGCATATTGCTTGAACTATACCTGCATTCCCTTTATGTTTGTCTTTGATAAGAAAAAAGCTGTATTGTAGGAAAGCCCATTGCAGGATTAGCAATAGCAATTCAGAGTGATATTTAATGATGAACTTTAGCCTTAGATTTCTCTTGTCACTCAGGCAACTTAAGACAATGCACCAGCATGATTGTGACTTGCATAAAATTGATTATACAGATTTTGTCTTTATCATTTGCATGTCAATACAGACTTGCATGATACTTCAAATGCAAACATCTATTGATATTTCAGCTTTTTTTTACCTTAGGACTAAGAAACTTTTGATTACATTAAGGATTTCTGCAACAATATAAAGCTGTGTGAGACTTACAAAAGTACAAGGTTGGTTTCACTTGGTGTAAAATCACCAGAGAGAAAGTTAACATACTGCATCCATTTTAGAGAATTCACAAACTCAGCTCCTTCTATAGCATCCCCCCAAGACTGGATAAACGTGCATGTTTTTGTTATTAATACGGAATTAGGTGTCACATCTGAGTTAAAATAAAAAGCACTTTAAGTACCTAAATAAAGTTTTGGTTATGTGATCTGTTGCAAGCAGAGACTGATAGAAGTGTTTTAATTTTGCTGGTGCATCTTTCAGTATTCAATACTATTTGGGCAAGTAATTGAAAGATTTCTCAGAAAAACAGTGGATGGCACTGTTGGTTTGCAGCTATAAAGCAAAAATAGAAGTCAGTTACGCTGCAATTACAGGTGGGCATGAGGTACAAATTCCAGTTGCAATTTTTAATTGCCTGTAGAGGTGTTTCAGTTACATGTTTTGGTCTGGATTCTGGTTTACTTTGTGAACTTAATCAAAACATTAATACCTAGAGTAATAATTTAAGCTGTTCTTAAAATGATTTATCCAGACCTGCAGTTTTGCTGCAGTAAGTGGATGGTGGACTTTACCCACAGATTTTGGTGTTGTTGCCTGATAAAAAAGTTTCTGGTGTAGAGTCTGAAGTCACTGCCTTATCTTGTTTTAGTTTGCAAACCCATGACTGAGTTCAACAGTATGACAGACCCAGAGTGGTTTATACTTACAAAAGCACAAAGTGAACTTAAGTATCTCACATTCTGAAGACTGCCTTCTTCAAAAGGCTGATAATCAGTACTCCTTTTGAAAGTAGGCCTACTTAAAAGCTTTTAACTTGGTGTTAAGAAAAAAAGGCATCAAAAAGTGCAGGGCTTTTGAAAAATCAGATTGCAACATAACTTTGCTATAGCTTAGTGCAAAGATAAATTAAAGAAGTGTAAGCATTTTTTTTGTATTTGTATTTTTGGGTGGAAATGGATTAATTTGAACATGTTGTTTTGTTGGCTGAGAAGATCAAAATTAGTATTACCTTTTGGTATGATCTTGTGTTGCCAAATCTTAACTTAGTGTCCATATTCTCTCTTTCAGTTCTTGCTTTTTACTTCATAAACCTTACTGTGCCCCCAATCTGCCCCCACTTCTTTGAAAGAAAGAGATTTATCATGGCTTACAATACTTTATCTGTAGAATTTTATCACACATAGCATTTTTGCCTCTTTTATTGATTTTAGAAGATTCTTCTTACAGTGGAAACTCAGCTGTAAAAGGAGAAACCTTACTGATGCTTAAACTAATGACAGTGAAGAAAATCAGCCTTTGCATTGAGGAGCAAATACTACTATAACTAAGCCATTGTGGTTAGCATGCCTGTCCCAGATGGCTTGCTTCAAGAAGATTACATTCAGAATCAGGAACAGAAAAGGACATTTTTTATGCCATTTGGAAACCTTTTATGATTTATATTTCTTAGAAGTTCTGTGTGAGATTTTTCTTTCACTTTTGTTTTGTTAGTTATATAGTGAACTTGTTTGGCTCCTGCAGAGCTTCCGCAGGGACTTTCTTTTGACTGGATTAAACCTCTATTCTTTTCAGGTTTTTTTGGATTTTTTTTTTAATTTAATGATGAAAAGTGTGGATTACATTGCTTAAATGAATGGGTGTTTTAAGTTTACTCCACCAGCATTAGAAAATGGAGATAAGTATAAGTTACAAAGAAGTTTGACTCGTTTGTTTAATCTTCAATGCTTAGATATCCAAGTGCTAGATGATTCAGAAATGCAAATCAGTTTTACAAAATAATTAAAAAATAGAATTTTTAAAATACTGTAAATACTCAGTAAACACTCATAACCCTATAACTCAAAACCTGCTCCTTTAATTACACCCACATTTCAGTTTGTGCTCAGCCTTTCAGAATCTACCTTTTAGGCAGTTAACAGGACTTCATGTTGTGATGGAGCCTGGGAATGCCTACACAAGAACAGTTTTATGGTAGCCGGACTTGAATTGCCAGAAAGCTAAAGAAGAAAAAGCCCCCTCTCTTCAAGAATTCTAGCCATTTTATAGTACTGGGATGTTAAGAGAACTGCTGAGGAATTGGGTAAAAGCAGAGGGTTGCTCTCACTCTCTGCTCTCTGCTCTCTGCATCTGCCTGTGCCTGACCTCTCTGATATCTGTGGACAGACCCTCTAGCAGACAGCACAGACACATTTCTTGCAAAGGAAAAGCTTGTGTACACTCATGCTACTATAAAGTGGAAACTTGCTGCCTCTTTCAGAATAATACACTTTGCAATTGGGCAAAGTCCTTCCAAGTATTTCTTCGAGCAAATTTCTTTAGTTTACAGCTAATTTCTCAGAAACAGGGAAAGAAATGGTCTGCAAACACAGTTTCAGCTTCAGGAATGTATTTGTTATTAGTAACTGGGCCGTCTGGAAAACATTGTAACTATCACATTCTCTCAAACACTGTTTTTGTTAATTAGTTCTAATCTTAGATGATCAGATACTATCAGATACTCCCATCCTTCCTACAGGAGTTCAACTTCTGTAAACTAGTGAAGCTCCTTTGACTTCAACAAAGTTGAATGAATTGAAATGAGCTGAAGATTAGTCTCTTTTCTATGTCTTGTTTCTCCAAAATTGAAAATTCTACTTGGTGAGAGTTGCATGTTTTGTTCTGGGCATTTGAGTTTGCAGAGAGATTCAGATGTTAAAGTTAGGAGGAGACAGAGTTCAGAGACTAGTAAAACATAATGTGCTTTTTTACTTATTTTTTTACTTTTCCATGAAAATCTTTTTATTTTTGGCAGACCTCTGTTAATTAAACCTATAACACATGTGTAGCTTGCTCAAAACTTCAAATTACTGTACCGTACAGACACAGAGGGACAAAGAAGCAATCCTCCTTTGC
This sequence comes from Ptilonorhynchus violaceus, assembly GCA_013397565.1. Classification (NCBI taxonomy): domain Eukaryota; kingdom Metazoa; phylum Chordata; class Aves; order Passeriformes; family Ptilonorhynchidae; genus Ptilonorhynchus; species Ptilonorhynchus violaceus. The sequence goes on from VZRJ01004190.1 coordinate 489,885, forward strand.
AGAGGCCATTGCTGATGACAAGACCTGCAAAACTTCTTACTGCTCTCAAATGACTTAGTTCAGATGTAGAATTTCCCATGCATTTCAGTATTTACTGGATGGAGCCATACATGCATTTAATAAAAATGAAGACTAAGAAAAACAAAAGCAAAACAAAAAAGAATCCAAACTAGAAATTAATTAATAGAAGTGAAGGAGTAAAATGAAAAAAAGAATTCCTGCCATCTCTGAAGATTAGTATATCTATATCTAAGTTTGTAGGATCAAAACAGTTAAGAATGCAAGTATTTAATCTGTTTTTATAAAATAGTTTCCAATTAAATGAGTAACAACTGCCAATGATTCCTCAGTTTTTAAAGGTTCTCAAATGGGTTTGTAGGCCTTTTTATTTCAATTTCTATTATATATAAGCACAATCTCTAAATCTCTAAAAAGCAAAAACTACAATTTCCTAGTGACATTTTTATAACTTTTTAAAGAGCTTTATTTAAACCCAATTTAGAATTTGTTGTTTTCAGAGAAAGAAACCAAATAACTGATCAGAGAATTTCTGAATTCTTCTTGTGCACTTGTGATTTAAGTCAATCCCTTCTCAAATGCCGAGTTGTTTTTTCTTCCACTCATAGATGAATCTGCTTGCCTGCCTGCTAAGTAGAGCTCTATGCATTGCAGACTAATGCCATGCAGGAACCTCACCTGTACTAGGCCCAGTTTGCCTCCATCCTCAGTAGTTACCTTGTTACTCTTCCAGCCCTGCACATCTGCATAGAGCCTCTGTTGCTCCACACCACTGTCCTGTGATTGCTGTGTGGTGCTCTGGGCTAGAATGGATGAAGAATTCCTGTGATGCAGAATCAGCACAGACACCTTCAGTATTTTCTTTAGATCCTGGTAAAAAGTGACACAAAGTGAAATATATGTTGAGTTCTCAGGTCACCAGCTGTTCCTTTGCTATGTTGCCTTCAGACATTGGAAGATTTAATTTCAATACTCCTCATTTAATAAGACGCTAATCAGTATACATGTATATGAGAAGAGATGTAGAAAATATATGGGATACACACATATGCACACACACACATACACAGGTTAAAGTACAGTCTCTTAAATAATAATAGTAACCACTGCATTTTTATCCTAGATCTTCATGACAGTTTTGCCTCTGAGACCTGTAAATATTACCACAAGAGATATCTACACATATGCATCTCATGCAGAAGCTGACCAGATCCATCTCTCTGGCAGTTTGAATCCAGGAATTATTCTTCCATTGAAGATTTATTTAAACATATGGAAAAAAATCATTGCCATAGAAATAAAAACTAAAGCTGTCAGGGTAATATGAACTAAAAGTAAGCAATATCACATAGTCATATTAAGTGTAACAATTAAGTGTAACATGAATAAATTTCATCAAAAAATATTCCAAATATGGTCATGAATATGAGTTATTCATATGTCAATCAGAAAAATCAACCAAAATAATTTTATCTGATTTTGAATTCATGAAATTTTATAACTGACATGAATTTTTAATGAAAACACTATGAAATATTTTTCTGATATGTGATATATTCAAATTTTTCTGTGCTGTTGCATTTCTTTAATTATTTCTGTTTTGCCAGCTACAGATTTTTTTCTAATTTCACAGTGCTATGTCTTTAGCTTTGGACCATCAGTCCAAAACTGTCTTAGTTTTGTTTTTAGTACTTATAAGAAGCTAATCCCCCTTGCTGAGGCAGATTGTGTTTCTCCATATAGCATATATAGCTCATATCTGAGATGGGGAGTGGAGAGTCCCAGTTTGAAAAGCTGTTGTCCTGCTAACTTTATTTCTTTTATTTAGCTTCTTTATTCATGAGTGCTCTGGCATAGACAGACAGACACTTTACTGCCTTTCAAACTTCACTGTAATTCAGTTATAAACAGGGACTTCTCAGCATTTTACCTAACTTTTCAAACAGGCCTGAAGAAAATGAGACTGTACTGTGGTGATGGCAGTCAAAGATTTGTCCAGAAAATATGCATTATGCCTACTAAAAGCTTCCTTAATCTTTGCAGTTTGAACACAGGTAAACCACATGAGAGTAGAAAGTCCTCTCCTAGGAGGCACCCCATGGGATGCTGGCAGAAGAATGTTCTGTCCTCTCACCTGGGCAAGAAGCACAGGGAGAGGAAGGAGGAGGCAGAGGAACTGGCAAGAGATGACTCAGCTGTCATGAGGGAGATGTGTTCTGCTCTTGGCTTGCAGTCCCACCTCTGCTCTAGCTTTTTGGACCAGGGAATGTCTAAATAAGAATACCTACCCACTTCAGCAAGCATCTTCTGATGTTTTGGCTTTGTAGACAGTGGTGTCATAGACAATACTTATTTTGTCGCTGACCTCCTCACCTTCTAATCCCAAAAGCTGTGCATTTTGGCCCACAGCACTGAGATGAAGGGAGGTCCCAGTATGCCAGACCTCCACAGATAGAACAGACATAGGAATTTGGGCACTCTTGGATCAGAAAAATGTTACTCCCAAATCTCTAGCAAATGATCTGAATTCTATGATATGGTTAAACACTGTAATGATTTATCACAAATAATTTTGTGTATTCTTCTGACTGTCTTAAAGTTATCAGCTCCACAAGGTTTCACCTTAGTAAAGCGCATCAGGAAAGGCTGAGTGGTCTGGGTCCCTAAATCCTGTACCTGCCTGGATTTTGCACTATACCTTCAGAAGAAAAATAACTGCAGAGGTCTCTGAGGGTGCTTAGCCTCGTGAGGGGAAGTGGAGGGGCAGGCACCAGCCTGTTCACACTCACGACCAGTGCCAGGACTCAAGGAAATGACATGAAGCTGAGTTGGGAGAGGTTTAAGTTGGATCAGGAAAAGGTTTTCACCCAACGGATAGCTGAGCACTGGAATGGGCTCTCCAGGGAAGTGGTCACAACACCAAGCCTGACAGAGTTCAAGAAGTGTTTGGACAGTACTCTTAGGCACATGGCACCTGCCCTTCCAACACAGCATATTCTATGATTCTATGAATAAGGGAAAGTGATAATAGCCTAGAGTATAATTTATATTTCTTTGGACTCCATAAATGCAAGTGTGTAAATATATGTATTTCGAATAGGTATTAAAAAAAAATTTGTCCCTCCCAACAACAGATTCTTGCTCGTTTAAATAGCTTTTCCTTCTCAGGGTTGTGTAATGGGACCAGAAGCTCGGCCAACCTTCTGCTCAGCCTAAGCAATCTTGCAGTGAAGTGGATAGTTTAGATAAACCCATATATCTGCATATTTAATGCAGCAAACCCAACCCGTATCCTAAAATACCGAAATTTATTAGAAATTAAACATTTTCAACAATGTTCACTCTTCCTTACGTAAAAGAATATATGAAAAGTTGAGAAATGGGTACATGAAAGTCTTTAGACAGATGAATTTGAATAAGTGTTTTGTTGCTAGTAAGACTGCTTGTAAGCTGGAAGTCAAACCATGCTTTCCTGAATGATGGGCAGGTTTAATCTAATTTTTTTGCAAAGCTTTTGTTTTGAATTGGGGTCTGCATGTAGCTGTAGATTTTAGCTTGGATTTTATATTGTTTCAAGATTTTTGAACATGATTTCTGTCATTCCCTAGTCATTATGGTTATGAAAGTGTGATTTTTCTGGTCTGTCATCAATAACAAGTGGCATTCAGCACAGATAATTTTTTTCTCTACAAGCATAAAAGCAACCTCATTAGCAAGTCAGGTAAAAGGAGTAGTATATTCAAAATGATCTTTAAAAATTTAGGCTTAAGTCCTCAGTAATGTATATTTCCTAGTTCATTAATGCAGAAATACTGCACATAGATTTTAATCTTAGAGTTAATAATAAAAGCAATTTTCACTAAAAATATAAAAACTGTAATGGTAGAATCATGATATTGCATTTAGCTCTCCCACAAAAAGTCACTTTATTACTTTCTTTTGACACTTATTTTCATTCTGGGATTAATTTTACTATATAAGGGCTTCTTAACTATTCTATTAAAATTTCCATTCAGAAGCAATAATATCTAAGAGTGAATAATAGTCATGTAAATCATTATTTCATATTAATGTAAAAGATTTTGTAAGTTCTTATGAATTCTGCTGACATGCACAATTGTGAAAAGGTTATCTCTACATTCTGCAGTGATATGCGCTGGAACAAAGGAACTATTTTAAAAGCATCGGTGGAGTACATCAAGTGGCTACAAAAAGAACAACAGAGAGCCAGAGAATTAGAACACAGGCAGAAGAAATTAGAGCATGCTAACAGAAGACTTCTACTCCGAATTCAGGTTTGTATAAGTGTTGCCATGAACTACAAAGCTTTCTCAGTACTTAGTCCTCGTCAAATTTTATTAATCTATATAATTTTTCCCCAAGTGACATTTATTAAAAATAAATTGGCTTCCCTATTTATTTCTGTATATACTGGGGAGGTGATATTTTTTAGGTTTCTAGGAAATTTCATTGATAATTATACCTTACACAAAGCAATTAAGGGAAAATTAATAAAGTATTTTTACAAACAGTTTTATTATGTATGTGTTAGAAACAAAGAAAGACAAAATAAATAAAGAAATAAGTTTATTCCTGCAGCCAAAAATTAATACTAAACATTAAAATCCCTTCAGTATTTTCATTTTTTCTTTTTAATTATTTCATGCATTACACTTCACTGGTTAGAGTGTATTATGTTATATCTGCTTTTGATATGAAGAGGCAGAATATAGCCCTTCATGGCTTGAAAGGCAAGATTCTAATATAGACACACACCTATGAAATTGGGATGGATAGATAGGTAGATAGACACAAAATCGATCATCTCACATATGTTGATTTACTCATATATCTGTATAACATAAGCCCTATCAAGTAAAGAATCTTCTGTTTCTCTGGATAACGGTGGATAATGAACTATCAAGTTACATTTTTCTGCTACCTTCATTGGATTCAGTGTGCAATCCTTTTAGAGAGGCTGTCCTACCACTTCTGTTCCTGTAGAAGAGTTGCTTAATGACAGATGGAGATATAAAAACACTTGAGTGGCAAATTTTCTTAGATTAAAATTTCAATATTTTAAAATTTAATCTCACAGCTGGGCAAATGGTATAATAAATTTGCATGCATGATTTGTATACTTTCTGCAATTGTTTGGAAGAGACTGTTTTGTCTTTTAAGATTGTTATCTAATTGTTTTTGTTTGAAACGTTAGGAACTGGAGATCCAGGCACGTGCACATGGCCTTCCAGTCATGTCTTCACTCAGTGCTGTTGATTTAGCTGCACAGGTCATCAAGCAACAGTCTTATCCAGAGGAGAACTCAGTAGACTACTCCCAACAAATGCCTCTGATACATGGACAAAATTCTGATGTTTGCGATGGATCTACAGCCTTTTCTGATCCACTTTCACACTTCACGGATTTGTCCTTCAGCGCAGCTTTAAAAGAAGAACAACGGCTAGAGGAAATTTTATTGGATGACACAGTGTCACCATTTGGAACAGACCCACTCTTGTCCTCCACATCCCCAGCTGCATCAAAAGAAAGCAGCAGGAGAAGCAGCTTTAGCACAGATGATGGAGATGATTTATAAAAGCAGAAAGAGTCTCAGACATCTCTAAACCACTTGCTAAAAGACTGAGTCGAATGTAAGCATTGTGTTTGTTCTTATTTTAAATACTTATAAAGAGAGATACTGTGAAGATCAATTACTTCAATTACCACATGACAAGGGTTTAAATCAGCCCTTACTTCACAGGAAAATGAGATGGACATGAACTCACACCACTCTGCCCCAAATTCATCCTCTGTTCCCAGCTGACATTTGCACAAATCTCTCTTCACTGGAAATATTTTTACTATCATTCCATAACTTTTTACAGTACTATGAAAATGGTTACCACAAAAGGAATACCCATGTTACAAAACTGTATTCAAACTCTTTTCAATCTGCTTACAATTTTCTTTGCTACAAATATGAGTTTTAGTCATTTTCTAATTTCTTTATTTTTTTATAACTAAAAATTCTACAAAATGTGAAGCAACAGAGAACTATTTAAGCTGGGAACTGTTACAGATTTTAAAATCTGAAAAAGCCAGATGGTAATGGTTTCACGCAAGTAAGCATGAAGTTTAGACTGTGTGGGCTTCTCTTTAAAAGGAGAAAATCCATTAAGCTTTCCATGGAATGCCATTAGGTTTTTTAAAATTTCATTTGTAGAAAAAGAACACTCTTTTAATATATATTTTAATGACACAGAAGAAAAATGGAAACTAACATAGTGACTCAAATGAACTCAGACAGAAAAAGATACAGCATTGCAGCAGAAAGACTTTATGGATGTATAAGACAGCACAGACACTCCATGTTACAATTAGCACAATTTAAAACAAGCATTACGTGTAACAGTGCTATGTCAGCTGCTTATTCAAGGAATATTCAAACAGTGTCTTTTTTTATGTGGAAGAAATCGGAATTCAGACATACAGCACTGTGCTGTTGGATGACGCTTTCAGTGTCCGTTGACAGCACAGTTAGGTTTTTCCCAAAAGGACTCTATCCATACTTGTGCTTTTGATCCATTTGGAAGCAGAAGGAAATGACGAGATCCCCATTGCATACACTTGAAACAATGAGAATTTAATTTCAAATTTGGCTTTGGATTCACTACAGAAAAGCTGGAAAGGAAGACTTTTCAAACTGAAAGGGATATTCAGAAACATTGATGTGATGCACTGCCTCTCATAACTACCTTGGTAGGAGGGGGCATTCAGAAAACTCACTTCTATACATAATGAAATTCTGGAGAATGCTGTATGTTCCTGAAGGATATTAAGTGCAATTATTCCAATTGTAATATTAATACATGGGAAAATAAACTGGAGCAGATTCTTCATAGTTCTTCCCCAACAAAAGCCAAAAGATCATATTAGGGAATTGTGGTTTAACCCCAGGCAGCCACCAAGCCCCATGCAGTTGCTTGGTCACTGCCCTGTCAGAGAGATTGGGAGAGAATTGGAAGGGTAAAATCTGGAAGACCCGTGGATTGAGATAAAGACAGTTTAATAGAGAAAGCAAAATCTGTGCACACAAGCAAAGTAAAACAAGGAATTAATTCACTGCTTCCCATGGGCAGGCAGGTGTTCAGCCATCTCCAGGAGAGAAGAGCTCCATCACATGTAAAGGTGGCTTGGAAAGACAAATGCCATCACTCCAAACTTCCCCCCCTTCCTCCTTCTTCACCCCACTTTACATACCGAGCATGATGTGATATGGTCTGGAATGTCCCCTGGGTCAATTTGGGCCACCGTCCAGGCTGTGTCTCCTCCCAGTCTCCCATGTGCCCCCAACTTCCTTGCCAGTGTGTCAGCATGAAAAGCAGAAAAGTTCTTGGCTCTGTGCAAGCCCTGGTCAGCAACAACAAAAACATCTCTATATTATCGACTCTGTGTTCAGCACAAATCCAAAATACAGCCCCATACCAGCCACTGTGAAGAAAATTAACTCTATGCCAGCTGAAACCACCACAGGAGTCCTGAAATGGTTCAAAATATGTTCAAAAGTGTGTATTAATTTTGCTGTCACTGAGCCTGCCTCATACTCCAGAAGTGTCACAGGTTTGGAAATACTAAGAAGAGATTAAAGTGGATTGCTGTTTGCATGAACATATTAATTTTTTTTAAACATAATATACGAAATCAGAGCAATCATTTCTTACTATTGCCTCTCGTATTATTGGGTACCTGGGCCCTCCTAACAGTCATTGGGAGGTTTGTGTTCCTCCCAGGCCATAGCACATTTCTGACCAACCCTGACAGTGTCATAGTAGTTTCATAATTGGAAAATTAGCAGCTGGGTAATAAATCACATCCAGATGACTATAACTGATGATGGAGTGTCCTATTTCACAAGAATATTTATGCTTTTAGGAGTCTCAAGGTTTTCTATGAGTCTGTGGAAACTACTTGGATGTAAGCTGACTTATATGCACAGACTTGAAGGGGCTTCGATACGCTCCCACTTCATGGATAAAAATAGTGACAACAAACAGGGCTCCGGTAATTTTATTTTGTTTGGGGTTTTTGTTTGTGTTTTTATTAGTTTGTTTTGTTTTGGTTTGGCTTTTTAATTTTATTTTTGGGGGTTTTTAGTGGTCTTTTTTTTTGTAGCAAGTAGGAAAGACAAACAAGTATTAACCAAAGATAACCAGATATAGGGCTGACCGCCATTTTAATTGGATTAATTAAAAGAGAAACCACTCTGTCATAGTTTTCCCAAAGACTAGCTAATATTGACATCTGAATACAAAACATGATGAATTAAAAGTAACATTTATGCCCATATTGTGTCTAGTGTAGTATGAATATTGTCCATTTCAGCTGATGAAAGGAAGGGTTATTTGGTTGATATCAAATGCCATTTGTTCTTGTACTGCAGTTTCTACTACATTAGTTTTAAATACACCAGTGTGGATTGTTCATAATGGAGAAAAAGAAATTAAATATGAATGTATTACATGATTTTCCCATTGAACTTTTACATGTTAGTTAGACCATACTTCTGAACTATATTGACTTTAAATAACATCCTGAATTTCATCACTTTTATAAGCGCTGTTCTAAAAAAAACATTATAGTGCATCCATTAAATTTTTTAAAGTTGATTTTCATTCTTCTGACAATTGCTTCAGTCTAAAGCACCACAATTTTTCTCTCTCTTCTTGCATGAGAAACTTAACACAAGATAGTCAATGCTCTTTTGCATTTATCATTAAACATATTCAAGCTGTCTTCCTTCACACAAAATCCCCAGCCCCCTTGCCCAAAACACTAAATGCATCAATACCTGCAGGTGTTTATTATGGCAATGGTATTTCACCAACATTACTTTTTTTCTAGTAGGAAGCCATCATAATTAGTATTTCAGCTAATAATTATAGCCTGGATTACAGCTTCACCCTTGAAATTAAATGGTGGTACAGACTGCAAAACCAATCTAGGACATTCTGGGGATTAATAGGTGCTACTGAAAGTATTTAGGAGATGCCTACGCTGGTAGTCATATCCCAGACTTTCTGGAGTAAACACTCCCTCTCCCACCCCAGCCTCGGAGATGGTGCTGTGAAGCTGACAGGACTGCTAGGGCAGAGCCAAGTCCAGTCCTACCAGCTTGTGCAGAGGAAAGGGATTTCATAACTACAGGGAAAAATTCTGACATTTTTCATCAGTGAGAATTTCTTCACTGTCCATGCAAGTTTTATTGGGATGAAATGTGGTGCAAGCAAAATACACTTTTTAGCTGTTTCCAACAGAGATCTGTTTAGTGAAATCTCGTGAAAGAGATGCATAATATGCCAGTGGCTCTGGGCATAGAAAAGAACTTCAAGTCTTACAGAGCTTGACCTCACGCTGGGCAGGGGGTAGAAGTGGCTGTTTTTGTCAAGATGTTTTAAATGAGGAGTTCTTGCTTGTTCTCGGTAGCAGCTGTTCAAAGCTGGTGGACGTATTCCTACAGAATCCGCAAAACAGCAGACCGATAATTACACAAAAGGAAAGGGAGCTGAAATATTAACATCCTGTTTAATTCCTGACATGGATATAAATGCTATACTAAGAAGAGAAAACTAAATTATTTCATTGTGCATAGCATGGATAGTGTGAAAAGCTAAAGTAACGGCAAACAGTTTTAACAAACAGGAACACAGTTGCTTTATATAATAAAATAACTAAATATAATTCAGTTGCTTAATCTTAATAGAACATTGATATAATTATAATACTTTTTGAATTTAATAGGACTGTATATATGAATGGAGGATGTAAAATTATTGTAATTTAAAATTATGTTAAGTCTCTTAGATAAGTAAAGGCATTTACATTGCTATTTGAGACTGTAGAATATTTTTATAATAATTGCTATTTTTCATTGTTAACCATATAGTATCTTGTTTTCTAAGTCATTGTATGGAGACAGAATGTACTTTGTTACGCACTATACATGCAATCTCTTTACAATTATATTTTATACTTGCTGGCATTTTATGTTTATTATATGAATATAATTAAAGGACTGAAATTAAAACATTTCTTTATATGTCCCTTGTGAAACCTCACTTTCCAGACCCTCAAAAAATGCCACCAAAAGGCAATGTAGCAACATCCACTAAAAACATCTGAGATACCTAACAGACAAAACACTTCACAACTGCTAAACATTTAGTCCATTAAGATACATCATGATCCAGTAGCATCCCATTAATAAAAATAATTGATACATTCTTTAATATGGTCTCCTGCCATCTGCTTATTCCTGCTGCTAGGGCTTTGATTTATGAAAAGTGTTTTCAGAATATTGCAAAATTGCTAGCAGGCATGATGATATCTGTTAAATCGCTAAGAAGCTCTACAAAAACCTTTTAATGTACTAGATGTTCCCCAGACAATCTAGGATAAACAGAATATTGTATTTTAAAATGTAAAACATTTTTTAAAGCTGATAATTAGGTAGCATTTGGCACTAAAATATACTCACTTAATGAAGTAAGTAAGGATTCAGATTTAATTTTGAATTCCTAATATCAAAAGTGCTGCATTCTTTAGATGATATTTGGTGCTTTCTGTGCATGAAATGATGTAAAAGTTGTTGAGTAGTAATATAAATTTCAACTATAGTTTTGTAATAGTTCATTGTTTCATGTAAAATAGTGCTCATTGTTTGTATACATCAGATAAACATTCTATTTGTAATAAAGATTTCCCCAGGCTCTTTATTTTGTCAAATCGTTAAGACACCCCTATCAGTATTAAAATGGAATATTATTATAAATATTATTTAAAGTTCAGTGATTATGTATGGAAAGAAGCTTTGCTTTTTTACATATTTATTATGTACTTAGGATTTGACCATAAAAGGTACTCAGTGCCTTTGTGAAGGGACTGAGAGCCCCCAGTTTGCTTTTTAGAAATCCAACGTTCAGCCTATTGCAGACTCAGATACTTAACAATTAAATAAACAGTGTCAGAAAAAAAAATCAGAAGTTATTTCAGAGAAAAGCGCTATATGATACACTGCTTGATTAAAAGTAGTGAGGTTTGCAATTGACAGATAAACAGGTTTAATGTCAGCATCATTTGTGCTGACAACCAATGGGAGATTAGAGGAAAATGTATGAAGTTGTGATAATAATCAGATCAAAAGTCTAATTATAAAGGAGACTGCAGCAGTGAAGTATGCTAAGGCTTATTGGTTAAATCACTGGTACCCATCAAGTTAAATATATATCAGTTTCATTAATTGGCAACCACAAGACAAGTGTTCTATATTCAGGGTGGTGATGATTTTGATATAATCCACCACATTGTGGTTAAGTATATGATTCATGTAATAAGAAGAAGGTGCCTCCAGGCTATTGTTCCTACCATGGATTAAAATTTACATATTGCTTCTCCTTATGTCAAAACATCTGGTGCCTGCAAATGCTAACATTTCGTTAAAAAGTTTCACAAGATAGGAAAAGTGGATTGGAAATATTGCATGTGAATCATTCAAGCATTATAATGGAATAAGAAGCTGAGTTATGAACAGGCAGATGGAACAGCAGTATAGTCAAAGAGATTCATATGGTTATGAGTTCGAGACAACACCTTGTAAAAGAAGGGGAAATGCCCCAAATCATAGAAATAACCAGTGAGTTTTTTTCAAATGTCACTGAGATATACAATCCTGGTTGCTTTCCAAACTGCATTTTCCCCCCAAAATTAGATTCCTCTATCTAAGTATATGTACTAAAGTGCTAAGATTGTGTTTAATACATTCATTTAATTCATGCAGTTTAAGATGTTGGCATTCTTACCTGCCATGTAGTTTCCTCAGAAAATTTCATAGCTCTTACATTTACTTTCCTATTTTACAGCAGTATATCCGGGTACAATAAGGTAAATTTCAAAAGATTTAAATGGCAAATTATCTTAATTATCTTAATTCCTTGGAAAACCTATCAATCCTTGCATTATCACCTAGACCTATACTTGAGACCTTTTTCCCTTTGATTTCCAGGTGGGACTTAGGATGTTAATTTTCAGTTATTAAAACTTTGTGGGTTTTTTTTCTGATGCTAGGTTGTCAAGAAAGTTACACATCACAGATTGCAGATACATTACTGTTGGAAACTTTCCTCTGTGTGAAAGAAGGCAATAAACAGCGTTTTCTGTGAAGTGCCTTGATTCAAGTGATATCTATTAATTTTCTGGAATCTATGCATAAACATTCCTAGATGGGTGTTTTGTTTTGCGAAAGAGGAACAAAAAGTATTCAAAAAGTAGTGGCTCTGAAAAGTGCTTTTTCATTTTTAAAACACACTCCTTGGATTAGAAATTTACTTTTTCTTTTAGGCGTCTGGAATTCTAGAATGTAATATTTGTGCGGCCTAAGTTGCCACCCAGTGATGCCTCAGGGACTTCTCAGGACTGTGTATGTGCAACTCATGCAGCTGTGACAGCATTTGCTCCATTCTGCAACCAGTCCCACTGCCAGCAGATTCAAATGAACCAAGCCTCTGGTGGTGAGCTCCATGGTCCCATCTGTCCAAAGAAGGATACCTCTTCCCAGTTTCACTTTCCACCTGGATTTCTTCTTCAGAGCTGGCATGGGTCTCGTAATAATTCTGCTCCAAATCCACAGCTGGGTCATTTTTCAATCCTGCTTACGTCCAACAGGTTCAAAATCTGTAAGTATAAAACTGACATTACTCAATCTGGTATTGGCCCATGATAGCAAGCCAGGATTTGGCAACATACTTGAGCTCCTCTGCAGAGTTCCCAGACTTCTGAGCCAGAGGAGATTTAACAAGAGGGCAGCCAAAGCCTAACTCAGACCAAGAGCTCTCCCTACTAGTAACCTCGTGAGAGCATTAGTTTTGTTAATGGTAGCTAACAGGGGTTTTGGTTTGGTTTTAAGTACATTACCGAAAAATGTGTTTGTATGTTGTGTTTACTTGTAATGGACTCGTCATCAGTTACCAAAGATTCAAAATTATTTGAATTTAATATTCAGAATTTGACAAAAATCTGTAAGCTAAAGTATTTTACATACTCTTCCAGGAGTAGGTTGAGTTAAAGGAAATGTTTCTTTTTAAAAAATAACATGACAACCCTAAAAATTCTCAACATAATATCTTTTTATCGATTAATTTTTCTGTGACATGGGTACCTCCTGTCATCATTAGGGAGAGGAACCTCACCAAGAAAAAAAATCTTGTATTGCTACAGAGCCATGTGGAAAGTAAAGGGAATAAGAAAAGAAATTGGAGAAACACCATTCCATCATTTCCACTGGAAAATAGTTTCTATTGTAGAACAGTTAATATACACAGCTGGTTTGCTATAAAAACAAACTGACACAAAGCATTCTAGTCTTACTGCAAAGTAAAGCAAGCATGGTCAATCTTAAGTTTGGACCAGAGGACTGACTCCTGCAATATGCACCCAAGGGGCATTGTTTCCACTTCGGACTTTGCACTCCAAATTACACTAAATTTGACTCACTCTTTTCAGTGGGGAGAGAATCCTTTGGGCAAGTGAAAGCAAAACATGAGATGACTGAAGTTAAGGAGCATGGAAAACAAAAGAAGGTACATTCTTGATTCCAAAATGTCACAAATGGGATCTAGTACACCCAAAGGAAGGTCTCTGCTCAAGGGCAAATATCAGCCTGAGAAGCCGAAAGAGGAGAGCTCTGGCAGAGCCCATCCCTTCCCAAAGGAAAAGAAAGGAGCTTATTTCAGGGTATTTGCAGCTTCCAGTGGGGTAAGTTATGAGTACCCCTTGTCACTCACCTCTCACATTATTCTCTCCCTTTTCAAACTGTGCCTAATTCTGAAGGATAAAACAAAAATATTCTCCCCTCTCTTCCTCCCTTCGAGGCTCGTGGAAGTGTGAGGAGCATCAGCTCCTCCTGCTTCTCAGGGATCAGCTGCAGCCCCAGGTGAACCTGCCAGACCAGTCAGTGTTTTAACAGGTTGGTAGCTGTGAAACAGTGGCAATACATTATTGGTGACAAGTATTTACGTGATTATTTTAAAGGCCAGAAAGGGTTTTTACATATTTTGATCTTGAAAGTTACCAAGCATGGGAATAAAAGAAACATATTTGCCCTTTAAGCCCTATTGTTTCAGAAGAGCTAACTTAGTTTTGATGCTTTTGATGCCCTGAAATCCCAAACTGAATGGTTATTGGCTTCAGGCACTCTAAGTGTTGCTAGAAGGTACACATGCTTATTCTTGGTAATCTTGCTGGTGGGAGCAGGCTCTGCATCAAGGGCATGTTGGCTTTACTGAGGATTTCCTTCTAAATAAGGGTTTATGCTTGCACTTACAAAATTATTTTTTGATAGTTCAAGAAAAATATGGTTATTACTGCAGCTATCAGCCTCAAGTCCTATTTTGAACAGTGAAGTAACTCGGAGAAATAAGTAAATTTCACACTAAAATATTTGCAAAAATGTGCCTATTTGGACTTTCCCCTTCAAAGCCCATTTCCTGAAGCAGATGTCTGAAGTCTGAATACAGGCCATGGATTACTTTGTTTAGAGGAACTAATTTCTTAAGCAAACTGAAAGCAAGTGATTCAGTACCATTCATAGACTGTTTCAGTGAGATTGTAGCTTTCTTATTTTCTTTCTCTCTTTGTTTAACTGTATTGTTAAAGTGCTTGTGGTAGATTCCAGTAAGAGCCAGAAAATTTAAAAGTAGAAACAGAGGCAGTGATCTGACTGACAGCCAAATCAGACTTCTGTATATACTCTGAAGTACAGACACAGATTTTGTGTACAGAAATAATTAAGGTCCTAAGTGTCCTCCTCAAATTCAGTCTGCTGGTGTGTGGAGCTAAGATGTTACTCAGAGAGTGGCACAAGGAACTGATCTTGTAGAAAGCACTGCAGTGTTATCATACTTTCCAAGACTTGTTTCTTTCCTCCTTTATGAAGTAACTTCATAAACATCACTTTTCTATTCCATTATTACAGCACATCTGCTATCAAGAAGGCTGTGGAAGCCCTGTTCCCATTTAGTGCAAGGTCCTACATTATCTCTCTTGTCTATAAAATACAGGGGTACTTAGGTCTTTATTATAAATAATAATACGTGTAGGCGATGCATGATTCTAATGATGTAATTCAGTTTCAGGTTTTTACTGCCATTCATAAACTGCTTCAGCAGACTTCTTGTAATTTATGATATCAATAGAGCCCCTTAAATTACATCCTAGATTCTGCCATGTATTGCCCTATGAAAGAAAATGGCTTTGTATCCAATATCACTGTAAGAGGAGTGCTAAAGGGAGAATGAACCAAAAGTCAAGTGCCCTTTATTGAGAGTGAAAATTGCCTTCATGGTGTGCAATATGTGAGAACTGAACACTTGAAAACAACTGCTGCAATCCTAGACTTAATTGTTTGCTTTGTAACTATGTGGAGCTTCCTAATACTGGTTTGCAATAAGCTTGTCAGAGTCACAAGAAAGGTGAGGGTGTCTTTCACTGTGCTGTACTTTTTGGACCCACAGCTTTTAACTCTGAGAATGTCAGGGTCAAAATACCTGCTGAACATTTTGGAATTGTCCAGTCTGATTCGGGAGCTTCTGTGTCTTGCAGGGACTGCCTAGCATGCCAGGACCTGTTGGAGGGAAGCAGAGCTCCCAGGCTGAAAACATTAATCCTGAAGCCCATGTTGCCTAGAGTAGTGATGGCACTTGTACAAGAGCCAAATATTCTTGGCTGTGCCATGAATCTGCACTGACAGTTTTGAGTATTTCCAGTCTTGACCCACACACAAGTTGTCTTGTCTTCCTTTGCTAGGCAAGAGGAAAAATCCCAATGCACCCATTAGAAGATGGATCACAGCATGGTAGGCTATTGCCTCCACAGTTTTTTTTTTCCTTTCTTCTTCTTCCTCCTGTAAAACCCTCTAAGGAGGTCAAGAACTGCAGGTGGTGAGGGGACTCTTCAAAACTAAGCAGAGGGAACTGGCCAATTTAGCACTGAGTTATTTTAATTCAGGTGCTTTCTTCTTCTGCAATGTGTAAACTCTCCTTGAGCAGAGGACTCCTGGGGGGTAGTGGCTGGAGGGGATCCATCACTGCCTTGGTTCCATCAAAGCCCTTCTGGGGACAGGGAGGTGATGTGGAGGCACTGAACCTTGCTGGGGGACAGCTCATATAGTTCCCCACCACATGAATGCTTTTATTCCTGTCTAAGGAATTATATTTCTCTGCTAAAAATCAACAGAAAATGAAGTTTTACAGAACCCATACTTGCAGAACCAGACAAGCTTCTGATTTCAGAACAGCAAGCGCATTCAATTGTTTCTGTTTCAACAACAAAAGCCATTTGTATAAGATATTAAAGCTGGATTCAGAAGAAACACTATAACCAGGATACTGGCCAAAATATTTGAGATGTTAATGGAATTTTTAGTGGGTTATTTTTACTATTTGCATGTACTTCTAATTTTTCAAAGTATTTAAATGGAGTTTGACCTTGGTTATTACCTCTGAGGAACGGTGACTTTAGAGCTGTTCTCTTGCAGAAGGTGCAAAACACAACCTTAGGTGATTTTGTATGTGGAGGGAAACTCTCGTAGCTTTCAAGGCTGTTCAGCTGATATTATATGGGAAAAATAAGATTTATTTTGTTTAAACAAGAACGGAGACATGAAGAAAAGACTTGTTCTGAACATCCCACATAAGTTTGAAAAAACTTTGTCTCGGACTTAACTTTGAATGTTAAATACACTGACACCTTGAGACAGAAATGCAGTGGAGGCAAACAAGATACAGCATGTGAAAACTTCTTGGCTTTTTTAAGATAGTCCTCTAATCTTACTATACCTAGCAATTTATATAGCAGAATATATCAACTCATAGGAATGTTATCTAGACTACTTTTATTGCTTTTACTGTTTTATTTCTTTTTATTTTTTCCAGTGCAATTTAATTCTAGTGGCACTGTGTAATTTTCATCAACAAAAGAAATTAAATGTATACAGTAGAAAATGGATCCTGTTTTAAAATGCTCTGACCTGTCAGATGTCCATTAATCTACATATATTCCATGTAGGAAGTAGAAAGCAATATGAGTTTTCACATTCTTTGTATTTAATATTTACCTGTGGGCATGTATAAAAAAATTCTAATAAATCCACAGCTACTTACAATTTACAGAATGGGACTAATGCTGGTAGTTGATCCTAAACTGACACAAACCAGATATTCTCTTAATGTTACTCCAAGGAATTTTAAACTGACTCTGTTAAAGCCAAGGTTATTTGCCTTGGGGATGCCTAATGGAAGGGTTATTATAACACTGTCCACAAATAGGTGTCTTGAGAGAGCCAGGGCCGTAATACTTCATTGACAGCTAATAGATTGTGCTATTGCTGTATCATAGTCATCTTTGAGGCCAAAGGTCACACCTCTTCCTTAATATTTAAATAAAGATACTTGACTAGAGCAGAAAACAGCTTATTGCCAGTGATGGCTGCTGCTCAATTTACAAGAACCTTTACAAAGTCATGCTAATTCCTGGCCTCCTTAGAATGCACGATAACCTTTCATAAATCCATCTTTTCCAGATGTCCTTGGAAATGACAGTTATAAAACTACAAATGATTTGTAATGCAAAATGGGACTGACAGACTTGGAGATTAGTTCTCAATGTACTAAAATGACTAAAGACTATAGCTAACAGAAGACTTAAACTGCATCAATAAGTATCTGCCAAAACAGCTCACAAGTATCTTCAACATGTTCAGTAACAGCTGGAAAATAAGGAATACTCATGATTGTCATATGAAAAATGGCAAATTTTCCTCTAACGGTCTCAGAGAAGAACTTTGTTTCTGTGGGTCAGTCTGGAAGGCAGATTTTGAATTGCTCATGCTTCAAATTCAGCATTTTATTTGTCTGTATTTTCTCATTCATGAACAGGACTGTTCATGAACCAAACATAGTTTTTTATGAGATGAAATTCTACTTACACACATCACAGTTCAAACTGATTATAGAGTGTATTCAAATTTAGAAAGTGCTACCGCAAATACATTTTGTTAAAAAAGAAATACTCATTTCACATTCAAGGAGAATATCCTCTCAAGATTTTGAAAGTATATGTGACCAAGATTTCTGAGTTTCACTAAAAAACACACTATAATTTATATTTATGAATAATTTTGTTTTCTGTTAATACAGGGAATGCTTCATAATTCAGAAAAAAAATCTTTACATATAGCTGTATAAAGGATCTATGAATTTTTCAATAATTCCAGAAGTCTATAGAAATCAAAAGGCATAACAGTTGTTGTCAGAGTTACCTAGAAATGCAGTCTTCTAGCTAAGGCAAAAATTACTTTCTAATACTAAAAAAAATTAAGAGGAGCCCGACCGAAGTCAGGTAAAGCATTAGAGTGACAGCAACAGCTCATGGAACCAGTGCTAGGAAAGCAACCTGCATTATGGAGTGTATTCATGACCCCTCTGTTTGTTTTTTCTCTCTTAGTTTCAATGTACTAGCTCACACTTTTGTTCTCAGATCCTTTGTCTAAAAGACTTTAACCCTGGGAAGTGTTATTTCTGGAATTTGGAGGCATTCATTGAGTTAATGAAGTATTAGGTGAGGTAAATAAAAAATGTTATAGATCAGGTTAAGGATATATGTTATTACAAAAGTAATTTTGTTCATCTTTTCATATTGTTAAAGCTACCTGGGAAAATGATAATATATATTAAAACAAATCTCATAGCTTAATTGGTCACAAATGTGTTCCTAGCTTTTGTTCATTTGGGAATTATTTCACAGTCCTGGTTTCTACAGAGATATTAATTCCCAAGTTTTATATGGATTATCAAAACACATTTGAGCCAACTGTCTGTTCCCACACATTTTACCTCACTTGTACAGTCTTTCTGTCATGCCAATGATTGTTTGCCAAGGCATAATGATGTTGTTCCTGCTCCCAGATTGAATTAGTGAAAGTTATTAATCAGTCACTCCCTAGTTTATGAAGAAAAACTATTCATATAGATGCTAAGGAATGGCATTAATAAAGAAATCCATTTGAAAAACAGATCTTCAGCTTTAAATCGTGGTTTGCAAGCCATGATCTTATTTTCCTCCTAGCTCTATTTTGTTTTTTTTAATAAAAATATCTGATTTTATATTCTGAAGCTCAGACACCAGCTCAGTGATATCATTTTTTGTGATAAGTCAAGGAGGCAAGGGAATAAAGCTTGTGTAGTAACTACTTTGCCCCATCTTTTCTTTTTATGGGCTATGGTGTGACTCTTGGAGAGGGTGCTGTGCAGGGCCAGGAGCTGGACTCGATGATCATTGTGTGTCCCTTCCAACTCAGCTTATTCTGTGGTTCTGTGATTCTGTGACTCTGTGATTCTGTTGATCCAACTGGGAGGTCTTTTCTCAGCTGTCACTATATGTTCATTCTCGATGCATGTCCTTTCTCCTCTGGGACCTTCCAACTTGCCTCCCTGCATAATTTATTGCAAACAACCAGCTAAACCAGAGCCAGGAGGAGGGGGATGTGGATTTTGACAAGATCTGATGTTCTGAGTGCCTGAGGACCACGATGAGTTTGGTAGGTATGTGCATGTTCAAAGGAAACTGTGTGTGTTGGCATAACCTAGTTTGCAAAATAGCTACAGCAATGTGAGATGAAGCCACATTTCAGATGTTGGTTGTCACTCTTCAGGTTTCTTAGCAGGAAGTCCAGTAGTAGACTCCGGTGCACGGCAAAGAAGGTTCGCTTGAGCCAAGCTCTGTAGAGTCTGCAGTGAAGGTGAACAGCAGTAGCCTCAGAAACACCTACATACACCTTGCAAGCAAATGTCTCAGTACTGTGGTGCAAGTGTGTGAAGCACATATGGACCAGGGGGACAGAGGAGCAGAGGTCTGTGAATGTCACAAAAGGTTGCCCAGATGTTTAAAGAGATTTTTATGTGCCCAGTAACACTAATACAAATTCAATGATTACTGATGCATTGTTTCATATTTACACTGGAATATTGGTGTCTGGTGGTTTTATCAGTGATAAGAAGGATAAAAATGTTTTCTAGGTGTTTTCCCTGATAGTTCAAATAATGATAATGTACACGGTTAACCTATTTCCCCAAAAAGTATACTCCTACATATATTCCTCTCATTTGAGGGACATAGGAACAGAGTGTTTTCCTGTATAGATGTTTAAGAAAAATATACTGAAAAAGTAAGGAAAGTAATTCTCTGATATTTTAAGTTTACAAAGTTCTATCTGTTTGTACTATCAGAAAATGAAAAATAAAAAGTGTGAAGAAATATCACAGTGAGAGAAACCTTTGGTTTGGGATTCCTTAACTCAAGAAAACAATCCCTGAACTTGCCACATGTACTCAGAGATTAAAAAGAAACGGAGGGAGTATTGGATGGCTACATATGAAATGGCTTTACTCTGCCAATCTGTTCTAAACCAATATTTCAATTTCAGTAAGAAAATTGAAACCATGTGCATCTTTGTTGGAATGATTGGTAAATTACACTTGGTTAACCATTTTCTTTCTGTTCATTCCCAATATGGTATCTTTCCTCAATTT
Source organism: Ptilonorhynchus violaceus (assembly GCA_013397565.1). Taxonomy (NCBI): domain Eukaryota; kingdom Metazoa; phylum Chordata; class Aves; order Passeriformes; family Ptilonorhynchidae; genus Ptilonorhynchus; species Ptilonorhynchus violaceus. The sequence goes on from VZRJ01004190.1 coordinate 510,539, forward strand.
TTTAAACTTTTTTGCAGGATTAGCAATGAATCTTTTCATGTTTAAAAGATCAGCACATATTTTATGCACAAAGATTGCATCGCCAAATAAATTTCTGCAGTAGACCACCTACAGCAATACTCTAAATAATATTTAGAAAGGAGTCCACCTACAGGGGAAAAGTAGCCCAGACACCTATTTGATCAGAGATGATGAGGCAAAGATGATGAACTTATTCACTAAAGTAGTCTCCGTAGTTCTTCTGCCATAAGCAATATATTCAAGGAACTGATTGATAAGACTTGTTTTCATGCAATAAACATTTGAAGGATGAAGAATGAAAATTGAAGATACACCATGTAAGAGTAAATGTGATCGGAACACAAAAAACAGGTGGCCGAGAGGAGATAATACAGCATATGAACTATACCATTAACTTGTCTTTTGTCTTCCAAAAGGAAAGAGAAAACAACAACTAAAAAAAAAAAATCAAGGTTTTACTCCCTTTTTAATGTCATTGCTAACCCAAACTACCATGTACTTCTTCCTTTCCCCGGTGATGGACTATTGTCACCTAGAAAACAAAGCTATAGGAACAAACTTTATCCTATTAAAATGGAATCTACTGAAAAAGATAAATGCTCTCATTGCAAATTCCAAAGTGCCAGTTGTCCGATTCATGGGTTTGCTGAAATACTCACACACAAGTAACAAATGGGTTATCTTGACAAATTGCTGAGAACTGTTGGTAAAATTCCTGAAAGAACTGTGAATAACCTGTGTGATGAATGGGGTCGAGAAATCTCATCATCTCCATATATGTGAGGACAGCTTAATTAATTCAAATGAAGAAATTAAAGGTGTACGAAGGGGATTAAGGCAAAAGCTGAAAATAAAAATAGATCTGCAAAGTGTTAGATGTCTCCCAGCCTCAAAAGAGATCAATTAAATCTTTACAAGAGAAAAGGCACTGAAGAGGTCTCCTGTGGGGCCAGCAAAAATCTGAAGTGTAATATTTTGGAAATACCATAATTCAAGGAGAATACAATGTGTTATTTTTATACGCTGCAGAACCCCACAGCTCCACCTCCCTTTCCTGTTAAAAATGCTACCCAACTAGCTTAATACTCAAAACTCTTTGACACAGTGTCCTGGATTTTAACACTTTCTGCCTATTGTATTTTCCAGGTCTGCAGCAGTTCCAGAAGGCGGTCCCTTCAGTGTTATTATTCTCCATAAATCAGAGAGGAGTGATTGATTCCTTTAAAAATTATGTGTACTGCATGGGAGACTGGCTGGTAAACATCGTGATAGTAAACAGCCCTTCTCTTTTTTTTTTTCATATTTTTGAGAACCCTGCACAAAGAATTTAAATTTCTGATGAACTGCTTGCTCCTTCTCTAATTAGCATTAACACTAAAAACACTATTCACTATTCATATTTGCTCATCTCCTTATCTTAGATTAACCACTGTTTAATATGTGGTTAAAATTATTCTGCACATCGTCAACTGATCTATGTGAAACAGCACAGAGAACAAAAGAAGCTTAATCTTCCATGAAGCTTCAGTCAAGTGAAACTGTACATAATCCAGAGACAAGTTTCTTTTTGATAACCTGCACTTAATACACACTGCATGTCCCCTCTCGCTCTGTCCCTGCATTATTTTGAATCTGCTTATTAAAACAAAAAATTGCCCTGATTATTATTATTTGTATTTTTCTGGATTTCACACACTTTGGCCCTTATTGTGCAAACTCTTTGCACTGGGCCTGATAGTTGAGCTGTCCCATGGACATGACTCTGTGTTAACAGATGTGACACCAACATGACCACTACATGCAGCAAGAAAGAAGACTTTGTGAGATGAGGCTTTCAATACTGACTGTAGCTGCAAATGAAACAAACAAGTTGTCATTTGGGCTGCTAAGATAAACAGAAATTTAAAAATTAAACAAGATACTTCCCATAAACAAGTAAAGCAACAAGATATCAATATATGGAATTATTAAGGTGTGACAGCACCTTATTATTAATAAGAACCCAAGTTGTATCATTGAATCCTGTATTTTTCCAAATTCCCCACTTAAGTAAGTCTGAGGGCTCAACAAACAGGTGCAGCAAAACAACCCAAATTTCTGTAACTTGAAATATTTTATATTTAAAAAAAGAAAAGTCACATGGGATATATAGCAACACTTTAATTTCTAACGTCACGTCCCACAGCACACTGCTGCATAAAGTGGTAAATTAAAGCCTGAAACGGAGCAAAAGGCAGTTTTGTCCCTTTAGCCGAAGAGGCCTGTGGCAGAAGCGGGATGCCAGAGGCCATTCCAGCAGAGGAGCGCGGCCCCTTGCCCCGCAGCCCGTTCTCCGCACAGGCGGGAGCTCCGGCGGGGCGCGGCGGGTGCGGTGCGGTGCGCGGAGCTGTGCGGTTCGGGGCAGGGCGCTGACCGAGGCCGGGCGTTGCAGAGTGTGGTGTGGAGCGGTGCGGTGCAGCACAGGGTAGTGTGGTGTGGAGCGGTGCGGTGCACGACAGAGCAGTGTGGTGTGGAGCGGTGCGGTGCAGGACAGGGCAGTGTGGTGTGGAGCGGTGCGGTGCAGGACAGGGCAGTGTGGTGTGGAGCGGTGCGGTGCAGGACAGGGCAGTGTGGTGTGGGTGCGGTGNTGTGGTGTGGAGCGGTGCGGTGCAGGACAGGGCAGTGTGGTGTGGAGCGGTGCGGTGCGGAGCGCGGCGGTGTGGAGCGGTGCGGGGCAGGCAGTGTAGTGCGGTGCGGTGAGGTGCCGTGCGGTGCTGCGTAGTGCGGCGCGGAGCGGAGCGGTGCGGTGCGGTGCGGAGCGGTGCGAGGACAGAAGGTGCCGGCCCGGCCCGGCGCGGCGCTGCGGCCGCTAGAGGTCTCTCTCGTTACAGCTTTCCCGCTCCTGCGCCCGTTAATTATTTTACTCAAAGGGACAATTCTGCCTTTTCGATTGGAATGCCTCATTTTAAGTGGTGTGCTAGAGAAAGATATAATGCCTCCTTAGCTTGTTCTCCTGCTGATGAGTAGATGTTGGGTTGACTGAATGAATCATCCTGGGTATTTTAATACACAATGGATATACTTTAGCAGAGGAGTTTGAGCTTTCACCTTGGCTTCCAAAAGGTTGAAAATTTGACCAGATAAAACAATATGCCTTGGTAAAAAGGGCCTTACTATTGAGAGAAGGGCAGCATGATACTTCAAACTTTCATGAGGACACCTGGGATCTGGTATATACTTAGATCCCATAATTGCAAACGTGAACCCTTTTACAATCATTTCTATTCCCTTTTTTTTGGGAAAAAAAAAGGCATATTTTTCCCTATAAGTTGACAGTAAAGTTCTAGTGTATAACTACTTCCACTTGCTCATGCATTTTTCTTTGAATAAAAAGTGTGATATTAACTATGGTAGTCATCTTTCTTACTGTAATATTATGAAAAAAAGCCCCATCAAACTTCTTTGTTTACAATATTCTTACATGATAACATTACATTACAAACATTACTTACTTGTATGATGTTCCTTTCCTTATACTTGCTACACAGATGAAGCACAATGTTATTCAACTTACATAATGTTGTGTTCTTCTGGTTAACAAAAGCAAAGGCCATGAAGAAAACCGAACAAAATTCAAACACAACCCTACCTCCATTATCAAGGCAAATACTGTTTGAAGAAAGCACAGCAAAGCAAATTGATGTCAGCTTTAAGGGACTATAAAGATCCATGGGACAGAAAGAATTTTTCGATTTTCAAGGACAGTACAGGAAGAAAGGTGAAGAGAATCTTCTTAGCACAGGTGGGAAATGTGGGAGGGAAAGAAGAACATACTGCAACCACTCATTGACAGTAACATACCGAAGTAAGTCAGAATAAGGGATGAGATTCCTGTATTAAACAGAGAAGTAGACACTGTGCAACAGTGGGGAAAACAGAAAGGGGTTTGAATTAGCAGCAGTGAGGTGATACAACCTGGCCAAAATTAGGAGATGAAAAGAAGCCAGAAAGCTATGGAAAAAAGATACTGTATCAAAAAATACTGTTAACTGAGCAAGAAAGCACTATAAGGAAATGTTATGGGGCCATAATCATACCATTCAGGCTGTGCTGAAGGAATTCAAGGTGAGGCCTATTTCCTACTAACAAACTGATAAATGGAGTTACAGTGCGAGTACGTACTCCCCACAATATCTTACCAGGATTGTTAAAATGTTAGTGTAGGCCTGGATTCTGATTTCACTTACACCACTTTCACCGTAGCGCAGCTGCAAATCTCAGTGGAGTTACTGCTTATTTACAGTCCTGTGAGATCACACTCAGGATTTTAAAAAGCAAAGACGTTCTCAGTATTTCTTTTATGATTCCAAATTGCTTGTTCAGTAACAAAAAAAAAAAATATTTCTCTCAAAGATTTTAAAGGGCCTCATTTTCAATATCCAGGTTCATCACTCTCACTGTTCCCACATTTCCAGAGTAAGTGTAGATTGCTACCTGCCCAGTCTTGCCTCTTGGCTTTATGTTTGCCTAAGCACATAAAGCTATGCAGGTGCTAAGCAGTAGAAAATCATGCATTCATAATTCTTAGTATAATTGTGCTGTTCAAATGTTTTATAGACTAAAATCTGGACTGTGATACTCCTATTACAAGAGTTTTGCAGAGCCAGACACCCTGACCAGGCTACGGTAGGCTGACACATATTGTGAGGCTGTTGGCCTACTTTAATGAAGCTTCTGGCACCTGGTGAGACACTGTTGTTTTACCTCTGCATAGGGAAATTGAATCACGCAGCTGCCAACTTGTGTGTTTAAATTCTGTTGTTCAAGTGAAGAAAGAAGATTTTTGAAATCAGAGAAGGCAAAGCTGAGAGTAGAACCACTAGCTTGTAGGACAGCATGATCACTAAACTCACAGCTTTCCTGCAGTGAGCATCTTCTTGATTCAGTGTGGAGAGGTAAACCCCTCTTTCCCTGACCAATGGAAATCCTGGGAGGTTGAAACGTTTGCATAGTTATCTGAGTCTAGTGGCTGCAAGCGTCTTTCCATTATGTACGAGGAAGGTGGTGGTAAGAAACCTTCTTCATCTTCTTCTGCATGAGGAGGTCATTTTTGTTTTGAAATCCTGGTAGACATTCAATGCAGTTAATTTCACCATCATTTACAGTAGTTCCACATGGATCATTGTAGCCTGAGGGCTATCATTACTGCTAGGGCTTACAGAAGGGGAAAGAAAGACCAGATTCATTATTCATTTGTACTGAAGGGAGAGGGAATGAATCCAGAGAGACAGCGTGGTCATAAGCAGAACCCGGTTTTCCCCACTCACATTGTATCCACTGGGCTACGCTGCCTGTGGCATGCATCAGGGGTAAGAAATACATTAAGTACAAGTGTCTGCCCAATAAGCTGTGTAGCTCCTGCCCATCTCCTGGGGCAGAGCAGCCCCACTACTGCTTTGGAGTAGGGACTGCAAAGTGACAGCAGAGGCCAACAGCCCAATCCTTGCCTGTCTAGAGAAACATCCCAGCCTGGTAAGTAATGGGGAAGGGCTGCCATGTCTTTAGCCAGAGCTGGACACAGCTGCAATGGTGACACGTAGAGAGCAGCATTTTCTTCAGCTCATGACCCTGAGTATGGACTTCTTATTTTCTCCCATAAATCCATTGCTATTAACTGCTGCATTAAATAGACCCATGACCCCAATATTTTTAGTTCATCTTTTCCTGGACTCTGGCTTGGCTATTACTATAAATTAAGAAAATAAGAAAGGATAGTATTATCTCTGGAAGTGTCCTTGTTCTGCAGACCCCTCACCTGCTATCAGTAGTAGCTACAGCTTTCAAACAGCCTGCTTCTGTGCTTTGCTAGGTTTTGGGTTTGGGTTTTTTTTTGGTTTTGGGTTTTCTATTTACATTCACACAGGGCAAAACATACCTGGTCAGTGTGGCAGGTTTATAGATGATGTTCTTTAACAGCAGTGCTGACCAAAGAGTTATCCTATGTTACTTCTTTGGGAAGATATTTCTCTACATGTTGGACCCCACAATGGCTTTGGTGGAGATTTTTGAGAAAGATTGTAACTGTCAGAAAATCCAGTGTCCAAAGACAGCTTCTGAGGAGAGGGCCATCGTGCACTACAACAAGGTCACTTTACTCAGAGTAGAACGGAAGTCTCCTCTGAAGCTGCTGTGGAGAACATGTGTGATCTGGAGACATGTTTTCATCTTGTAAAATAAAAAAAGAAAGAGAAGTTTGCAAATTAAAAAGATCAAATGAAAATGGTACTTGGTAGGGAAAAACATACTTGTATTTTGATGCAGAGGAATTAGTTCCAGAAGCTTAATGCTGCTCTTTAGAAGAGCATAGTGCTTTCTGATCCAAGCTGGTGGCCTACTCACTACTGTATGGACTGGTAGAGTTGCTGCTCTTGATACTGGTTTGGCAGGATCAGGTCAGGTAGTCATCAGTGGCTTTCTTATTGAAATATGGGTTAAGTTTTACAATTACTAGACTACAAAAGAGAAAAGTCTATGTGTATAGAAACTTCTTTGCCTGGGAAACACTATAGATGTAATAGGCCATGTGTAACCACCGAAGGTCCAGGATCCAATACCCATGGAGAGCTTGAGACAGAGTCCATTTTCATCCCATTTGCTGAAAGCATTACAAATTTTCTCACTAAGAAAAGTAGATTTTGTCATTGCCATTAATTGTTAGTGGAAGCTACCCATTCTGCTTCTGCAAAGCAGAATATTGCCTTCTGGTCAGACAGTTAAGATTTTGCAGGAGATTATAAGATGGTTGTCAATACCAACTATCAGTCAGTTTATGTATAGGTCTGAATAGGTGGTAAGAGAATAACACAGCTGAGATCCACTGTGAATCTAAGGAAACAAATTCTCATGATAATATTAATTCTGACATAAAGGACATATTTGGAGATGGCTTATTTCCTTGTATGAATTGTACTATGGAGACTTCTAACCCATTACATTTGTATTGTTTTCATATTTGGGATATTACCAGTCTATTGGGTCAGCATTAAATTTATCTTTATGAGAAAAGAAAACCAGACAAAAAGAACTGCTAAATTGCTATAGAAACATTTCTCTTCAGTTTCATTTCAATCCAAAAATGTATAAAGAATGCCAGAATACTTATTTAAACTGTGGATATATGACTGCACATTTGTTGGGAATGAGCTTTCAAAAGCTCTGTGTCAGTAGCCATCTGATACATAAATGGCTTTGTTTACAGCAAAACGCTGGCATAAATAAATAGGAATATTGAACTAGAACAATTGCCTTTAGCAGCCAGTGCTGTAAATCATACACAAGCTGTCATCATGAGTTGAAACATGTCTGCATACTTAGTACCACATTTAGCTTGCTTAATCAGAACAATATGTAAACCGTTAGTGCATGAGAGCTTGCCAAGCCAAAAATTATTTACAAGTTGCATTTTGTGTTTCTGGAAATTTTCAGCAAAGAGAGAAGAAGGGAAGAGAGGAGAGG
>VZRJ01004190.1:518190-533337 GCA_013397565.1 Ptilonorhynchus violaceus
GGAAGGGAAGGGAAGGGAAGGGAAGGGAAGGGAAGGGAAGGGAAGGGAAGGACTTTGTTTTGATATTATAAAAAATACACTGGGTATAGTAATCAGGCAAACACAAAATATTTTCCTTTACAATGCAATAGTGTGGGCCAGATCCCTAGCTGATGTAAATCAGAACAGTCAGTGAAGATGTACAGATTTATATCAATTATAATTCTGCCTGTTAAGTTTTTACTTTCAGTTAAATTCAGAAGAATATAAACAAATAATTAAAAGCCACAGGTATTTTTAAGCTTGATTCCATTCATCAGACTATGGTGCCTTAATGATATTTATTCCGATCCTAACAGTCCTTTAACCTGTGGGTGGGTATAGCCTTTAAAGAATATGTATGCTGGAGCAGATTCTCAACTGTACAGACTGGATGTTTGATTTCAATTGCTGTAACTTTAGTTTGTATTCCAACATATCTTGTTTACAAGAAACACTAAAATTGTTTTATTTAACTGAGAGTAATAGGAAGCATGGGCTGCTCATGTTCCTCTCTGTACAGCCCTCTGATGTCACCTTAAACACTGTCCCTAATTAGGCATTAGGAGTATAGATTCACTTGGAGACCCTTCTGTTGCTGTTGATGAGAACACTTTATAGGGAAATACCTTCAATGACATAATATTGCGTCTTTAACATTGCTGGGGGATGGTGATAAGGACTAAGTGTGCTATTAGCAATGCATGAGACAAAGTGTGTCTACAGTAGTTTTTGATGGCACTTCAGAGTCTATGTTAAAAGCTTAATTTTCTGCCAGAATAATATGGCCCTTGTTTCAGGCAGGGGTTGTTCTACCGAGAGCTAAAGCGATGCTGCAGCCAGGCTGTGGAGCAGGCCTGCCACTGGTAAAACCATGCAGGAAAAATGGACAAGAGACATCCATAGTGCATGTTCTGGCTGTGCATCAGCTGCTGAAAAGGGAGAGCCAAGATCATCATATTTAGGGATGACAGGGTGAATGACATGTCCTAATTCAGCCTTCGGAGAAGCAACATGTAGTCCTCTGCACAGCCATCCAGGTCAACCAGAGCAATGCAGTATTTAGGCTTCAAATTGGCTTGCTTGGTGTTGGAGCTTGGAGAGAAGCTGGAGGAAGTGAGATGAAACTTTCCTGCTGTCATCAACTGGCACAAGGACCAGGCATTCATCACTAGACAAAATATTATGATCAAGTACAAAATTTCCACCGCTATGTGACCTGAAGAAAATTTCAATAACCACTCTCGTTTTCATATGATAATTCTTCATCTATTTTTATGGGCTATAGAGAGACAGAATTTTACCACAGATTCTTGCCTTGAGTATTTGCTGTTTACAGGTCAGATTTTCTTTTGTTTCTGAGCATGCTGTTCCAGCAGAGAATCCTTTATAAATGTCTAATTGCTTTGTAGGCCACACACTATCTGATCCTGGTGGTCTATGAAGAACAATAAAAGTAGACTTACAATAGCCGTCTTTAAATAACGCTTGGCACTTGACCATGAACATGCATGTATTCTGAGGTTTCCATTTATTAAAAATCTAACACATTTTATTGAGAAAATTAATCGTTCAAAATCACAATGAAATACCACTATTACAGCTTATTTTACCTAGAAAAATATGGCACTAAACCTAATGAGAATGAACTGTTCTCTCTCCATTTTACATACGCTGCTGACATCCATATGTGGTGTTACAAAAACTGTCTTTGGCCTTTTTAGAAAAATCTTAATGTGTATTTAAATGAAAACATAAGTGGGTTACAATCCTCTGAAGTACTTTATTCAGTTAACTCTTTTTTTATTTCCTCAGCAGAAAGATTTGAATTATTTCATATTGTTTTGCTCCCTGAAAATATCTTGTGTGATTACTATGACAATGCTATTTGTGCCACTCTGGGTACATTCATGTCATATTTTCATTTGTTACTCCTTGTTTTAGATTTTTATGATTAAACCATCAGGAGTCCAGTCCTCTAAAAAAGACTTAGACCCAAGTCTTGGAAAAAAACATATGCTTAACTTGACTGATCAAAGTAGTCCTTGCAGCAAAGTTAAGCATGGCTGTGAATGCAATACTGTGACTTTCACTGTTTCATTAGACCTGCTAACTGCAATGGGGCAATTCAGTTCATAGAATTAAGTTTGGGAATATTGTATGAGTCTAAAGTTGGAGTTTTCTCTGAGATGAAACAATAGGATCTTAAGTTCAAATGCAGCTGATCTAAAGAAAAAAAATGGAAGCAAATTTTTTCAGCTGTTATGATGTTGCTTAAATGAAAGATACAGGAATAGTATGATATTAGATGCCTTTTTTAGGTTATGAAACAAAAAAAATATTTTTAAATTAAATTTTGCAGGTCATTAGTCTTTAAAAGGCAGAGAAGTGTTAAGAACTATTGTGAAAATGCCAGATAACTCATATTTTTTTTCAACTGGTCATTTACACACACGTACACCCACAACCTAATTTTAAAAATAATATATTTTGTAACTGCTCACAGATTGTTCTGTATGTGCAGCAGCCAAATAGACATGCAATTCTGAAAGAGATTTAATGGAGCAGTTGTAGTCTATTGGGGTTAAAAATCTCCTGTCTACAGGAATTTAAATATGCATTTAAATAATAGCCCATAGTAATTCAAAGAACTCCTATGCTGTGCAGAAGAAATAGAATAGTTGATAATAGGAAGTCAGCTAAGTTCTCATAAAGATATTTGAAAAGCCCCGTGGCATGTGGGTTCACAGGTCAAGGAACAATGCCGTGGACAACCAAGACTCGCTCTTACCCCAGCTGTCCACTTGGCTTGCAAAGAAGAGATTCAACAGCCAGATTTTGAGCTTCTAGCTCACATTCCTCTGTGATTATTCATTCACACAATGAGTCCTATTAAAACCAAAGGGACTCCTTGGGAGAATAGCATTACTTGCCTGTGGGCAATGGGTTCTTGATTTGACTCCAAGAAAGTAAGATTTAGCAACATTGCACTGCCCAGCTGTGGTAAAGTGTTTTGGCAAATTGGCTTATACTCTTGGCAAATGAGACATGCTGAAAGGCATTTACACTGCATCCAAATTAGCACATGCTTCATCATTTCTGTTTACCACAGAGACTGTCTTCAGTAGGGCAAATATAGCAAAGGTTATAATCTTTGACAGCATTTTGGGATGCAGTTTCTGTAGCTTAATATTCCATTTTCTTTTATTTTCTCCTTTCTGGTGCATTACATGATTTAAAGTTGTCTGTGAGCTTCTTTGTAAGTCCTGAGCTTGCTAATAAACAGTCACATAGACCTATCCCTGATTACAAAGACACTAGTCACAACAGTAAAGTTATTCATAAGTTTAAACTCATGAAGAACTGCGCCTGTAGGATTAGTGCCTTAATTTAATGTTTTTGTTGTTGTTTTTTTAATATTTAAAATTGATTTAAGTAGCTTTTGTCATTATGATTAAACACAGGTGAAGAGAACCATTTTTGGACACTTATCTTCCTTTCATCTTTATTAAAATTTTTCTTTTATTGAACTGGAAAAATATTAAACTTTTCACCTCAGACAGCAGGTTGAAGTATGACATTGTAATTCTAATCCAGATGGGAAACACAGGAAGACTTGAATAAAAGAAAATGAGCTGCAAAGGGGCTGAAGCCGATGAAGTTGACAATGCTGTAATACTACCTTCAACTTAGTTTCAAGCTGTTTGTTTTTGCAATGGACACAAGTTTCCAGTGTAACATCTTTCTGTATGAAAAACTATGGCAATACTTTGGTTTCCATGGTGACGTTTTTCGTACATATTTATCCTCAAGAAGCAGGAAGCCCACCCTTTTCTCTCTGAGAATGTTACTTTTAGCACTTAATAAGTGAGGTCAAAGCTGATTTATTTTTTATGTCAGGGTGTCTTAAACACATTCTTCTATCGGTGAAAACTCCTGCAGTATTACAGTCATTTACTGTAAGTAGTTTACTGTAAACATTACTTCAGGAAAAAATTTCCAGGTTTTAAAACTTGAGACTGCCCCGCCTTTCCTCCCCCAGCTTCAATTGACTCCACAGGGTGTCAGGACTAAGCTTTCAAACTATTTGAGGGCACACTGCCCTCCACGCAAGGCTTTTGGCTTCGTTAATATGATATGCAAGAGATGCAGCATTTTTGTTTCTTGCCAGCGACCACAGAATACTTGGAAGAGCAAAATGTCTTATGAAATTAACCTTTTTGGAAACAGAAGTGCTTTGTCTTCACCTGGCTGACAAACTTTTGCATTTACACAGCAGCACTGCTATTTTTGACTCCTCCACAACAGAGCTGAAAATAATAAATAAATTAGCATGGCCACTGTGTCAGTTTTCTATTCTTCAAATCCATCCTTCACCTGGTAATTTGCTAACATTTCTCAAGTGAAAAAAATTTAGAAACTCAATTCAAAACAATTTTTCCATTCTCAGGTTCCCAAGCTGATGCCTTTTATTAGCAGAGCTTTGTATATTAGAGGAAAGATACCCTTGTGAAATATGTTGTCTAATTAGTTTTGAATCTAAAAGCACCAAGGATATGTGACATAATTAAATATACAAATGCTACTTGAACCTAAACAGTTCTTACAGAAATTGAGGTAACATCGGAATGATACCTTCAGATATGTATTAAGTGGCAATGAGCAAGGTCTGGATGCTCTATATAGCATCTGGAGTGGATGGATCCCCTTAGGTACTTTAGAGTGTCCTTAGTAATTACAGTATTCCTCATGATTCCCTGTGCTTCTCAGCAAAACTGAAAAAAGTATCCGCTAAATCCATGACAAAATGCTGACATAAACCAACACCGAGATGCTTGGCCAAACTGGTAGAGTAGACTCTGATTTGGGATAATGTCAACATGCAGACATAGTGATGAGTATAGTACACAAATGCAGCCATTTTTTAAATTAATGGCTGTGAGTCATTACAGCATTACTCAGAAGTCAATGGGTTTTGTAAGTGCAATGCAACTGGAGATGAGTATTAGGAAAAAGAGAATTAAAAAGGCCTTAGAAAGAGTAGTTATACATGGAAAATCATGGGTATTTCTGTCTCTGTTCTCGTTTTGGCCAGCAGAGATGAGCCGAGCCGAGTAATGGCCAGGCCAACACCAAAAAAAGAGCTGCAGTGCTGTGCACAGTGAGGGCTCCTTCCCGTGATGGGATGGGCATGGCTAGCACAGCAGGTTCTCTGGCCAAAGGCCTGTTTCACTATCTCATGTCAACTCCCTCAGACCTCTGGAGATAGGAGTTACATGTGGATGAGAAGAAAGCAGCAATGCGATGCTGACATCTGCACTGCACAGATGGAACTGTGCTGCCTGCACAGAAGTGAAGGGGGATAGGACACCTTTGTTTTTCTCCTCAAACATCTTCCAGGTGTAGGATGCTGAGGGGAACTCCTCTGTCTGAGTTGCCTCTGTGAGGACCCCGTCTCTTGAAGGCGCAGCTCCACTAAGATTTTCCCCTTCTTTGGGGGATCAAATATTCTAAATTTTGTTTGTTTATTTGTCTGTGATTTTTTTCTAGGGGGAAAGCAGAATTTGTATACTGTTATGCATTTACGAGTAAGGAAGTAAAAGCTATTGAAAAAATAGATCAATCATCAGATTTATACCAAAGTAAAAAGACAACTAGACAGATGCACATACACATATACACAGTTCCCACCCACATTGGTTGCAATATATTGGTTGGCAACGAAGAAGTATGGAATATCAATAAACTTATTAATATTGGACAGACCAAACACAGGATTAAATATACATATATACACCTCTGTATAAAAACTGTAGAATTTGTATATATGTGAAGTGAGCAGCTGAGGTTTTTCAAAGCAGTATCTAGGTTAAATTTTATAAAAGTTTTTTTAACTATTTAATATTCTCTGTTTAACTCTCTCCATTCTATATTTTCATATAATCCAATAAAGACAATATTTTTGCTTTCTGGTAACATGTTTGCTAATGCTACACGCAGCTGGTTCAGTCTGGGCCTTGGTAATTTCTTCTGGATTTATTTATGTTCCATTACAGAGCAGTGGTGGTCATTCACATATGCATTAATAATGTTTACATTTCTGAAATGGAACACAGACTTTCACTTGAGGTAAAAGATCACAAGGTCAAGGAAACTCAGAGATTAGATCTTCTGCCTAAGTAGGCTGCAACCTAGTAATACTTTGGAGATCTCGATAGGTAATGTTAATACCCTCCCACAGAGCCAGAGGCCAAGGCCTTTTGTGCATCAGCATTTTTCTTAAAATTGCCGTCTAAAATTTCTTTTAATAACCCACTCACACCAGTGAAACCACAATTAACATAACTAGCAATTGGGAACATGACCATATTTCAGGTTCATGCTATAGCCTCAGCCTGATCCAGACCTTGTAGAGAGGGATGCCATTCCACCAGCTGCCTGCTCACACCTCCTGCCCACTGCTAATGGAAGTGCATTGGTGGCCATGAAACAAGAAATGTTATTAAACTCACTAGTAGTATAGGCAGGTCAAACGTGATGGTGATTTTTAGTAGAACAAATGCACCTATCAACAGCTTGGCAATGAAGAAAGTGAAAGTCAACACCTTTGAGACTGGGCTGTTTGGGTAGCAATGTCCCTAAACAATTAAGTCTGACAAGCTGCAAAAAGTCTCTAGAGGTAGGTTAGCTCATGAGTTTTGAATTAATTGGTGGTTACATTTAATGCATTCCAATACGATGAGACTACATTAGTAAAAATACTAGGGCTAATGTTCAAGTATATTTTCCTAGGATGGGTTTTCGCACTGCATAAACATTGAGCATCATCTCCATAATGTGCATGTCATTTTCACAAACAGTTCAAGTATATCTTGTTTTCCTCTCAGCCCCTCTAGCATGCTTCGGTATTGAAACTTGTAGGCCCTGTTCAGCCTAGTTTAGTTTTTGTGCCTGTGCCTAAGTTAAGAACTTGAGTTTAACCTTCTCTGTTGGACTGTGGTGTCTGTAATATCTCAAGACTATAAGAGAGGAAAAGTAAATGGGAGAGGTTGCATCTGTTCTTTAGAGAATCAAAGATAGTTGAAAGATACAGAGGATGTAGAATAATTTCTGCCACTTTTACTTTGTTTCTTTCAAAACAAACAAACAAACAAAGCAGCCACCAATGGAAATATATATTAAAAAAATGAGCAGGAAAAGACTTGTCTAAATTATCAGCTTTTTGACCAAAGTATTTTGACTTTTTTTATCTGAAATAGTATTTCTAGTTTTCCACTGGAAATAAATGTTTGTTTTGCGCAGTATCAATCTGCCTCACACTTTGAGTGCCTCATGGAAATGATAGTTCTTAGACTCTTACACGCTCCTTGTTCCCTTGCTTATGATTGACAATTAGACCACTTCTTTCATGATCAGCAGTGGCCACTCCCTAGCAATGAATTATTACAATGCTCAAGAGAGAATTTGTAAATTCCCCTACTAGCAAAAAGCCTCTGTTGTTGGGCTTTGTGTAGGAATTTTTTTTTTTTGCAATGCTGAGAAAAGAAAATGTTTCCTTTCCTGTGGTAAGTCTGCTAAACTACTTGTTCATTCCTCCAAATTTCCCTCTCCCTCTTTGAAGAAAGATCCTTCTTTGTCTTGTAAGGTGCTGTGTGTTTTGTGTGGTCCCCTTGTATTCCTGAAATCTAAAATCATCTTTCTTTTGTACTGGTGCAGATGTAAGGGATACTGTGTGTGGATGTTTCAGCTGTGTAAGTCTATACAGATCACAGATGTGTCATCCAAACCTGCAGCCATTTATTGGCTAAACAGGAGAAAGTGGCTCCTGTAAATGGTGAATGAAATGGAGACTATTAACCTTCCTGGAACCAAGTCAGTGGCTACAGAATGTGTGCAGCCTGACAGAGATGAGAAAAACAGAATGGATGCCTGACCAAAATCAGAGGCATTTATTCAGTTGTAGTTGTGATGAAAATGGAGCCAAAATCAGTCACTGCAAACCCAGACAATCTCAGACTAGAGTTCTGATTCCAGCCAGTTTCTAAAAATAACATGAAAGCTGTGGTGAAAACTGATAAAAGCTTGGAAATACCAAGATACAGCTGGTCACCAAGCTTGATTCACTGCTATATTAAAGCCCCTTTAAACATCTTTGGCAGGGCAAAGGGGCTTTAAAGTGAGTGTGAATTATATGGTTAAATACTTGCAGGTGATTTATCATAGCTTGTGTTCCTGTATTGATTTATGAAATATATGTTTTCTAGCCCTGTTTTCCTGAGCTGTGCAGGTCTATGGAATGCATGTGTTTTCAGGATAGCTGCAGCTGGAACACACAGAATGAAGCCTGATGTGGGGGGCTCAAGCTTGAAACAAAACCTCAAACTTCTCAATATAGAAGGTTGCAATCTGGCAAATTATATGGATATTTTATGGAATTAGTTGCATTAAGTACAAATTAAATGTTAAGAAATTTAGACCTCATTCTATGTAGGTTTCTAAGTTTGGCAACAGTAATTGTACATATATACGTAAAATTCAAGACATATATCATACTCTTCAGAGAGCTCCTTTTTAAAGTTGTTAAAAGCCTAAATTTCACTCTGTAAATGTCATCTAATTAAATTATTTAGCCTTAGTTTTAACATGGTTAGGTAAGTTGCCCAGGCAATATTTTTCTCTGGGTTCCACCTAATCCAACTGAATCTGTTTTGAATAGCTATAATTGGTGATTTTCTAGATCAAGGGTCGTACTCAGATCAATGACATTTACTTGTGTATATTGATTACTAACCATGCCTATGAAAATATCACTTGTTACCTCAGGAATGATAGTAGAATGAACAAGCTAACTCCAAACTGAAAGGGGATCAATGTGCTGCGTGTAGATAAAAAGAAACATGTTACCTGTGAGAGCATCAATTTTTCATGGACAGTGGACAAAACACAAAAGAAAAAGGAATTCTGCAGGTCAGACACTTAATTACTGAGGTCTTGTATTTTCTTCTAGCACAAGAGTGAACCAAGTCACAGAGAAGGAGAAAATTCTCTAAGCCATGCTGAAATACATGAGGGCATATCCATTAAAAGTGAAGATACGTGCTGTGGTATTACAATCATACTCAGTGGTTTAGAAACAGAGACTAGTGGATCATCTTATTATAAGTACTCCTAGGCAGACATGCTAAACCAGCCAGAGATGAAGAGCTCATGTGCATAAACATCCCAATTGTGTCCAGGCCTCCAGGAAAAATTAACTTCTTCCTTTTCCCTCAGACATACAAAGTTAGGAGTAAAGTATACCTATTTAAAAAGTACACCCAATTAAAAAAATGCAACATATTGGAATGATAATCACAAACATGCTTCCTTGCAAGCACATATTTCAGATTATTTCTTCCCTTACTCTGATCTTAACACTGAGGTGGATTGGCAGATCATAGCAGATTAGTATTTTTTCTATAAATGTGCGATAGAAGAAAGATTTAGTCCACATCTCAGCAGCACTTTCTGCAGTTTAAGGAAGGATGAGATGTTCCACATGGGAAATAGATGTGAAAGAAAAAGCACATGTTGTGCAGAGTTGCTCTGCAGAAGTGCAGGGGCAGAGGAAATGAGTTTACCAAGCAGAGGAGCTGCACATGTCCTGGAGCTACAATGGAGGATCCTCAGTCTCTGCAGACAGGTCCATGCTGCCAGCTGTCTCTGGGCAGTCACAGGGAAAGCCCACTGCTTGCTCTGTAGTGAAGGGGAGAGAATGAAGGAGTGATCTTATGTACCTGGAGAGTGATCTGATGGAAACTCTCCAAAGGCAAATTTCATAGTGTTGTGGGACTATGACTTTTTGGCTGTCTTGGTTGTCCTTTCTGGTACACAGGAGGCAAACACCCATGTGTTACGCTGTGTTACTAAACCCAGGAGATTGTAATTCTTCCTTCTTTTGTAGCACTAATAAAGGTGCTAGTCTACGGGGACTTAGCTCATCCCTGATAATCATAATTCCCTGATGCACTCCAGACCTTCCTAGTGGGATCTGTAGGAAGTTGCTCAAGTCTAAAGTAACACAAGTTTTATGCAGTGCTTTAATCTTGAGGAAAAACAATGCAGATATTGTAATCAGTGAAGAGTCATGAACTGAGAAAGAGTCTAAATTCTTAGCTTGTTTTCAATCACTTTTCTACCTGATCTCCCTCTTATGACATTTCTGTAGCATTTCTTTCACACTGTGTTCTTGTGAAATGTAGGGAATACAGTGGCAAAAGATCTGTTTTCTTATTTTTGCATGAGTATTCAATTATTTTTCCCCTCCAAACAGAAAAGGGGAAGGGAAGGGAAGGGAAGGGAAAACTTTTCAGAATGAATTTAGAAATACTGACTGTTCTCTGAGCCTAAGGTAAAAGATTAAAAAAGTAAATCTTTTATTGATTCCACATTATTTTCTCCTGTGATTCTGTAACCTCACTTGTGGTATTTTAAATAATTTGGAAATTTGGCAAAGATAAGTGAAATTAGAGGTGCAATTAAAATCAGGATAAATTACATAGTTTTCAGTCATATAGCATGAAGGATTTCCACTCTACAAGCTGACATAATCGTAAACAGCTTGTACCTCTTCTCAGGTTTGCTTTTGACAGTGACAAAATAAATACACGAAAAAAGTAAGTACAGGTTCTCTATTTTATAAGGGAAGACTATGATGTAGACACAGAGTTTCCAGATTATTCACTACCACTTCAAATAAACAATCTTCCACAGTGTTATTTCCCTAAAATATTTTTGAATGGATGTAACAAGTCAACTACATTCATCCACTGATAAAAAGGCACGAGAAGTTGAAAACACAAGTACTACTGTGGCTCAGAGAACTTCTAGCTTAAAGTAAACAAGCTAACTCCAATGTTAATCTTTTATTTGTTTTTAAAAATTGAAGAAAGTCATAAAAACAGCTCACAAAGAGGAATTTGGCATCTGGGCAAAGTGAAAGAGTGAGATCCTCATCAGAAAAGAAAGAAGTGTTGATATTAGCCAGCTAAACTGGATTCATGCTGATTTATGTTTCTGCTGCTGTTGTTTTTCCATTGCTTCCAAGCATTAGATAAATGCTAGCTCTCTGTTTTGTTTCAAGCAAGATGATTAAATGTAGACACCAGCTAGCTTGCTAAAAGAAAGATTGTCGCAGACAATTAGCACCCTTATTATATGGTTCAGATTTTAAATCAAAATTAGAAATAAGACTGTCACGCTATTGTATATGAACCACAGGGCAATTTTTACATGTACAAACACTGATTAGCATTTCAGTTCAATTTGTTAATTGAATTAGGTATTTTCAGATATTTTAAATATTGTTTGAGCAGAAGTCCTCTATTTAAAGCTTTCATGTGAAGGTCATATGGGCAAATCATGTTTTGCCAGGTGGACTGTCTACAGTGCTCAGAGTCTTGATAAAAAACAGCTGCAATGGCCTGATACTGGTTGAGGCTCAAAAATCAGATTGTGCAAACAAATATATCTTGGCCCTAGATACTTGCCACATCTGTCAACAATTACTTATATATCAGGACTAGAAAGGGGCACAGAATAAACAAGATCTGATTTCAGAATAAGCAAATAAACAAAGTGCTCTGCATCCTTATTCATCAAGTGGATGTGGAATTACCTAAGTTGCCGGTTTAGGTTCACAGCTGTCAATCTTTGAGGTTTAGCTAAAAGTATTAAGTAACAGAAGATCTGACAAATACTTTACAGATGCTCTGGGAGCACATTATCTCACCTGCTTGCTGACTCCAGAGTGCCACCCAAACACTCAGCCAGCGTGCTCCTGGGAGACAGATGCTAGGAGCCAACCGGCCATGGGAGCAGAAAATGCCATTTCTAAAGAGCTTCTTATGATGATTGTTAGGGATTCTACAAATAGTGGTGACATTATGCTACTAGTGTTGCAAGATATCTGTTCAGAATTAGATGAGAATCTAAAACAAATGAATACTAATATTTTGAAGCCCAAAGGAGTTTTTAAACCAAGTGTTTTATGAGGATTGAAGGAGAGAGGGAAGCAGAAACTCAGTGAAAATACTGAGGTTTTCTGGCTTGCAAAGTCAAGTTCATGTGTAAAGAAACCATGAATCCTGATTCTCATCTTGCAGGCAAAACATTCCAAGTTTTGAAAATTTTCCAAAATATTTTGATCGGTTGCTGGAGAGCATGAAAATGAAACAATGTTGAGTTTATGTAACAAAGAAGCATTTAAAGACAATAAAATTGACGAATAATAAGCTATGTTTACTATCTAGACAAAGCAAGGGTTTCTAATATCGTGTTTCACTTGAAAGATTGTATTCAACTAAAATCAAAGCAGGAAAGGAGTTTTATTACCTGCATGTAACGTGGGATATAATGACCTTCTTTCAAACTCCCAATCATTAAAATTCTCTAACTGGTGACCAGGGAGGACTTCAGATTCAGGTCCAACAAAATATGGATAAGAGCTATAGCTTAATTGAATCAGTGATTCTAAACCTTAATATACAAATAGCATGAGAAAATCAGGCATGAGAAAAACTAAGTCTTCACTCTGATGTATTACATTTTATTTTGAATAATTGTTAAGCTCAGTTGTGCTGGAGAAAACATAATAAAACACTGCACACTGACAGGTCTCTCTGATACCCCAATTTTATTCTCTCTAGTGAACCCTCTGATGGTTGGCAACAAGCAGTAACCTGCTAACAAAAAAGAGTGAGCTACGGCTCCCTTGCACAAAGCAATTCCTGTAGTGGACCAGGACCAGAGACGAATCATGTCAGAGCAAATCAAGAGTACATATTCCTCTGATGCCTGATCTGATGGCATGTGAGAAAAGGCATCTTTGTGTCTGTGGAATGGGAATTAATGAGCATGTTTTTTCCATTCCTAGATTGATAATGATCATATAATCACACATTCCACTGAAATCAGCTTCAAGATTTCAGCTGATTCTGGCCAACTTTCAGTCAGGCTTCCAGGCAGCAAACAGGCAGAGGTGAGTAAGGGTGTAAGTTATTTTTCCTAAGCTTTGGGGAAATCAATTTTTCTTCAGAGTATCTATGAATTAGGACAGAGGCCTTAAAGGGACCTCAAAAATTTTCTGTCCTTTTGTACAATGTCGGAGTCAGTGCAGAAGCTCATGATGACCCATTTATATTTTGTGGGATAACCAGGCTTAAGGGTTGCAGTCATTTTGCTTCCTCATGGATCAGAAAAAAGAACACATCCTGGTCAATAATACTGCCATTATGTCCGAAAGGAAAACTAAGAGCTTTCCTCAGAAACACAAATTTCAGAGAGGAGAATATGATACCTCTCTCCACAACCTCAGGTAGCTGTATTCAAATTTCAGAGCTCACAAGAAAATCAAATAGAATAAAATCTGAATTCTAATCATACCTTACATTGCCTTAAAAACTCCCATATATACAATGGAATATTTTGTCTGAGTTAATTAAAAACCACTCTTTTCATCTTATTAACTATACTTAACCAAACCAGTTGAAAGTTGCTTAAAAAATCTGAAATTGGAAAGGAACTCATTAAAAAGTGAATTAGCATTTCACTGATTTGAGTTTAATATGATTGCATTTATACAGTACAGAAAAATTACCGCTTTATTAGAAGTCATTTGTATATTTAACTGCTGTATGAATTCACCTTTGATGTAGTGGAACATTATTTGTATTAACTATTAAGTATTATAAGGCAATTAGGCTTGCTCTGTTCTGTTTCTAAATAGTGAATTATTAGATGAACCTGATATGATGCAAGTCTTATGATTTGTGGCCCAAAAATCTCCATTAATCTATTGGGATACGTCTCTGTAGCGGCTTGTCCTTATTCCAGAGAAACGATTACTTTAGGAAAAATCACCTAATGCCAATATGACATGACCCTAAAGCCTAGTTTTCCTCTCTGACCAGTCAAAGAATCTGGAGACTGTCTGCAGGAAACTTGGCATGGTGTTTCTTCTGGGAAAAGCATTGTGGCTGAGTAACAGTGTGCTCATAAACTGTCCCAACACCTGAACGCTCCAGGGAAGTTCTTATCTGAATTTAGTGTCCTAAAATAAAATTACAGTAGGAAAAAGAAGAGTATAAATATATTTTTCATATCTCTAGAGAATATGTGATTAGCTTTGCATTCTAGTCTTTCCTGATTCTTGAAAATGTAGAAAAATACTCGTAAACCACATTTCAAAATCCACTCTTTTCTTATTCAGGACTTCAAGTGGTGTCAGGGCAAAGTGCTCCAGACTGATGTAAATGTGCCTTTTAAAGTGAACCCAGAATTCTCCCTGGAGTCCTACCATATTTCATTTCAAGGCCACAGCATCTTTCTTTCTTTCTTTACATTCAAAGTGAAGAAGGAAGGAAGGAAGGNACTAGGAATATTCTCTAACTAGACAAGTCTATTGGTCTGTCTAGCACTTATCACTCATATGTCTCCAAGAATTTCTTTTAGCTACTTAAGAGGAGGTAAAGATCCCAAATTTATGTTATCCTTTTTTCTCAGTCTTTAAGCATTTGATAAGTTTGTGTATGTCTGTGTACATTATTCAGTTATGGACGCATACTTGTGTAAAATAATGGGTTCGTTAAGGTCAGCTGAACTGAAATGGTATGCACACTTCATTTTTAAAACCCCCTTTTGTTGACATGATTTTTGTGAATGAATTCAGAGGATCTTTCATGATCCCTTAAGACCTCAGTTTCCAGGGCTTGCAAGGCTTTGCTTGTAGAATGAGAGCTTTATTTCTGAAGGGGAAAGCAGGATCTCTCAGATAACTTGCCAAATTCCTGGAGGAGACTGTAAGTATCAGGATGGACTTTTATCTCTGAATTTTGTCTTAGGATGCAGAGTGCCAGCAGGCAAAGCAGATCACCAGTTGTGTTCACAGGGAGCTGCGTTGTCTAAAAGATGGCCTGCTGCCTTCTGCAGCAAGAGACCCTTGACGGAGAGAAGCTGTCATCTTCTCCCTGGCTCTTAAGGAATCAGAAAGCCTGTGGAGTTACTGTGCACCCCATTTTATGGTAAGTTCAAACACGAGGTTTAACACAAGGCTCAAATTTCTGGTAATAATAAATGGGACACATATATATA
>VZRJ01004190.1:535838-636745 GCA_013397565.1 Ptilonorhynchus violaceus
TGCACAACCAGCTCTCTGATACTGCCCGTTTCTCTTTGGAAGGCTCGTGGCTCTTTCATCTTAGCTCGGCTGGAGGTAAAAATCTTTGTGGGTTGGTGCTTGGGCAGGGAATGACTGTATTTCACCAAAGCGTGTTGAAGAAATAGTAACAGTGGATATTCTAAGTTAATTGTTTATGATCCTGGTTGTGAATTTGCTTTGGTTGTTCTGGACCTGTGAATTCCAACATGTTGGAATTGGGACGCAGGAGGTTTGATACTGCTCTTCAACTGCATTAGCAAAAGTACTGAATCATATTGGTCTGTCTAGGGGCTGACAGACATGGAGCTTTACTTTATAGATGGAGGCAATTTAATTGTGTTTAATTCTTTCATTTTGCTAAAAGACATTAATAAGACTTCACATTTGAAAATTATACAAAATTAAAAGGTGTTGCAAGTAAATGTAAGAACAGAAAAATAATACAGGGTCTGCAAAATTTGGTAAAATACAGTGAAAATAAGTTCACACAGGTGAGAGTCAAAGCAGAAAAATACAAAATAGGGTATTACGAGATGAAGATAATGTGAAACGGAGGTATTCACCGGGAAGCTAATACTCGAAAAGCAAATGGGTCACAAGGACCTATTCTTAGATAATACAGCAAACTTGTTGAGCTTACAACATAGTACAATGGGAAAAAAGTCCAAAGAGTAGTTGTTTCAGTTAAACTGACTTTGATAGCAAAAAATCCTTATTTTGCCCTTTTGCACCTGCAGAATATCTTCAGACAAAGTCACTGTCTCTTGTTAAGTATTTTATTCTATCCCAATTAAAACCTCAGATTTTCCACAAAAGAGGAACTTTTTGGTACTCTGCATAAGAAAAGGAATAAAACATGTATAATTGTTCTTCCTGCCAGCTTGTACGGCTACTGCTCTTCCAAGACTTTTTAACTGCTTTGTTTGCTTATGTAATAAGGGTCTTATCAAGGATTGCTTGAAGATAGAATGCTAGTTTATCAGTTTCTAAAGTCCAGCCTGAATCAGCATTAACCAGACTGTTTTAACCTTAATATCTTGGTATTCTGAATGTAGGATGCAACACACAGCTGGTCCAGCATGATCCATACTGTTTCAAATACAGAAGTCTATGAAAGTAATGATCAAAATAAGGTTGCTGAATTATCTGATTTTGAAAACAATTGTGTTTGCATGCAGTGGAGCTTGAGGGTCATAGATCTTAAGATGAAAGCAGGAATGAGTGTGGCTGGAGACCATGTGAAGCACTTAAACTTGTAGCTTTTGTGATCTTTGATTTTGGAATACTTTCCTTGAAAGTGATACTGCAAGGATTGGAATCAGAAATTCTAACCAAAGTGGTTTTTTGACAAAATTCAGCTTATTTTTTCTCCTATGGAAATTAATTCTGGTTATATTCCTATGTGTCCTGTCAAGAATGTAGTAATTTGTGAGGTGTCTGTGGGTGCTGTGTACTCCAGTTTCAATACTCTCTGGGCAACACTTTTTCTAGAGTACTAAATAGTTTGAAAAAGCACTCTAAACACTCAAACCCCCACATTTTCAACCTTTTAATTCTTCATCAGTGCAAGTGAAAATGTCTGTCAGAGCTGTCATGACTCATGTACTCCTTTATTTTTAAAATGGTGTGTGACTTCTGACACTGTTGCACTTCTGTGCTGCCATGTGTGGGTAGATGGAAGAGAAATTTAATCACATTTACTGAGTTTTATCTGTTAACTTTTGATGAGACTGTCTTCTTTCGTCCTGCATTGTGAATGCAGGGACAACTGAGAAATCTAACGGATTGGTTTTTAGTTGTCCATAGTCCCACAACATAACGAATCACAGCTGTTCCCAATGGAGCAGTTCCTGTGTATACAGATATTCTTAAGAGGAGAGTAGTGGAAGTGGCTGGGGCAAGTGTTTCTAAACCCACAGCCTTGGGTTTCTCTCTCACTTATGAAAGGCAGGGAGTATGGAGCTGCTGTGTATCTTCTTTGAATACATCATGGTTTTAAATACAAAAGTGCTTTCTGTACATGGAAGAAAGTACCTTGAGAAAGCACACAAGCTCACAGAATGAGGGCTTCCTAACTGTGTTTTGCAATCTACTTGTGTTCCTCAGCACAGCTATGAATGGTGCACGTTAGCAAATCAGACCTTCAGAAAGTGAGACAAAGGGAGTAAAGATGCATGAATGAATCAGTGGTATGAACTTTCGTAGTTACCTTAGGTTAGTGGGTACACAGGAATTTGTTACCCTTAGCTAACTTGTTTATATTTAGGAACTTCATCTTTCATTTGAACTATCTGAGTATAAAGGCACTCTTTGACCTCCATAATATTATCTGAAACTAAGATCAGAACTGAGGTCCCAATTCCTAACAAATGTAGAACGTATTTGTTTTTGTTTTCTTTCCTTTTTCCTTGAACGGGAATATGCAGTATTACTTATCCTTCAGATGAGTCAATGAAAAGACAGGTCATCATTTCCTTGGACCAATAAATTACCTAATTTAGGGCCCAATTTGAAGCTAATCAAAAGGTCAAATCTGCCTTTTTTATTATTAGTATAACTTCAATGACTCTAGTGGAGTGGTTCCTAATTTGAATGAGAAAGGAATGAAGTGAAGAGTTCTGTCAGAGGAAATAGGTTTGAATCTGATCTTGTCAGCCACTTTCTCTGAGTCCTTTGCCTTCACTGACTTCTAAACTTCTTGGCTTCACTCTATGTCCTTCTTTCAACAGTCAGTTTTGAGAAGAGATATTGATCCAGACTTGTTCACCAGGTTCCCACTACTTAGATGGAATTGATTGCATTACCACATACCTGAACAGGAAAATGAGTAAATTGGTAGTTATTAAGGGAGAAAAGCATGAAGTTTAAAATATTATTGCTAGGCTACTTGCAGGTGACCTCCAGAGGACAGGAACAAGCAATTTAAGAAGGAGTACATGAAGTACAGTGATTATCTTACTGAATATAAAGCTTTTTACTACAACACATTATTCCTTTTTATTTAATTTTCAGTTTATTAAACAGCTTTAATTCCAGTGGAGGTGACCTCCTGCCAGCAAAATGGTGAAACCACTGCATTTGGACATGAAAATTCAGGTTTTAGATTAGAAGAAAGAATCATTTCCATCAATATTAAAATCATAGTCATTGAAGATGTTGGTATCTTCATAAAAATCACATCTTATAATTTTTTTAGGAAAGTCATTTGATATCCATCTTTTTAAAATTCTCTTTAAAATTTCTGTATTAAATTATGTAATAATGTGAACATATTCACATTAGAATAAATGGTCCACATGTGAAGATTTGTACTGATAAATAACAGCCTAATTCATCAATGAAAGAAAGTCAAAGTGTAATCACTGTGGGAAAGTAGTGATGATAAGAAAAACTGATGGAAGCTCCATTACTCCTTCCATTCTTGCAAAACTGGTCCTAGGTCTAACTATAAAACCATTGTCAATGTCAGTCCCAAATCAAGTATCTGAAACAGTTGGTGATACCTACGTATTGGAGCCTGAATTGAGTTCCTAGACAAAATAATCAGTAAAGCCTATTAGACACTATGCAGCCTGCAATGTCATTTGGGGAGCTGAACGGTTCTCTTGAACCCATTGACTGCAATAGCAGACATCTACCAAGCTCACACAAGATCATCTATCTGAAGACCACAATTCAGTATCTTCATTCAGGCAAGGAATCCCACTGAATCCCACCCTGGGGTTAAAATTCAGAGAACACCTCTAGTGTGACTTTTACCAGCCCTGAATATCTCAAACAATCCAGGCTGTTTCAAAGAGCAGTAGATGCCTGCATGATGACAACAGTGATAAGCCCTTCCAAGGAAGCATCAGTGGGAGAGACTTACAGAAAAGAGACTTAAGACTTATACAGAAAACCATTACACAATTGCAGCTTCGATTGAAATTCACAAAATACTTTTCACTTGGTTGTTTACAGGTGGTTTTCAGGCTCACTCTAGGCCTAGGTGTCCTTTGGGCCTTGTGTTTGCATCACATGGTAATAGAGAGAATATAATTTCTCTGTCACTTCTTAGTCCTATCAGCATGCCAAAAAAAATATTGATCAGGCTTTTAAAATTCCAAAGGCTGTTAGAAGCCATTGCCATTTACAGGCTGAGAATACGATACACTATTTTCTATTATTGACATTTCTGCTTATTATTCAGAGGCTTTCTAACAGCTCCACAAAATTAGGGCTGAAAGTTTATCAGCTTATGTATATGTCTTCTTTTGTATGATGATTGGCTTCATATTATACTGTGTGAAATCTGTCACATCATACTAAGGGGATATGCTGAAAGTGGTAGACATCTGCAGTCTATCTCTTCATTGAAATACATTGTAGTACTCAATGGTATACCCTTTAAAATTCCTAAGATTTTTAACCTGTGGTCCCCTGGAGCTGACCTACAATCTTGCCAAGTAGAAGAGTACAAAAATTCAGCTGGCTGGATATTCATACCTCATTCATGTATGAATCCTGAAAAGATCCTTCCTTCTCTAAATACACCTAGAAAGTGGTCTCATGAAAAAGGAAGAATCCATTCTTTTATTTCCTTCATTGAGAAAGACAGAATTCCCTGAAGTGGTGTTAAGACTGTATGCCACTTCAACCCTCATATGGAGTCTACGGACAAAACTGAAAGCCCGCTACAACCACTAATCAAAGAAAACCTGTACTACAAGTATCAAAAAAAAAAGGGCAAACTGTATCTACCAATGGATATAGTTACAGCAAGTCAGCCCCAAATTATATCGTTAGGTTTGGCATAGCATGTGGAGAGATTTTGAAGGATATTAAATCAGAAACCTTCCTGAAGTTTTTCTACTATTTGTGTGGGTTCTCCATAAAAATTCCACAAAAAGTTAAAAACCACCACCACCACCACCACCACCACCACCACCACCACCACAAAACCCCAACAAACCACCAAACAAACAAAAAACCTAAAACAAAACAAAAAATCCCAAACAAACAAACAAACACCCCCCGCCTCAAAAAAAAACAGGGAAAAAAAGGGAAAAAATGTAATTACAGATGATTTTAAAAATGTCTAATTTTTTTTAATAAGCAAGGATTTCAGTAAAAAATTAATTTGGGATTCAGAGGAAGAATTCATTTGGAGAAAAGAACTGGGGTTTTTTGGTTTAAAGTTCATTAGGTTCTGTGAAATTAATTTGCTTTCTCTTTTTCATATAGTGAAAAATATAATGTGTATTCATTCTAATTAGTATTGTTTTTTATGTTTCCATGGTACTTTGTACACCCAGCATGTGATGTGTGAATTAGTTTTACTACTAATAACCTTGAAAAGGTATTCAGGTGCTCCCTCTTAGTGTATACTTATTTACTGATTTCAAAATTTGTTAAAAATGTTCAAAACCAGATCTAGACGTTGAAGACCTAAAATAAAACTTTCATTTAATGAAATTTCCTACGATATGTCAATATGAAAAAGATGGTTAAAGACTTTAATCATATATCTATCAAGTAGAGTTATCCAAGAAAATATCAAAAGTTATCACAAAATAAGTTTAAAAACCCCCATCTTATGACTTTCTTTTGTTATCCTATGTTATCCTAAGATTTACCCTTGGAATGCATTATAGATTCTGTTTTCTATTTATGTACCAATTTTTAAGCACCAGAAGAATTAAAACTTGGTCTTCTCCCAAAGAATTATAGCTATCCTTTTTACTATATATTTTGTACTCTTAAATATTCTATATTTTGATTGGATTGCCATCAAACCTTTGTCTGAAAGGTTATTGAGGCTGTCAACAGGAAAAGGACTAGAATTACCAGCCAATCAAATTACAGAATACTTAAAAGGTCAAAGTAGTACAGCACACTAACATAATTCACAGAATATATGAGGCATTAAAACCCTAATACCTCATTCTCGTAACAAAGGTTGTAATGAGAGCAAGAAATGGCACAACATGAATTCATTCACGTGACTGCGATTATAACAAGAACCTGAAATGCAATAAACTTAACCCATTCTTGCTGCTAAGCTAAGACTGTATCTTAGGTTTGTTTCACACTAGCTTGAAAATTGCTTGGAAGGTAAACTTTAAGTAAGACGCTGGGTAGTAAGTTTTGCTTATGCATCACCTCAAAGTAATTGTTAATCATAATTTTTAATTTGTTGTCCATGGCATATTATGCAAAAAATCTCCAACCCAAACCAGAAATTATTACTGTATGAAGTTTTAAAGTTTGTTTGTTTGTTCAGTAAGGAGTTTCTTGATATCACAGGTGGGGAAATGTTACATGGATTTCTATTTTGCTAGTATTAAACTGAAGTTGTGTTGTCTAATCAACAATCCCAAATAATAGCAATACAGAAATGCTACTAACAAATGTAGACATGGCAGGTTATTTGTAGAGTAATGTTCATGTGTTGCACAGTTTCACAGAAATGAGACTGGCTTTTTTAGGAGTCTTTACTATCTGTGTCATTGCATTTACTAGAACATGTAAAATCTTAACAAGTCTTTTTTTCCTGATAGAACATTCAGCATTTAATCACAAATCATTTCAAGGCAAAGAAGACTGGCAATGACAAGCAGTCCAACCCCTAACTTTCCAGCATTTTTTGCGGGGGGGGAGCACAAGGGTAAAAACATTTTTATTTTAAATTTCTTTTCCTCAGTGATATGTGTAGCATAATCCATTCTATCCAATCCTATCTACAGAGAGGAAATAAAAACAGATTTAACCTACAGACCTTTGGTTAACTTCTTCCCAAACTAAATATAAAATGTTACCTCATCTTGCTCAGATTAAAAGAGAAGAGGGGGAACTCCCCCCTTCACCACACGTTCCCTTATTGAGAATCTCTTCTATATAAAAAGAAGAGTCTGCATATAAAAGACAATCCAGAGACATCTTTGAAGGTTCTCTTTCAAAGCGTCTGTACTTCCCTGAGCGTCTGGGGATTTCTGTTATTAATTGAAGTTAATTTTCTAGGATATCAGTTTGCCATGCACGTGGGAAAGATTGATAGCCTCTTCGATTCTCAAGAGTGTTGGAAATGACACTGTTCCATCACCGGGTGTCTTCACTTTTATCATCACAAATCAAATTATAAACATCGGGGCAACCTTGCTGGAATCTGGCTTCGGGAGATTTCCATAAGATTAATTAGGCGGCCAAAGCAAAGATGGTAAANAAGGCACTGAGGACACTGGACTCTTTCTCTCACTCTGATGTTTAGTGCGGTATTGTGGACCCCTCATTTAATTAGTGCACTTTGATACCCACAGGAGCTTGAAGCTCCAGGGCATGCTAAACACAGACTGACACCAGCAAGCTTCTGCCTCTTTCCAGTCTAATTAGAGACACAATGAGCTGCAAAGACAATGTTTTACTCCAAGATTTCTTCTGCAGATACCTCTGGCAGGAAACAATCGTTTATTTTGTGTCTATATTGGTATTCAGATTAAATTGTTAGCATGCAAAAGATGAGCTAAGGGCACATATCTATTAAAAATGCTTAGCAGAGTTCAGAAATGATGGAAGCAATTTGTGGGAAAAAAACATATTTTCCCCTTTGGAATTTTTTTTTTTGTTCTCTTATCTAATTAGAAGTAAATGATTTGAGTAAGAAAACCAAAATAGGCTGGACTCCAAAGCATCTCTTATGAAATGATTTTTCCCCTTCTGCATTAATAGTTCCTACCTCTCAGACAAGAGATTTTTTAACTTAATTGTTTGCAAAAGTGAAAGGTAGGGGAAAAAAAAGGAAATAAAACAATGAGTACTTCTGTTACAATTGTCTGTTGAAATGAATACCCACCTACCTTAACAGGCCATTGTGCAGAGAAAATGTTACTCATATTTGCAGCTCTTTAGAGAAGAAACCCCAAAAAGTTTGTGGCAGTGACCATGTGTGTGTGTGTGCCATGCAGGTATATATAAAGTTACTTTTGATGGACAGTTCTATGCTTATTGGAAGAATATAAATATCCCAAGGGAAACTGCGTATTGAAAATTAATCTCAGCATACACTAAACACTTGCATGTGCTGCTTAACAATAGATTGGAGAATCAGTACTCCTAAAAATTCAACTTCTACATGTATAATATCATTACTTTCCACTTTCTCAGGTAACTAAAGAGAAACAGACCAACGTGTATCAATGTGTCAACTCTCAGACTACAATGGTACTCTGCTGGTTAAATTATGGTGATCTGGACAGTTACACAGTTTAGTAAGTGGTTATAATGGGAGAGGGAATGGATGTGAAAACATAGGAAAAGAAAATGAAAAAAAAATATTTCTATTCAAGTTTTCAATCTACGAATCTAACCAATTGTAGGCAGGCTGGACTGAGGAGCAGCCAGGGGAACAGTCTTGGCCTGTTTCCTGGTTTCAGGTGTAAGATCCTTTCTGCTGTTCTTATCTGTCCTTACCTTGGTGACTCCTTGCAGACTGCTCCTACTGTCTGGGGATCATGGGAGGGTTACAGACTTCCTACTACTCTCCTGTATTCCTCTGCAACATCTGCTTCAATGAAAAGAGTCTTCACTAGCCCCACAAGCTGAAACCCAAGATGGGCTAAGGCCACATATCTATTAAAATGTGCAGAGACTGGTGATGAATGGTGTTAAGTACAGCTGATGGCTGGTTACCAGTGGTGTTCTCCAGGACTCCATATTGGGGCCAGTCCTGTTTAATATCTTTATTAATGGTCTGGACAAGGGGATCAAATGAACCCTGAGTCAGTTTGCAGATGACACCAAGTTGGTGGGAGTGTTGATCTGCTGAAGGGCAGGAAGGCTCTCCAGAGGGGTCTGGGCTGACTGGATTGATGGACTCAGGTAATCTCTATGAGGTTCAGTAAGGCAAAATACCAGGTCCTGCACTTGGATCACAACAACCCCATGCAGTGCTAGAAGCTGGGAGATGAGTGGCTGGAAAGCTGCCTGTTGGGAAAGGACCTGGAGGTGCTGGTCGACAGCCAGCTGAACATGAGCCAGCATGTGTCCAGGTGGCCAAGAAGATGAATGGCATTCTAGGTTGTGTCAGAAATTTTGTGGACAGCAGGACCAGGCACATGGTTGTCCCTCTGTATTCAGCACTAGTGAGGCTGCACCTTGAATTTTGTTTTCACTTTAGAGCACCTCACTACAAGAAAGATGTTGATTAGCCTGAAGAGAAGGAGAAGACCTTGCCTCTCTCTACAACTACATGAGAGGAGGTTATAGCAAGGTTATAGCAAGTCAGTTCTCTTCTCCCAAGTAACAAGTGATAGGGCAAAAGAATTGGCCTCAAATTGCACCAGGGAGATTTAGATTGGATATTAGGAAAAAATCCTTCACAGAGAGGGTTGTCAAGCTTAGGAACAGGCTGCCCATGGAAGTGGGGGAGTCATCATCCCTGTGGGCATTTAAACATCATGTAGATGTGGCACTTAGGGACATAGCTTAGTGGTGGACTTGGCAATATTAGGTTTATAGTTGGACTTGTTGATCTTAAAGGTCTTTTCCAACCTAAACAATTATATGGTTCTATGATCAACATGTCATAAGGTCTAACAGAACAGAAAAGCAAGCTCCAGCCCTGACCTAAAAATCCCTGGCCAAATTTGGACAGATTTCTGAACAGAGATTTTTCCTCTGTTGGAACTCCCATCTCAAACTCAGAGCTAAATGTAAGGAACATGGTTGCTATAAACCAGATATACATATTATTGTAACATCAATATATTTGATTAGTAAAACTTATAACGCTTGCTTTCTTTCACAGATATTTAACCAAAATACCTGAAGCAAGTTTGTGGTGACACAATACTGAATGCTGATATAAGTTGGAAACCATATATCAAAATGGAATATACAGAAATATTCCAGGAAAATATTTAAGTAAGCTTGGTTTTATGGTAATACCTGTTATATTAGGTATAGTTCACAGACTTATGTTGTGGTCTGCCATCACTCATGGCATTGTACACTTTCGACTTTTGCCACCTAGCGCTTTCCCAAGTATCTCCAGACACTTCCTTAGGACAAGCACACATCAGATACCCCAAAAAGAGAGTATGAAAAACTTTATAACATGACTAGCTTCTTCTCCATGGTAGAGTCCTCCAAAACAATCGCAAAAGTCTTTGTACTCTCCAAACTCCAACTTGTTCTAATCCCACACAGGAAGGTGTGCTAACAAGTAATCAGTTTTGGACTAAAAACCCACTAGTCAGCCAGGCTGAGGATGAGTATTCACCCTATTTCATGAACTTTGAAATGAGGAAGACACTCCCCAGATAACCAGCATGTCTTATGACTGTGACATTCAGTGACTCCAGAGGAGACCCAGAAGCTGTGTAGTGGAAATGGAATCAGGGGGCACATCTTGACCAAGGACCTGCAGCTGGGCCACAGTCCCTCCTGTTTCCTCTTTCTGACTGAGCAATGGAGAGGACAAGACATGGGCTGTCCGTTAGAAGGATTGTGAAAAAAGGTTCTATCTCCTAGTGAGGGCTGCTGTCACTGTCATTTGACATTCCTTTTCTCATATGGAAAAAATCCAGTAGGATTGTTTTGGACAGAGTTTAAATGTGTGTTACTTCTCATTTAACAGTTTTGCAACAGGCACATGTTGCAAAGGACCACCTGGATGACTTACTGTTGTGGGAGGCTGTAATTAATGATATAACCACATGAAAGTGTTAATTTTTCTTCAAGAAAAGAAAGTTTTCTTCTTTACTTGCAATCCACTCTGGTACTCCTGGCCCTAGAGATCTTGCTATTGGGCTGTGACTGATGAGGTTCCAGGACCTTCCTTGAGGGAACTAAGCTGTGCTGCTCCCAGCTGTCCAACTATTAGTCCAGGATTTCACCAAAGGCCAGAGAAGGTGAGTCAAGAAAAACTCTGAAGTGTGACATAAGTAGGAAATAGCAAATAAATTTCCCTTTCCACTGTGCTCAGCATGAGATGGGGTTGACAGCTGATGACAGTAAATCCTTCTGTACTCCAGATCTCCAACTATGGTCATAGGGCTATTAGACAACACCTAGATTTGTTTTGTTTTTTTAATGAAATTTAATTTTACCACTCTGCTTTCCATCTTTGAACAGAGAAAGAAATAGTAATGACTATATGCAGAGGATATCCTCTAGTAATAATCCTTTACCATAGCTAGACTTTAAAAGCAGGATCTGTTCTCCCCAAGGCTACTTATTCCCTATCTGAAACATTAAAGTAACTGCTGAATAATTAGCCGTTGATACCTTGGAAATTAATGTTTAAAATGCAGAGGAAAAAAATTGTACATTTTCTTCAAGAAAAAAAATTCAAGCTGTAAGTTGAAAGAAACTGCCTAATCCTTTCAAACATTCCTCACTTCCCAAGAAAACAAAAGAGAAGATATTATTACTATTTACCATATATACCAAGCTGTTTGTCATTTTTGGTGCATTTCTGAAAGCTATAAGGCAATTAATAAGGCAAACTCTAGGATTTCAATGTCTTATTGTTCACATGCTGGTTTTTTGACATGAAAACGTGCATGATATATAAAAATTATAAACAGGTAGAGGGGACTAGAAGTGAATGGAGCAACTGAGCAATAATTAGGTTTTAAATATTTAATATTGTTGAGAAATAATTAGGTTTCGAAAGTGGACACAGGTATCAGTCAACAATGAAACCCAAGAAGCTTTCTTAGGTGCACGTGGGCTTTTCAGCCATTCATTCGACTGTAATTAAAGCTGTCATTCTGAATACACCTGTCTGAAAGTAAATCAATGGAATCTTATCTTCCTGAGTATGTACAGCTTCAGAGCCTTTGCTATTTCTTATTGGTTTGCACAGCCACAGGAAAATTAAAACAACATATGTAGTCAGAATCTGTAAAATAACCTCAAATTTCTGCTGCTGTTTCTTGGGAATACAGTAAATTATCATGTGGGGCCTGAAATGAGTAGCTGTGGTTGGAAACTGGAATTTCATAAATTGGCCTTTTCATTAGAGGAAATCTTCATGTAACTCTGTTCTCCGTGTTTATTAGTAAAAGATAGCTCTGAGAACTCCAAATCCTAATCAGACCAATATCCCAGGAACAGGGTGCTGAGTATTTCAATAACTTGCACTTGCCAGCAGTAGCTGGAATTCTGGAACGGAAAAGACTGTCTGATCAGTTTGTACCACCTTGTCTCTTTGACAGGTGGTTCCTTGATACATAGTTGTCCAACATGACTAAGTAGGCTATGGTCAGTAACTGGTTCATTTTCAAGATATCACCAAAGATGACATGGTCCAAAATCTAGGAACCGCTTAATTACATAAAAATGTTTAAAATAATCTCTGAAACAAGACTGACTGACTTGTACTACAGGGTTGCTGCAATGTTTTAGATAATAATAAATCAATTTCCAAAGAGAAGTATCAGCAATAAGAACCAGAGAAATAGGAGGAAAAAGGTCTTATGCTCCTCTTCCTTCTTCCTTATTGTCTCCCTTATTTTCATTTGAATATTTTCGCTGCCACCCCTGTATCTGCTCCTTTTGTTTAGAAATTCATCTTATTCCCTCTTGAATTCCATGATGCTTCTTGCTTCAGGGGCCCTTTATAGTAATTTATTCCATACACTTCTAATCCTTCTGTATAAAATAGTTATGCCTTACAATTTCTTTTCTTGTTCCCAACTTTTTAATTTTTAGATCATGTCTTCTAACTTCTGTGGTCTTGCAAATGTAAAGAGCTTGCTTGGATCAATTTTATCAGTCCTCTTCATAATTTTTAAAACTTCAATTGGGTTACATGAAGTCTCTTCTTTTCCACTGAGAATATGCTCCACTTTCTCAGTCCTTCCTTATAACTTAAACCATTGATATCTGGTATCATTTGTATAATCACTCAACACTGCTCCCCTGAAGAGCAATTAAACCCTTAAAAAGATATAGTGGCCAGCACTGTAAGAATTACTCAAGGTAAGGTTCTAAAAGGTAAAAATTATTCTTAAATAAAAATAATTCTGATTCTCTTGATTTAGATGGAAGTTCCCTTAGCATCACTGTTCAAATTCCAATTCAATTTGCTATATTTTTAATTTCAGCTACATAATGGAATGAAAAATTATTTAAAATTATTTTCTATGTATAGCAGGTAAAATGAAGGAGGAGGAACAGTTTTCTGCTATTAAAGATGATATAACAAGGAAGAGGAAGGAAAAATTGGAGAACAAAAAAGTTATGGTCCAATTGCACTTGTCTCTAAGGGCTAATATGCCCTTCTTACCCTTCTAGAGATCAAAGACTCCCAAATGTACTTCTAGTAGTTAAAACAAAAAGTTCCCCAATTACAAAACCTTGCAAAGAGCACACGGTTCCAGAGCTTGACACTGTCTGTACCTCATCCTGATTGTCCAGTGCATTTCTCCTTAGGTATAGAGAAAAATACTTGTGTTGAAACCTGGCTGTAGTCACCGCACTGACTCACACACCTTTCTCTTAGTAAGCATGAGCAATAGCTTTACCAGTAAGCACATTTTTTATTCTCTCTTTATCTGTGAGGCTAAGACTTGCTTGCAGCAGTCCTTATTTTACTGTGCTGAGTACATGTCATTTGTGACAGAGGCTGAAACTTCTAGACAGCACAGTGGCACACGTACATGTTTCTTATCTGTTGAATATAAATATAAGAATCTCACTTTAGCTAACCACACATGCTACAATGCTGTCCCAAAGTACGAGGTACATTTCAAATATCCTCATTCACACTTTTCTCCTAAGTTAAAATTGTTTAAACCTTTCTCAAACATGTTTACTAATCATCATTTTCTACAAAATAAAATCAAATCCTTATTTTTCAAAGCCCTTTATTGACCGACATTTTTTAGAACACTGAAGGGGCTGGATGGCCTTAGAGGAATGCACTAAAAAATTTTGTGGAAGCATACGCTCTTTATTATTTTCATATTTATGGGAGATAAAGAAAACTGATCTTTAAATGTCCTCCTCATACACCTGGGAAATGTTTCAGTATAAACAGCCAGACATCAACCAGCTAACAGTGCAGTACTGTATATTGCTGCTGAGACACCTCAACTGTCTCACTGAGAAATTGTTTAAGAAATGTTCTGAACATTGGCATTGATGTCTTGCACCATTTCCAAATATGGGATGTTTTTTATTAGCTTCAGTGTTGTGTTCTTACATTCTTGCCATCTAACAGGCCAGATTTTATGCTATAGTAAATCAACTTATCTCCAGGAATGCAGGAAAGTGTGTGTCATATACAACTTTTGAGGGTCTTTGTCTCTAGATAAATCATATCTTGTCTAGGTATTCAGGTACAGAAACTACTCAGCTCGGAGGGACAGGTGATCTGCCTTGTAGTAGAATCTGGGTCAGAATCTGTAGACTCCTGTATCCAATCCTGTGAGGAAAGTGTTGTGGTGATTGTCCCAGAGATTTAAAATGTTATCTAATAGAAGAATTCTCCAGAGAAGAGTGAAAAACTTTGCAAAACAATTCCCTTTTTCTCAACATTTCCCAAATTAGTTGTTACTTTAAAGTAGCAGATATTCACTTAGAACTGTTTTCAGGAAACTAAGATCTTCGTGGTAAGATGATGTTGATACCATTTCTGTATCAACCACACTCTGCTTTCCGATATATATAGTCCCATTTTCTGTTTTCCTGCAATAAATGATCTAGCTTCTTAGTTGTAAATCATCTATTACCCACAAGCTGCACACATCCTATTTAGCTACATTACAAAATTCCCAGTTCCTCCCAGATATTGTTAATACTTTGTCATCCTACACTTGCCACTCTAACTGTCTCAGTTATGCAAACCAAGAATTTTCTCCTCTTTTATGCCACTGATACCTACCATCAGAGACAACACTCTCTTACAGGATATTCTAAATCTGTTCTCTTACAGTAACAGTATTTCTGGCAGAAAATTCAGGATAAGAAAGAGTGCATGTAAAAAAGTGTATTTTCCAATCAGTCTCCATTTGCTGGGCTGTTCTTCCTCACTGCCATTACCGCTGCCCACTCACGTTCTTCTGATTCGATGTACTCAGTCAACCAAGGTTTGCCACAAGCTCTGCAGAGTCCTGTTCATGCTGCACATTTCCCTTGCCATTCACTTTAACTCTGCCTCTTTACATATCTCACTTATCTTTTTCCTGTTCCTTTTCTTCCTCTCTGTAGGCTGTTCTCAGCTCTCTTCCATTGACCTCCTTGCTGCTTCTCATTTCCTGTGTTTAAAACTAACCATGTTTTCATTGATAAATCTCTAACACTCATTTATCCTCTCAAGGATCTCTCTTTCTCTTTCCAGCTCCTCCACATTCAACTTAATATTCTTAATTGTGAAATATCCATCACATATACAGTCCTAAGTAACTCCGTGTTCACAGCTGAGTGCAAGTCACATCTCCAGCGACTGCTGGCAGAACTATACTCACTTCAGAACACCCTCTGTTTCATACAAGAGTGAACACTAATATAAACTGGTGGACACTTCCTGCTACCCCAATACAACAATTTTACAGGAAATCATGCAAGTAAAAGAAAGCCATATGAGTCTGGTGGGGATAACAAATTTGGAGTGAGTAGCAAAATATACAGAAAGTAAGACACACTGTCCATTTGCAGATGAAGCTCTTTGGTGGGTGAACAGCCACCAATTTAAGAATGTCCAGTTACAGAAAGAGTCTTTCCATAAAGCTTCACAATGAATGAAACAATAAAGGTTTCAATTCTGTGTACCTACATAAGCAACTCAAGACCAACTACACTCCCTATGAAATCCTGTTGAGAGGAAACTTTTGGAAATCATGATCAGGATCAAGAGGAGAAAATTCAATTGCAAGATTTGTTAGTATTTCCTATTATTTGATTTATCTGAATTTTGGAGTGTCCAAAGTTGGACAAGCTTTTTTCCCCCTAGAGTCCTGTGCTGACATAAATCACCACTTCTCGGAACAGCTTTTCTAATATATGACAATGCTAAGATAAATTGACAGGTTTTATCCATTAGAAGCCTTTCTTCTGACTTACCTGGAAGACCTCAATGGTATCATAGCAATGTGTGAAGATGTGTTGTTAAGATACATGTGCTAATAGGAAGAGTTACTGGTTTCTGTTCACACTCATCTGCAATACAGAAATAGCTCTTTTATTACTGTTTCCAAAGGTGATATTCTTATATTCTCCATAGATTGGAAGACAGAAATTTTAACATGGTTGGGTCTACTCAAACCTTTGAAAATTTCTATCTGTGGAGATACTGAAAGTTTATTGCCCTTTCCCTGTACCTCAGAGGGTCAGCCTAGGAGGGAATCTCTGTTCTATGAAAATTTTCCCCCCAAATCCAAGACTTTTTTTCACTGTCCTTAATCTAATATTTTTCTACTATAACTGTTTTTTCTTTTGACACAAGAAATTAAACCAGACAGTCCTTATAGTAATTCTATAAAGAATATATGTTTTACCACTAATTTGTTCATGGTATCTTAGAATTTTCCTACTGTATGTATTTCATTAGGTGATTCTATCAAATTCTTATCAAAAA
The DNA here is from genome assembly GCA_013397565.1 of Ptilonorhynchus violaceus. Taxonomy (NCBI): domain Eukaryota; kingdom Metazoa; phylum Chordata; class Aves; order Passeriformes; family Ptilonorhynchidae; genus Ptilonorhynchus; species Ptilonorhynchus violaceus. The sequence goes on from VZRJ01004190.1 coordinate 552,421, forward strand.
TTACTGCTGCCAAGTACTGTGCAGTGTTTTAGATTGGTACTGAGTTGCATTTGCTAATGACCCAGTGTTAATAATGCTCGTTAACACTCCATAATGGAATTGTGCTCATTCAGTAAGGATGAACCCAGTTGTGATGTACAGCTGATGGTAAGTGGTAATCGCTGCCCACCAAGGAAGGGCTTAGTCGAGGAGAAAAGAAGAAACAGGTCTTCCAGAATAAAAACACCAAGTTTTGCTGTGTAAAATAGATGCTAACTGGGACAGTCAATAAGTGTCAGCATTCATCTGCTCCTTTGGATTATTAATGAGCTGTAATGAACAATGCAGGTTCTAGATCTGATCTTAGAAGTACCTCTAATAAATAGCCTCATTTCACTGAAAACTCAACATTTATTCTTATTCTTGCCTTTCAATTTTTAAAGCAATTTTTAATCCATGGCAGTACTGCGTTTTTAACCCTGTGGTTTTCAAGTTTCTTAACTGAGTCTTACGCGGTATTTTATCCAAGGCTTTCAGGAATCAAATGTCAATTTGCTTTACTTGTTCAAATTTTAATGAGGTGTTTAGAATTTGTAATGTTTTTTATTACAATTTGGATGGTTTCATTATGTTACAGGCAAGCTGAACTCTCTTATAGAGATTTTTTTAAATTAAGAACGTATAATTGCTATTAATTATTTTTATTTATTGTGGCATCTTACATCAAGGGAATGTCCTTTATCCTTTCAGCACATTTCTCACTCTCTGATACTTGCCTAGGACTAAATAATGAAAAATTGTCAAAAGTAACTGGTATGTTGGTGATAAGTGATACGAAATCTCAGCGAATGACAGTGTCAGACTCTTGGTCTGCCAACACCTAGGAAATAAACACAATATACTGATAGAAGTACACTAATATGGCAGATATTACTAGGCTATCTGCAGCCTTTGAAATGCAGACTATCTTGTGCATGGTGCTAAGACACAACATCATATTCAAATAAATTATGTTACTAAAGTCACTCTTGAACAATGAAGGTTTTGACATGAAAAATAAGTACTACAAAATCTTGTGGAACATAACTTGCTTTCTGTACTATTTATTGTTGGAGTCAACACTCCACTACTCCCCCATGTTGTCCAACAAGAGCACCTTGGAGTATTTAAGCAACAAATTTGGTCATGAGAGATGTTTTTATTTTTATTCTTTTGAATGAATATTTTGTGCCTGTTGTTCTTTTGTCAGATGGAAATCATCTCAGATTCATACAGTCAAGAAAAATTCTAGAGTATTTAAGTTCAAGTAATTAAGATTCCTGAAATAGACAAATATAAATATTAAGCTTTCAAGCTGAGAGGGCTTATATACACTATAGTAATCCACTCTTTTTTCTTATGAATTACTACTTCTGACACTCCTGATAGACAGATAGGTGGACTGGTTTGACTTTTAAACATTTGTTGATTCTTTCCTTTTCTTTCTTCCTTCTTTTCTTTCTCTCTCTTTCTTCTTAATGCTTTGTGCTTTCACTCTTTCTTTCTTCCTCACTTTTCTTTTCTCTCTTTCTCTCTGGCTCTTTCTCTCTTGTTGTTCTCCTTTCCCTTCCTTCCTCCTTCACACAGAGTATACTTCAGGTATAATGTAGTTCTTCTTATTTTCCCAGTTGAACATATTAAAAACCACCCAAAGATCTTTTAAAGAAAGTTTGGAAAAGGCCTTTTTCACTGTGTTTTAAGACCTAGAATTTACAGTGAAATCCCCTTCATCCTTCCCTCATATCTGTATTATTATGACAAAGTAACTTAATGGGTAACAAGAACTAAATTTTGATTTGAGAGTTATTTTCTTATTTACATGATATGCTATTTATAGGAGATTGGAATTAGGTCAGAAAAGACCTGTGAAATCATACAGTCCAAATTAAAATAATGCTTGGTCATTGTGCATATATGTGCCGCAAAATCTATGTTCTCATTAGGTTATGCTCAAAAAAGACAAAAACAGTGTTAGAGGTGGAAGAATCATCATACCTATTTCACTAAGAATAAGGTCCTGGGACACATTTAACTACTTACCAAAGTCAAGTCAAGTTAAATCATGTTAGGCACTGATCTCAGGTCTCTCCTGTCGGTTATGCTTAATATGTTAGCAGCCTTTCCCTCACTGCTCGCTGGATTTTGATGGAGGGTGAGACCAATCCGTCGCTGAGAAATCAGAGTCGAGAGCTGCCATGAAGAGCCCCGCACCATAAGGCCCTACATAATGCTGTATTATATACAAAACACAGCACCAAGGAATCGTTAGTAAAATTTGACACTCTGGGTCTGAACAGCTTTGGTGCTGGACATGTTTGAATTCTGACTGACCAATACACTCCTCTGTCACGACATATAACTTTTCCAAGATAAAAAGGGAAGTTATTTTAAGTTGGTTTATGCTTTTGATGAGGCACTCACAGTCCTTCTTCATTTCTGCATGGTATGTATACTCACTTCACATACATAAAATACTGAAACACCAGTTGATTTCAGTGAGACCTGCATATCTCAACATATGGCTTAGAAGAAGGGACTATGTTCTTACCAGCATGTTTATCCATATTTGGCTTTTTTGATTTGAAAGACCTTACAGTTCTTGAATTGGACAAATTGTACCAGAACCAGGGACTGTAGGACTCAGAGTGTGAAATACCCTCCAGTGTTGTAGGGACAGTGACTTCGGAAAGACCTAACCAGAGATTCTGCACCTGACACAGAGCCCCAGTGAAATTCGCTCTTATGGAAAAAGGAGAAGGCTGTAAATAAGCCATTTGCAAGCTGGGGATTGTGACTTTATTATTGTGGTCAGAAGCTTAGCAAAAATTCAATCTTTTATTAATCTATAGTGTGATCCACAATTGGAGCACCACCACCCAGTGCATGTTTAATCCAGGAGATGCTGGGGTCTCCTGTCTTGGGTAATCTCTGAAATTTTGACACTGGCTCTGTGAAACTTCATCCCATTTACAAAAATGACCGAAGGCTCATAGGTATTTGGCACATGCTGATTTTTAGGTAAAAGAGGATTTCTCTGAATAAAACAGAAGAGAAAACCTTAGAGCAACTTGGGGAACAATCACCTGTCATCTTAGAACAGGGCATATAATAGAAAATCTGCTTCAAGTCCTCTGTCACTTCCTCTGAATTTAAATTCAAAGGTAAAATATAACAATGTTATTCCTTTTTGCTGCATAAAGACTTCTTTCTACTCATAACAAAAATAAGAAAAGATGGCTATTACATGCAGCACTTTGGCAATTTTAACCTACACTTTCCATTTTCCCTTCCACATCTAGAGGGCTATTGTATGTCCAGTGGTTTCAACGTATATACCAGTGAACACATAAAGAAAGAAACATACCTCGTGCCAAACTCATTTAGTTTTTTATTACAACTTTTTCCTTCCAATTTTCTACTTATAATGAGTGCATAAAAGACCCCTTTTCACCCTATTGTTTTTAGTCTAAAAGCCACTTTATTCTTAATAAAAGGAATAATAAGTGCCAGTTGTAAAATACTCTGTCAATCACTCCAGCACTTACAATTGTGTAACACCTTTCTTTAGGACCTCTTAGAGTGCTTTAGAAAAGATAAAAACAAATAAAATAAAATTACAATTACATTTAAATGCAGAATTAGACTATCAGTTTTAGATCACTTGAATTTTGTTACTAAAGGTTGAAAAGAGACAATGTGGCTCTGAACACCCTGCAAGTAGCTGAAAGCTGCAGTAGCCTTGTCCATGCTGATCTTTGAATGAGCTATTTCACAAGACCCTCATTAAAAGCAGCCTGAATTCTAACAGAAAACATCTTCTTTTGCCCTGATTCCCCATAGCTGATACTCTTCATCTTACATTATTTCCATTTTCCTGTTTTTCTGCTGCATTTTGTTTCCTCTGTGTGCACTGGTCATGGTGGGAGAATTATTTCTTGACATAAAAAGGTAAATTTGGATTCCTCAATAAATCCTATATTCAGGTTAATTGGAAACGGTGAGGAGTGAAACTAGGTATGATGAAAGCTCAGTATGCTGGGACCAATGCTTAGGTTGTGTATATGGATATTTAATTTAGGTTTTGAGATGAACATGGTTTATAAACTCAGGAAAACAAAAAAGTGAGTCAGAATAGATAATATTCAGTGATTGAAAATGCTGGCTCCCTTTACAGTCACTGGTTAAACATGTTTGAGACACTTAAATTAGATATCTATAGGAAGTGTTCTCATGTCTTTTCAAAAGCAGTGCAGCTGTGGGTCTTCAGAAAGGCATGTCAGTAGTTCATTTAGTTACCCTTTTTTTGCAGTTATTTTTGGTAGCAGAGGTCTCATTACAAGATCATAATCCATGGATTTATGAAGCTACTTGTTAAAGGTAATGGGAAGGTGACAAAACTACAGTGCTTTTTTTGTTTTATTTTGTTTTTACTAGCAGACAAATCAGCTCCTCGAGATATGCTGCTTTCTTCTCTAAGGACCCCTTCAGATTATAAAGAAATGACAATCACCTTAATTTAATGGTAAGAAACCTGGTGAAACAGATTATATCTATTTTCTTTCTTATGCCTTAAAGTTCAGCAAGTCTGAGGGGAATTTTTCAGTGCTTTTTCAATGAAATACATAAAACACTGATGAAGGCTATTAAAACCCCTGCCCTGTTGGAACATAAGGAAGCCATCTAGTCAAATCCCATGAGCAAGGCCATGCAATGCCTGTTGTATGGTTGATCATCTGCAGTAACCATAAATAAATAGGGAGATGCTGATAAAGACTGACAGTATTTGGGGGAGAAGTAAATGCAAACTGATCCAACCTACAACCAACAAAAAATTAAACAGAGACAAAGAGTAGAGTTTAGCTGACTTGGGCCTCATGTCATCTGAGATATCCTGGCACTTCCTGTCTGACCTCCACTCTTCAAATAGGCACAGGTAGTAGGTTCTGTGGAGAATTTTCCAGCCCTATAAAAAGATCTCAAGGCACCTCAAAAAGCAGCTGATCCATATACTTAGGCAATGGATTGGTGCTATTGCCTCACAGATGTTACGGCTTGTAGATACCTAGTTGAAAAGTTCTGTTTAGGTATCATGATGCCGCCTTGAGCGTTAAATTCAGCTGCATAAACAGAGATGACTAGCACCATTCAAGGATCCTTTGGCTGCCTGCGACATCCAGAGAAGGCTGACATATGTGACATGGTGGATCTATATCCTTCTGGAGCTAGCTGGCAGAGATTGGGTATGTTATCTTTGGCATTTTCAAATGACACTTAGAGGCCTAATTTCAGCAACTGAAAAACATTCCTACATCTCTGTTGATTATGACAGCAACCTAGAAAACTAACTTCCATGCTGTAGGCACAGGATGCTGATTTATGTGCCCTAATCTCAAAAAAAAAGACTTTCAGTAGCAAAGACATAGTATCAGGGAGACAGGGCAGTGTGCTGGAGGCACAGCCACACACAGTCTTCTGCGCCCCGGGAAAGGATCTTGCTCTATGACTGATAAGCCCTCCTTCAGCAGCTTCTCTTATCCTCAGCTGCACAGTCTCGTTCCCACATCATAACCTCTGCTATGCCAGCAAAACCAGTTGTGGGACTCTGAAGTAAATCAGAAAGGGGACTGATCCATTTCTGGTGGGTCATATTTTACTGGGTCCAGGTCCCTGACTGCGTTCACCACGCAGCTGTACAAACAGTGGTGCCAGCACAGGGGAGAGGAGGAGGGAAAGAATGAGTTGCGGACTGCAGGAACTGAGCCCAAGTAGGCTGAAGCAGCCCTGCCAATGCATACGTAACCACAGCCTCAGTGGCCCTCTGGTCAAGCCCCTGTTCTGAATGTTTTCCTTCTGAAACTTTCCTTTTGCCTGTTTACCTACTGAGACAGATCAGTCACTTGGCACCTGTGTTTGCTTCCTGAATTTCTGCTTCTATTTTTCCTCATGGTCCGTGACAGAGCTGTACCGTCGCTCTGGCAGCAATAAAAAATTGCCATTGGAATTCCTCAAAAAAAGAGCCAGTTGATGCTCTCAATTTGGCATGTTTGAGGTTTGTTGTTGTTGTTCCTTACCATTTTTTCTTTCTTTCTGACAGTTGGTGCTTAAGATGGCTGTTGCATGGGGAATGAACACTCTCCCCATTTTAAGATTCCAACATAGGGATGAAATCAACATGTCTTCCATGTAAATGTGCTCATTATGACATCAGTTCATTTTCATGATTTCCTTTGACTTTAAGAGACTAATTGTCCATACAGTCATAGTCAGCCTGTATGAGGATGCAAATTAATTTATGACTTATTGCAGTGAAGCTCTTGAAAACATATGCAGGATTCTTGTCGTGTCCCCTGAAATAAAAGCTGGAAGGGTTGAAGAATTGAAAGACCCTGATAATGGGAAAATATACTGGCGGAATAATCTTACATAGGTATTATAAAATGATAACTCTCCTGTATAGTGTCTGAAATACTATGAGAAAAAACGACAGATTCTCAGAGCAAGAGTCAATGAAATTTAAACATGTGCTTAAAAGAAAGCCTCCACTTAATTCCTTTGTAAACAGCACTAGTGAAAAACACTATTACCCACTCTTTATTCAGCACTAGTGCGTCAAAATTTTAATTGTTTCAGATCCACTCTTCGCCAGGTTTAAAACTGGTCAGGCCCAGAGAGTGGTGGTGAATGGTGCTGCATCCAGTTGGCAGCCAGTCACCAGTGGTGTCCCCAGGGATCAGTGCTGGGGCCAGTCCTGTTTAATACCTTTATTAAAGGTATTAAAGACGGCAGACTGTTTAATACCTTCACCAATGATCTGGATGAGGGGAGTGAGTCCACAATCATCAGATTTGCAGATTACACCAAGCTGGGTGCGAGTGTTGATCTGTTGGAGGGTACGAGGGCTCTGCAAAGGGACCTGGACATACTGGATAGATGGGCCAAGTCCAACAATATGAGGTTCAACTAAACCAAGTGCTAGGTCTTTGGCCACAACAACCCCCTGCAGCACTACAGGCTGGGGACAGAGTGGCTGGAGAGTGACCAGGCAGAAAGGAACCTGGGGGTATTGATTGACGGCAGACTGAACATAAGCCAGCAGTATGCCCATATGGCCAAGAAGGCCAGTGGCATCCTGGCTTGTATCACAAATAGTGTGGCCAGCAGGACTAGGGAAGTGATTCCTTTCCTGTGCTTGACACTGGTTGGACTGCACCTTCAGTGCTGTGTCCATTTCTGGGCCCCCCAATTTAGGAAGGATGTTGAGATGCTCGAACGCATCCAGAGAAGGACAAGGCTGGTGAAGGGTCTAGAACACAAGTATTATGAGGAGTGGCTGAGGGAGCTGGAGTTGTTTAGCCTGGAGAAGAAGAGGCTCAGAGGAGACCTTGTCACTCTCTACAATTGCCTGACAGGAGGCTGTAGTCAGGTGGTGGTTGATCTCTTCTCCCAGGCAACCAGAGACAGGGCAAGAGGACAGTTTCAAACTCCACCAGAGGAAGTTTAGGCTGGACATTAGGAAAAAATTCTTCACAGAAAAAGTGATTGGGCATTGGAATGGGATGCCCAGGAAGGTGGTGGGATTACTATCCCTGGAGGTGGTTTAAGAAAGACTGGACATGGCACTCAGTGCCATCGTTTAGTTGATAAGGTGGTGTTAGGTCAGAGGTTGGACTTGACGATCTTAAAGGTCTTTTCCAATCAAATTAATTCTGTAATTCTGTGATCTTTTTCATAGAAAATATGATATCAAAACATGACTCAAAACTTAGTAAACTATAGTAGATTACAAGGAAAAAAATTCCCAGAGAAATATTGTCTATTTTTAAAGCGCACGTATAAAAAGCTCAACAAACTCTAACCAGAAAAAGTTTAAAAGATTCACTCTTTAAGAACACTTCTTTAAGATTACAACATTCCTCTAAATTAATGTTTGCTATTCCAAAAATACTTTAGAGCTGTCAATGTACACATCTTAAAAGTATTCAGCGTACAAGCTAATAGTCTGCTAATGTTTAAACAGTAAATGTCTCTATGTACAGCAATCTTCAAGTTTGACTCTGTATGAAAGAAAAAAGTTAAAAGCTGGTGAGAAAAGTCAGCCAGTGGAGAAGATAAATACTAACTCGAAAAAAAGAAGAAAAAATATATATTATATGGATATAAAACAACCCAAACTCAAAGTGTAGGATACTTTTTAGAAAAAAGGGCCAGCTTTAAAGATGCATCTCCACTGATTTTAACACAGAGAAGTAAAAGATTATTTTCTTTTAAAAAAACCCCATATTATATTTGTAATTCTATACAACTTCACAGTATTAAGTAAAATTTTTAAAACTTAAACCATGCCATTTTTATTAATGGTCCATTTTAAAGCCACCAAATATTTTGATGTCAATTACTAAAACAAGGTTTAACGCTGTCAAAAAGCATTACTGCTAAAAACAGTCATCTTCCCGATGTTTTCATCTGCAAAGCATTACAGTTTATAAAACTATTTCAACTTGGAATATGTAAGTCTCCATACAAAGGTTTCCATATGTTAAAAATTTTATTTGTGTGTTTGATTTTAAATTGCTTTGAAAAAACAGACAGTTGAGGTTTATAGAAAGGAATCTTTCTTTTAGGAAATAAATGTCTCAAAAGTACAGGGCAACAGCAGTAAAAACATTCTTACCACAAATCAGAAACACATTGAGAAGTGTTTCTCGAGTACACCTTCTGAAACCAGAATTTGTTTCTATTTGCCGGAAAATTGAAAAATCTGTTGTATCTTGGCATGCTTGTTTGGCCCCGTCCCAGGCTGTTCATGCAGTAGTGGCATTATTGTGCAATAAGGCTTTCAGGACTTATAAAGCTTTCAAGTTTCTCTTCCATTTAATTTCTAAAATGCAATGTATTTGCCAAAGGTCTGCATAGAACCCACTGACACTGTTGCTTTATGAAGTGAAAAGCAAAAGTTTGTATTCCATGATATTTTATTTTTAATAAAATATGAGGTATTTTTAAGAAACGAAGACAATTAATCAGTGTCTCAGCTTCTGCATGGCACCTAGCCAGAAGCCACCAAGCAGACAGCTGAAGTTTAGAGATTGTTTTTGGAAGGCTAATTTAAGGTGAACTTAGATGGATTCAAGATTTATAAGCACTACAAAGTCTTGACTGGAGCAAAGTTCAACTAAGTAATCTGCAGCTTACTCTGCAGATGAAGTGCTGCAGCTGAAACTTCCCTGTGATTTAGTCCACACTCAATGAAAATTTTCAAAACAGGCAGAAGGAGGGAGTTTCACTGTTTCACTTCAAAGGTCTCCTAATAACTGAGAGGATTAAACTCTTTTAACCAGTTAAGAAGGTTAGATGATTTTGAATGAGTAGCTTTACATCCATCAATAATTCTAAGTTGAATGTTTAAAGATATCATATGCATGTGCGTCCTTTAACTCCTTTGGTGTTGCAGTGCAACAATGCACCTGTTTTGTAACTGCATCCAAACTGCTAAATACATGACAGCTGTTTTTAAGTTGCTCTACTGAAGTGAAGTTATTGGTAAGAAGATTAATTAAATTGCTTTACTTAAACATTTAATAAAATTAAGATCCTTTACACTGCTTCTAAGAGACTTCCTTCTTTCCCTGCTAAATAAATATATAATGCCTGTTTGAAATCATTCTAATGTGAGCAGTGCAGACTTTGATGTTAGTACCTTTTACCTCTAGCGTGCTAATGCCATATGTATGTTTTATCAAATTAGAAAGCAGTTTCAAATGTTCAGTTCGAGTGACAAAGGTACTGCTGAAGTGAAAAAGCTGCGGATTGTCAAACTGAAATGAAAAAGGTATATGCAGGAAATGGCTATAAATTTCTGCTTTTTAGAGGGGAAGACAGGAAATTATACATGATAATAGTAAAAGAACTATCCTTTATCATATCAAGTGGTTCTTCTTAAGTTCTTTTTGCTCACATTTACCATTATTAGTGCAGTCAGAGAGCTCAGTTAATAAAGAATTACTTCTGCATTATATGATTGTACCTCAAATCTTCTGCAAAGAAGTCAGGATAACATATGTGCTGTGAAATCTGAAAGAATGGGTGACAATTTATTGTGAGTTTTACACAGCCTATATTAGCATTAGTCCACAGAACTACCCCCTAAATACTTTTTAAAAAACTCTCAAAAGATAGACAGGGAGTGAAGAAGTGAAGAAAAGACCATATAGGATTCCATACACTGTATCTAAAATCCCATTAGTATTATTATTAACAATAAAAACAACCATCACTGTATTAATGTAATGCCTAAGAGTCATAATACTTCTTGAATAAAATATCAGAGACAATTGGGAAAAGTAATTACAATTTTGATTGATAGAAGGACCACCCGTATCTTCTACCTACCCAGAAAAGTATAATAGAAATGGACTTAATTTCTCAAATACAAAGTTGAAGGAGTGGGAAATGAGTCAAATCTCCTATGATGGGTTTTAGAAATGACTGAAAACAGGAAGCATTTTGTCCTGGAATGTCTTAGACACAACCACATCCTGCTTCATCAGCATCAGCAGCTTTCTTTATAACCTTACATACATGAGATACAGAAAAATACACCCAAAAACTGGGAACTATGTTTTAAAAAATCATAATACTAAAAATATCCAATGGAATATCTCATCAGCTTTCCTTTCCTAGCCATCCAAAAGCATGGAAATATCTTGATTTTTTGTTTGCTTTGTACATAAAAGATTTTGGTGCACAGACTATCGTATTGATGTGTTAGTGAAAAGCTAATAGATATTTGACTGAGAACTATGATCACATAGTAATTCATCTAAATTTAGGAAGAACATAATGTCAATAGAAATTCCTCTTTGTCTTCTTTAAGCACTCAAAACTACCTTTTAGCTTCTATACAAATCACATATTGTGAAGTTGAAAAAAAGTTTTCATGTTCCTAATTAAAAAAGTGGTTTTGCACTGTTACATGGCTCCAGAAACATGATCAGAGCTGCATATTTATAAAAGTTTTGATAGCAATTTCATATTTCCAAGTATTTATCTTAAATATTTTTTTGCAATTAGGCTCAGTGAAGTCATGATCTGTTTTATTTGTTCCCTTGCTTGCTCTATGAATCTCACATTTTTAAAATCTCTGTGTCGCTACTTCAGTTCTGTGGTGCCTTTGTGGATTTTGCCCTTAATTTTTCATTGCTCCTAAGTTTTCCGTAGTTTACTGAAGCATTGTTGAAATGAATACGTTAAAGATTGAGAGACACAATGGGCTGCAGCCTAAGCATTACGGGTCGACAGTGGTCCTGGCTGATTTCCATTGAACTGACAGAATTCAATGAGATTAGGAAGATTTTTTCCTGGTCTGATGCTTTGCAGTAGTGTCAGTTTATCATCTTGAAGTATACCTGTTGTGCATTGATGATGAGTATGTTCCTTGGGTCTGCCTTTTGGGGAATACATTTCACTCAGGAGAGGTTAATCCTGTTTTAACTATTTTGATAATTACATGTGTCTCACTCCAGAACCTTTAAAGAGAATTTGAGATTTCATTTTCCTTAATGATGTGCATAAAAATAAACTGAGCTGCTAGATGGGTAAATGGGATCTGCAGGGGAAACAACAAAAAAGACAAAATTGGTTGGGGGAACAAATCTGAAATTGGTGACTTAATATACACACCTTAATGCATTATAAGTGCCACTGGATGTGTTTGTTTAATTTCATTATTATTTTCCACAGGACTATTTATGTGGTTTTCAGTTTAACTGGGACAAAACCAGTACTTCATTGAGAACTCAGCTTCAAAGGCTGATTGTTGGTCAGTGCTGGAAGATCTCTTCTGCAGAAGAGGTACAATGTGATGTGGCTCCTCAAGAGTGCATTTCAATCACTCCTAGACATGGGAGCTTTAGGCTGGGTGAATGGAAGTCCCTGTGAGCAGCACGCATGCATTTTGCCCATCAGAAGAGTGGATAATGTGTTTCTTCATCCGAGATTTCTTAGGCATTCTAAAAATGTTACATTTTTATCAGTAGGAGGTTCAGCCTTCTTGGTATTGCAGCTGCTTCACTAACCAAGGCCTGACCATTCCACACAAGTGCTGGGGGTTTTGTAGTATTGGAACAGTCCTGCTCAGTGCTAAGCAAGACAGCCAGTGGGAATCGTCAGTGCTGGCACTTCATGAGATGCGCGCAGCACCTTCCAGTACTGAGCCCTAAATAATGGTCTGGAATTAAAGCAGCATATTAAATTTCACAGTCTTTTTCATAATCAGGTAGGGAGAAAGGTCGTGACATATCCTACAATGCCTTCACCCTAGCAAAGCTCCATCTATATGTATGAAAAACAAAATATAGTTTAAGAAATGTACTTTAAAAATTGATCTAAGGACTGCAAAAGCACTCAAAAGTCTTTTAATATGGATTCTTCTGCAAAAGTGGTTCTGTAAAACATAAATGGCTAAGAACAAAATGTATACAATAATTTATCTATGGTATGTTAATCTGAAATGAGGAAGTTTGTAATCTTTTTAGTGCAAATGAAACAGACAATCTTAATCTTTGGGAGATAAATACTTCAATCCTTTCACAAGGAATTGACATTGTACTGTGGCATCTAGTCAATGATAATTTCAATGCTCTAAGTAATGTTCTTTCCATTTGAAATATTTTTTTCATATTTAGAATGAACAAGTAGGCAAATAATCAATTACAAGCATACAGTATGCACATTTCCCTAGTATTAATGTTACATTTGAATTTTTTCTGACAAAACAGTAGCAGGATTCTTTTTTTTTTTTTCAAGCTATTAAGATTTTTTTTTCAGACAATTTCTGAAACTTTCTGAAAATCTACAGTCCTTATGGAGGCAAAATTCTCAGTGAAGCCAATAAGTATGTTCTAAAGAAAGATGTTACCAAGGTTTTGAATATAACCATATAATTTTATCCCCTTAAACTACCTCAGTCCTTCTAGAGGATGGGTAGTGCTGTATTATATAGATTCATTCTGGAGTGAATTGTCCTAGCATATGATAGTTGCTAGTTGTTGATTGGGATCAAATATGGACTGAGTCATGGAGGAATTTGGCCCAATGTATGTAATGACAGTACAGTCCTGACGAGCCATGCATGTACTCATTTCAAGTTGCTCTCCAAACTGCTGTAGTGTTTTGAGTTCTTAAGCTCTTTTCCAAATTTAATACCAGATATTACTCTTACTAAAATGGATAGGGAATGAGAAAAAGTATCAAGTTACCACTTTTAAAAAACAGATCTCAATTCCTTTTACAATGTTCACCAATCTTTTTCACAGTGAACCATAAAAATGAAGAAAATCTTTAATAAGGGGCTTTTTCCACACAAAATAGAATTGTTGAGAACTATACAATATGTCTGAAAACCTTAGAAATGTTATAAATGTTTTTCTCTCTAGCTTTTATCTCTTTCAACTGTCTCAAGCACTGTGGTTGCATTACATCTGGTGAGACTGGAGGGTTTACTAATGCTTGGGACAGATGAGTATTTCAAACCTGTCCATCTCTGCAAACAATCCACAAAAATTTAAACCAGAAAAAAAACCCACTGCTGCCATTCAGTAAGAAGTCTATTACGAATCCCTAGGTGGCATGGAAAGCATTTAGACTCATTTCATTCACATGTCAGGTAAAGACTTTCATTTAGAAGTGAGATGAATGCTGAATAATGGACCTTTTGAATAATGTAATTAAGAATTCATTAAAGCAGCCCTTAAAATAAAATCTCAAAAATTCAATGCATGTATATTTCCCCCCTCTAATGTACTAGAGGATCAAATGAATGAATGGAACATAATATAATACTGATGTTTACAAAATTTTCACATTTAAATTAGATGAACTCTCAATATAATACAATATACAATTTTTAATGGCTTCTGAGTAGGAACAATTAGGATTCTTGAAAGCGATTGGTGTCCTTGTTAGGAGGAAAATTAACATATCCAGACTAGTGCTAATCTCTCAAAGTCTGCCTTTTGCAGTATGTGTTTACTTGAAAATTTGGACTCCACTGAAGTCTATGGAAACTCTCACACCAATAGTTTTGTTTCCTTTAACATTTATACAACTGCTTTGAGCAAGAAAGAAAAATAAAATCTCATATGGATTTGTGCACTACTTTTCTGATTTTCAGCAAAGCAAATCTCTCCTGTGAAATGTCCTTCAAGCTGTTCTCTACGTCCCACCCAGTCATTGAGAAGATTTTGTCTTTATTGCACACCAAAAAGAAAAATGCAGCATGTGCTCACAAGCTGGTATTCAAAAAGGCACTGAGTTATACACCCAGCATCCATCCAGGGTGGGACCTTAGTAGAGACAAAAATGGTCATCTGTATGCTCTGGGAGTGTATTTTCAATTCTTGACAGTGGGAAATCTAGGATGAGAATTGCAGAGGGCAGGACCATCCTTACCAAAATCAGAGTCTCTCTTGCATCACCCTCTGTCCAGTCCATGGATGGACAACATCCAACATCAGCAACATCATGATTTTGAAGAGAAGCCTTGGCTTTTTTTTTTTTTCCCCCCATGCTCAACTTGAATTTGAAGGTGAACTTGAACTATTAGAAGGTAAAGACTTGGTCCAGTTTGCACACATGGATATGTGCATAGCGACAGGGCTGGTTTCATGGGCCTTGACCTCTGGCATTCAAGAATAGGAGTGTCAAGGAAAAGATACATTTTCAAGGATTTAATGACGACAGAGGCCCTTGACTATGCATAAGTGACTAAAATCAGGGTGGAAGTTAAATGTCTAAGTAAGAATCTAAGCACATAAGTCATTTACTTCACTGTTGAATGGCTTAGACTTTACTCCTAACTTTTAAACAGACAGAGTTAGTTAAGATGACTTTCATTTAGATTTGTCTTCAAACAAGACAAAAAAAGGTGATGAGCGGATTGAAGAAGTTATTATGTTGACAGGAACAGTAGTACTCCAAGATAATATGTGGAAGGATAACTGCTTTGACTACATTTAAACTTATTAATACGAACGTCCTTCCTAGCACTCAAACCACTTTCAGTTTTTTTGAAGAAAACATTGTTTATAGAAAGCATGTCTAGGTAGGGCCAGAAGGACTATCCATTGTTATGAATACTTGACAAAACATTAGAAGTCCTTAACAATTCAGAGAATATTGACCGACATTTTTAAGAATGAAGTATTAAGGCCTGACAATTATTTTCACCTTTTCTCAGGCCCAGTTTTGGAAATCTGTCTCTACTGTAACACAATAAGAATATAATCCCAATTCTACAGGCTTCAGATGATGGAGGTGGTGACATCTTCAGTCCTTTTTCTCATTACAGTAATGTATTCAGAGATATGGGAGAGAAGTCCTTCCAGTTACCTGTACTTGTAGTGATGCTGAGTGAAAAACCTGCCACTTCAGCAACCTCTGACCATATTGTCCATCAAGTTTCTCATACTTGAGAAGTCCCCATAAAGACAATACACACATCACACAGACAGCACAAATGGAAAAAGACAGTGGAACAGACTTCAATAGTCCACTACCAGATTTTTAAAGAACAAAGCTTGGCAAAGAGAGATTTTATCACACTTGTTGCTGGAAAAAAATGAGAGATTTCAAGTACACAAATCTTTTCCTAGGCCTTGAGAAAAAGTAAAACCAACAAATAAAACCAAAAAATAAACCCATCGTAACCTGGCACTGTTACAGACTGCTTTAACCTATGTGTCAATATGTGGCTTCCTGAATGTTTTCGAAAGGCTCAGTTGTTTACAAGGATGCAAGATGGTTTTCACTCTGTCAGGATGCAGATCAATGGAAGTTCTAAGCAGATGTACTCATGTGTGAAATTGCCTGAACTTTACTTTCCTGCATACCTTTAAGTTTCTGGCATGCATCAGTTGACTGTGTTTAGCATTCATTCCCAAAATTTAACACAACCTATTCTATCCAGTTTGCAAGAGACTGGGAGTGCTCTCGGAAATTACAACACCTCAGAGGATTTTCCTCAGAGGAAATTTCCAGCAGTCACTTTTAAATAATTTCAACTTGGTAGCTTTCAATTATGAACCCATATTCAGTTTTTTTGTCTGCACAACCAGTCACTGAACTTCTGTTTGCCCTTGCTGCTTTCTGGGTTGAGCATGCAAGCACACTGGAATGCTAAATTCTCTACTTTTCGTAAAGCATCTTACAAAGTTGTTCTGAGAGAAGATACTACAGAAGCAGAAAGTGTTCCCATTGCGATGTCCCTTTTGGGGGGCAGAACAATTGTGCACTGAGAAATTTAAGGGGAGGAGCAGAAGAGTCAGAAGGAAGTTAGACAGCTGCCAACAATGCAACCATTTCCAAATTGCTCTTGTAAGCAAGATAAAGCAGGTCATTTCTTTAAATCTTTCATCTCACAGAGAAGTCTCTCATTGCTTTGTAAGAAGGTTATTACGCTGCTACATGGGAACCTACGGAGCCTTCAGCTCAGACCGCATGGGCCTAATGGATGATTCTGCCCTGAAGGGGAGAGTCCATCGCTTCTTTAGGAACTTAGAAAAAAGGCTGTATTCGATGACAGTCCCCCAATGACACTTGTAGTTAATCAATTGCCATATGTGCCAATCAGGCTAGGTAGAGCTACAGGCAACTCTTTTTATTTGTGGCTAAGAGACTGGGAATAGCCTATGCAGCTGGGAAGCCAAGCAGACCAAAGGATTTTCCAGAAGCCAGCAGTCAAGGAGGCAATTTATTGAGGGAGAAACCCCAGAGCAAGAAATTAAAAAAAAAAAAAAAAGGTAGTAATATGTTTTACATTACAGAATTTCTCTTGGTATGGGTATCAGCTTCTGAATATTTCAGCAACATTGCATCTCATCTCTCATCTACATATCCATTGAGAAGTTTTCAGCAGAAATTGCTCCTTGTTCTGCAGCACAGAATTAAACTGACTTGCAACTCACTGCCATACTTGGGTCCTGAAAACCGAATACACTTTGTGATGATTTTAGAATGATCTAGTCTTTACTTTTACCAAACTAAACTTCAGGATTATCATAAGAAACTTTTTCAAATATCCAGATTAATCACACATGACAATCAATCTTTTAATCTACCCAAAAGGAACAATCTGTATTGTGTATTTTTGTGGGTAAAAGGGTTATTTAGTAATGGAATTCTGTGATTTGTGACACTGCTTTGAATTACACATCATCTTGTCCTGGGAAACTACTAAATATAATGTCATGCTGTCTCCTCCAGAGGCATCTACCTACGCCTTCTTCTTGTGTGTATATATCTAAGTATGTTTATTTTTTTTTTATATATATATATATATAGGTAAAGGAATACATTCTTGCCTGTTTACTCATCTAGGGAATAAGAAGTATGCAACACATTTGATATTGTCTTGGTGTTGTGATACAGCATAATTTGTAAAGCTGTGAACACATGAAGTGCTCATATCAAGAATGAGGCACTTCCAACCGTTCATCTCAGTGGTCGTATCAACCCACTGTCAGTAGAAAAAGATAAATGCTGCTTGCATTTTAAACTGATCTTGCTTTAGAAATATGGAAGACAGTTCCCAACATTAAATTGACAGGGTTCTATGTAGACACCATGTTCTTCATACACTGAGGACTGAATCTTTCACTTTTAGGTTTATGGTGATTTAAGCTCTGCTAGATGCCAAGTGTTCACCAAAGCCATTCTATGACTTCCCTCCTCAGCTGGAGAGGGGAGAGAAAATACAAAAACAAGGTTCAGAAGTTGAGATAGGAACAGAGAGAGATCACTTACCTATTATCATCACAAGTAATATCAAAAAGAAAGACTTGGGGAAGTTACTTGAATTTATTACTAAGCAAAATCAGAGTAGGATAATGAGAAATTTAAAAAATCTTAAATACCTTCTCCCCACCCATCCCTCCTTCCCAGGCCTAACTTTAGCACTGATTCTCTACCTTCTCCTACCCAGCAGTGAAGATAGATGGGGAATGGGGTTTACGGTCAGTTTATCATGTTGTTTCCGCCGCTCCTTCCTCCTCAGGGAGAGGAGTCCTTCCCTTGCTCCAGCGTGGGTCCTTTTTTTCCCACAGGGTGCAATTCTTCAGGAACAGGCTACTCCAGTGTGAGTCCCCTACAGGGTCAAAAGTCCTGACAGCAAACCTGCTCCAGTATGTGCTCCTCTCTCCATGGGGCCATGCATCCTTCCCGGAGCCTGGTCTAGTGAGGGCTTCCCATGGGCTGCAGGTGAATATCTGTTCCAGCACCTCTTTCCTCTTGTTCTTCACCATCCTTGAAGATTGTTCCTCTCACATATTCTCACTCCTCTCTTCTTTGGCCAAAGATGCTTCTGTGCAATAATTTTTTTCCCCTTCTGAAATACATTATCCCAGAGGCTCTACCACTGTCACTGATTGGCTTGGCCTTGGCCAGCAGCGGGTCTGCCTCAGAGCCAGCAGGCCTTGGCTCTGTCAGACATGGGGGATGCCTTTAGCAGCTTCTCACAGAAGCCACCCCTATAGCCTACCCCACCACCAAAACCTTGCCACACAATGCCAATACAAAATTATACTCTACAATACAGTTGTTAAATAAGAGCTAAAATAATGGTGGGAACAGTTCCCCCTGTTTCCAGAAACCATTTTAATTCCCAGTAGCACAGATTTTTCACAATTCTAGGCTGTGTTATGAGATAGGGGAGACTGTCCAGACTGGACAAGTTACAGCTTGAACACTCCTGAAAAGAGACCAATGACTGAGAATATTTGTATTTTATGTACTATGGAATTAGTTACTTCACACATACATGTTCTAAAGAATAATATGTGTGATTTTGACTAACTGTTAGATTTCTGTTTTTTCTTTATTTAAATATATGGTATGATGCACCAAAGCAAAGAAACCCACACCCATCTTTAAACTGTTGGTTCTGTGCAGTAAAAATGCTACTTCAACCTTTTACGAGATATCTTAAAGATATCTCTTCAACCTTTTAAGAGATATAAATCACTGAAAATTGTGACTCATCAAGTGCTAAGCTTTATTTCATCTGCATAATTAGTGATATTTTGAAAGATTCAAATCAACATATCACTTCAGTATGACTGCTCTTTAACCATGTGAATAGTCCCATCATGGGAACAAACTATTCCACTGTTAATTGTCTTCACTATGTGAAGTTCATTGTGACAAGAAGTAATGGATCACAATACAGATTGTGGAACTTTTTCTGGATAATTAGCACTTCCCTAAAATCATCTCAGCTACATTTAAGGCCACCTTGCTCTCATTCAGACAATATACTTTTAGTATAGGGAGTATGGTATATTGTAACAAGCTTCCTAAAGAACAAATGAAGAAATACTTAAATATTTGCTGTAATTGATATCGAGTATTGCCAAGGAAACAAAATGGTTATCCCTAGACAAGGGGTTGAAAACCTTAGCAATCTTATGAATCATTGTTTTCTCCTGATTTTTTTTCCCTATAACCTCGTTTTCTACCTCTTCTTTATTTCTCAGTTGTTGAAAGGAAAATACAAAAGAAATGTTCATATAGATAACCAGTAGGATGCCAGAAAGGGCCTTTTTCAGTGAGAAATGATGTGTTGCCCTCTGGATAATCAATTGTCCCTGCAACACTTTAGGATTTTTCATGCACTGAGATGCAAACTGAGCAATTTCTCCTTTTTTTTTTCCCCTATATAGTTTGTTAATACTGGAAAGGCAATTGGACAGTGGGGCCTCCTCATTCTTGGCACTATTTCAAAAGCAACTTGAAATGCCCTGACAGCAGTTCTTCTCACAAAGTAACGTGAAGGTTGTGACACGGACCAACAAAAGGCTGACACACTGTCGTTATCTCACCCTGTTGTGCTTAGGTAATGGTGGAGCCTCAGATCTGTGTGTGATGTTAGCATTATATGTTCTTCAATAACAAGGTGCCAGAAGATGAATTGAATGTAGAATGTCGTCTTTAACTTTGAATTTCTAAGTTTAGACTAGATCTTTCTGTAATATTAAAGACTGACTCTACACTAATTATACAAACCCACTGATAATAAACAGATCAGTTCCTCATAGATGGCCAGTATTTTTTAGTATAATATTTTCAAAATGAGTGTGTTCTTCAAAAATGAAGCAATAAAGTTGCTGAACTGTTCTTTTACACAGTTATTGTGATGTATTAAAAATCCTGGCCATAAGCTGGCATCCACAAATTTCCCACCTGTCCAGCAGTGTTCAAAACTGGGATTTGTTCTAAATACATTTCTGGTTTTAACTAACCCAAGCCCCACTATAAATTGTTTCCGTTATAAATTTAATGGGACAGTTCACCAAAATCTGAGATTTTGGGACTGAGTTCCACCACAGCCATGGCAAAATAATAAAAATAATTAGATGGATAATTACAGTACAAGCAATACCCTCATATTTTTGTAAAATTGGCTAATATCAATCACTGTGTAAACCACTCTTGCCTATTAATGCTTAGCAGATTTCAGTGTCTGTAAAAAGAGAACTCAAATGTTTCTCTGTAAAGCCAAAAAAAAATTGGCTCCTCAAAGACAACAAATTCAATATTTTTACACTCTCCAGTTACTTTAAATCAAAGTATTAACTGTGTTTCTCTTCTTACATTCACTGTGTTAGTTTGTTATTGTTTTTGGTTTCTTTCCCCAAAATCTTTAACTGTTATTTTTTTATGTAATTATACAAACATGATCATGAAATACAGTTTTGCAAGCTTTTAGCTGACCTGGTTGCCTTGAGGCTAGGATCATAAATAGACTTAAATTTTGTGGATCACATAATGATAGCTAAACATAGAAGACCAGTGTGTTGTTTTTCAAAAAGGGGAAGGATGCCATTCATTTCACTGCCTGGTCTTACATGATTTAATAGTCACTTGAGGTCCTGTGTCTGGGAAGAAAATGCTCAGATCTTTCAGAATCACTTTCTTGGAACCTTTCTTTATTCTCATGTTAACATTACATTATGTGAATGAGGTAGAAGCTTTAATTCCTGGAGTAGGTACTCATTGTTCAGAAAATTTGCGGGCAGAACAAGTAAAATTTGCTTTGTGAGCTCTCTGTGGGAACCAAATGACAAGCTCTGTCTTCTCCACAAGAGAAAATAGCTGGCATGGTATTATCCAGTTCCTGAGACAACATTTTTCACCCTTTTCTGTGATCTCTTTACCCCTTCCTCAGAAGTCTTGCCCAATCCATAGCAAGCATCTTTCATCTTTGACTCTTGATCCTAGAGCAGTTGAGAATAAATGCTGTTAAAAAGCATATCATAGAGTATCCTGGAGGATTCAGTCCTTTAAGACAGGGTCATCCTGGGGGAGAGGAGGGAATTTTCCTTTTCACTGAGAATGAAGAAGTTAGGTTGGAATTTGTCAAATATTGGCATATGCATCTCTGCAAGTCTTCTTTGGCTTCCTTTACAGTCAGTGGAGAAAACCTGGCATTTCTGGGGTGCAATTAATGTCAATCTTGGGTAGAGGTCTCAAGTAAGTGAAATAAATTCTCCCCTTCCATTGTCCCCTGGGACAAGTTCAGATTAATTCAGATCCCTGAAGTCAGGTGGATAATTTCCACCCTTAAAGTCATATAGTATGCTCTAAAATCACCAGCATTAAGCAGAGATGTCTGAAGTAACCAGAGATGCAACTTTGCAAAAATTATTATTTTTCATGTAAATAAACTTGAAGTCACAAAAATGTAACTGGTACCCTTTCAGAGTACCAGTATTCAAAAATAGTTCCTCACAATGACTTGGTCTCCTCAGATAACTGAGACAGAATCAGAATGTGGTGGCTAAAAGGGATATGAAGGATTCCACAGAGGCTTGGGAAAAAGGACTTTGTTGGGAAAAAGAAAGAATAAAAAAGAGAAGGAATGTGGTCTCCATCATCTTCATTGTTGCTTATAAACATCTCTGCTGAAGCAGAATCTTGCTTGTTTGTTTTAGAAATAACCCCTGGTTTGTGCATAAGAAAATATATTAAATATTCTAAAAATTATTCCTTTTTTTCTCTGTGTAGCAGAGAGTCAGGGGTCAAATTCTCAGCTGCTGTAATCCCCACAGGATTCATTCTCATTCATTATTGAGATGGGCTAGATCCTGGGCTCAAATAAGCTGGCATAGCCTTACTGAAGGCAGTAAGAATGTGTTGATTTTTCAGTAGATGAAAAGCTGGTCCTTGAAATCAGTAATTTTGACTAAGCTCAGTGCTCCATGTTAAATTATTTTCAGTATTTAGCAACATCTGGCATTTTCTTTATGAGTGTATCTTATCACCACTCAGTATACCCTAAAAGAAGCAATGTTACAACAGTGAGTGGCAAAATGACAGCTTCAGTGTCGGCTTTCATGCTTTGTCCAAAAAAGATATTAGTCTGTTTGAGGATGATGATTTGTCATCCAAAACATCTACTCTGCTGTTTAGAATCAGTAGCAGAGTCCCTGGCACAGTTTTTTTTTGTAATCTTTTTTTACCATTTAAAGGCACTATTGTGTGCAGATCACCTCAGTGGAATAATGCACTGGTGCAGAGGAACACTAAATCAAATGATAAATTGAGTGTAACATCAATTATGTTAGCTATGCACAGAAATATATACATTTGATGGTCATTATGACACATGAATGTTCAAGATGAAAAGTGAAAAATACATTTTAAGTTCTGTATATATGAAAAACTGACAATGATCTGTAATTTGCGTCTAGCATTAAATTCTATAAATCTGCTGGTGTTTTCAGCATCGAAAGCTTGATTCTAAATGGAAAGGTCATTATCATTATTAAGTTTTATAAGAAAATCAGTACGTGTACTAGTATCTATTTAATAACTGAGACATCATGAATGTCAGACTTAACACACTTTGCTGGGTGCTAATAACTCTTTAAGTGTACCCTTGACTCGAGACGAAGGCAGTATTGGAATTTTTATATTATCTGAACTGCCTGGTAACATTTAAAAGTACTTCCATAATAGCCAGGTAAAAATATAGTGACTTCACACAACTTCACCTAATTTTGCTCTTGTTTCAAAGGTTAAGCTAAACTCCTTGCTCCCGCCTTGTATAAGAACTAGATGTGTAGGCAGGTGAGTCACAATGGACCTGTCCTACTTAACCATTCTCTTGTTTTTATTGTAGCATATTGTGCTTTCTGAGAAAAGGATGTGTCAGTAATGACAACAAAATGAAGTCTTTTTTACCCAAAATAAGTGCCTGGCAAAACATTATTTGCATCATTGTCAAAATTATTTTTCGAGATGTCTTGATGGAATGGTGCTATCTAAATATAAAATACATATTTATTCAGCATCTTTAAAAACCTTTTGTAAATCCTACATTATATTATCTTTAATTCAAGTCCAGCAGAAAGTTGATACAGCTTGTTTCTTTTTCTATTATATATTTAAATTAAAAAATGGAAGATGTAATTCCTATTAATGAGTTTTGTAGGGGTCTTTTAGTATTATGTCCCTAGGCGAGTTCCTTACTTGATATGAAGTCCTCATAAGAGGTGCTTGTGCACTTGATTAATTCACAAATGGCATTGAGAGCTGCATATCTGCACAATTCTTGTTAAATCATGGAAGTCTGCTATTTCTCTGTACAATGTATTGCCAATTGTGGTGCCCATATTATGCACCTAATCACACAGCTGTACAAGTCCCATATTTTCCAGGTATTCCCACCTATTAAACATTCAACTCCTATGGAACAGGTCAAGGTCCCTCGGTCTGAAGAAAAATAGAAAATCAAAGGAATATTCAGATTGATGAAGAAATAAGATCAACAAAAGCAAATGAGTAGCCAAAATTATCATATTTCATATCACTGAATGGACCTTTTAGCACATAATTCAATACTAATCTACATAAGAGGTGACAATACAAACATATTGATATCTTTAGATATTTATTTGGACTTTGGGATGGGAGAGAAGGCCAGTTACAAATGTCTATGAAGGCTGCAATACCTATTCCCAGCTGATAAAATGTAAGCCTACTGGACGAAAGACCAGTGAATACAAATCCAGACATTTTTTCCAAGTAATTTTTGTAGACTAAGAGCAGTGTCTTTTTAGTGAAACCAAGAGCACTGACCACTTGCCAGCATGAGCTGAGAATTCACCAGTGTTTGAGGGCTACAGTCAACAAACTGGTTTGCCAGGTTATTCAGAGGAGGGAGTGGAAATTGGCAAAACCACTGCCCTAATACACTCTCCTAAAAGCCAGACTGTTGTTGGCTACATATTGCAATATAAAATTGGACCTTATTTATTTCTGTGCGGAGAAAAAGACAACTGTTAGCAAATTGTTTTGTTAAACACATCATTCATTTGAAAGACTAAACTTGTTTCATGTTATTACTGTTGAAACTATAGCAGGTCTGTTGCCCTACACGCTGACAAAGGCAAAAAACCACATGAATAATCTTCTTCTTCAAGGTAGTAGGTAGTAGGCCTTCAATTTTCTTTTCATTCAGGAACCAGAAGAAATTTTCTGATTCTGTACTCTTGTGCCCAAATACCTTTAACTCAGAGAAAGGTCCTTGAAGTTCTCACTTATCATCTGCAAAATACGTTCACTTTATGCAAATATGTTCTTTTAAAAAAATGTATAAATTAATCTTAGGGCACAAAGAGAAAGTTAATTTGCTCAATTGATTACTTGTTTCTAATGTTTGGAGGGGAGGTTTTGCTATTCACTTCTTTTTACGTTATTATGGGACAGGGGATTCAAGAAAATATTACACCACAGAACCACAGCACTATTTAAATGAAAGACAGAAGATAGCATGGCCCAGACTTTGAGCCATTACATACCAATGGGTCAGACCACCCTACAAGTATATGTCCAAATTATGCCATTTCTCTCTCTTCTTTGTGGTTAAAATGTTTAATTTTCAGCTTGGTTTTAGTCTGGCCTCAGTTTCTTTTCATGCTCTAAATAAAAAAAGGATAATTTCACAAAAATAGGTTTCTTTCTACTCCAGTTTTCAGCCACTTGTGAAACAATGGGATGCTCCATGTGGTCAGCTTGGTTGTAAACTGTGTTAAAAAAAAAATAAGTTCTGTCATTGACATCACTAAACTAAAAAAGCTACGTTAAATACTTTGAGAATCTAAAACATAAGCAAGATCAGTTAAAGAGAAAAAATCGAAAGAAACCAGCACTGATACCTTAAATTGAAGTACATCCAATTACTTGTGTTAGAAAATGTGAAAACCAACAAAATTTTAGAGGCCATATTTGGATTAACTCTTAAGGATGGGCCTAACTTTCAGCTCATAAACAGCTGTTTTAGGTCGGATGGGACCATGCAATTGCTTGAAGATCTATGTATGAAGAAGGTACTTCACCAAATTAAGCCATTGTGCAAGAAGAATACAGTGTCACTGTATAACAATCATGCTTCCCAGGAAGGAACTTTTTTGTGTGAACAAGAAGTGCTGCTATTGAGGCTGTGTACAATCAGGCTATACAGTGTTCAGTGTTCTTTGTTTCACCCCACTAGGGCACTGTCTTTTCCCATATTATTATTACATGCTCGCCAATAATTAGAAAGCTAATAGTTCTCCTTAAACTGTAGCCTGCACACCATTACTGATAGTTACACTAGAATCCAAAGTCTATTTACACACTACACATTGTATAGTGCAGGTTTTTTTGGAAATCAGAGAATATCACTGAAAAACATTTTATGTCCACTCTCTCGGAAGAACTGACACAAGTTCAGCCTCTGAAGTATGCAAAGTAAAATCTCTGTGTGATTGATAGGTAATGCTTCTGCTTATATCAGTAATGAGGTACCAAACCTATTCCATCGCATAAATAGCGCCATAGATGCTGCAAAAAGGGGCACTGTCCCTATTGTATCTGCTCTATGCCATCTAAATAGCATAAAGAAACTTAAGGTACTTTTTCATAGGAGTAATAGTATACAACGAGGTGTATCTGGCACTACACTGAGAGTTTTACATCCCCAGCAGAAAACAGAGTTCAAAAAGGGAAATAGGCAAAGATGCTGTTTTACTCACTTGCCGCTTTACTTTTTTACTTGTAGTTCTTAGAGCAACTGTAACACAATTTAGTTTTAAGGACATGTGTGGAAAGCTATATTACAGTCTAAAGGCAGCTTACAGTTTGTTGTACACATGGTACTCTGTGATTGTAGAATACTCCAATTATACATGTCCAAGCAGCACAGCAGGGACAGTGACTTTGGTTCTTCTGCTAACACCATCTGACACAGTGCCCTGAGGGGACCTGCTGGGAAGCTCTGTATTGCTGAACTCTTAAATGGTCAAGCTTCAGTTTTACATGTCACCATATGGATGGAAGATTAAGCAAAACGTAACAAGGCTTGCGCTTAGAAAAATAAAAAGGAGCTGACATCCTGCTCAATGCTTTTCACAGACATCCAAGGGAGAAATGAGCACAAATTAGAAACTTCTAGGGCAAAAGCAAAACTATGCTCTTTACATTGATAGAATCAGGCCATGGTCCTGCCCCAAATTTCCATCAAAACAGAAAAGTGTGGCAATGTAACACTTAATGATTATTCACATTACTGTATAGACCTGATATGAACACTGTGAAGGACGACGCTTCACATTGTAGATTTTTGAAGATTTATTAACAAAACTAATTAACAATAGGGGATGCCCACAATACAAAGCTGCAGCACTGGGTGCGTGGCTGGTCTGGCCAGAGGCACACCTTCTAGAACTCGTGCAGGTGCTTTTATACCGCTTGAGTGTCAATCAAGAGGCACAGATACATTTATCCAATCGCAGGCTCTAAAATCCCCAGCCCACCCTCATATCTGCCTACTTGGGCGGCCTGACCGAGGCCCGCCCATTTGGAGCACGCCCAGTTGCAAGATCGGGAGGGATCTTGTCTTGACTGGCATCTTGATTGACACTTTCCTGGAATCCTCTGGCAAGTCCCCTCAGCCAGCATCGGCCATTTTGTCTACATTACTTTACATTAGACATTATAACAATTATACAATTAAACAGTATTAACCATTAATTTTTGTACTATTCTCCTGTCAACGGTGACCAGAGCATTGTAACAATAAAAAGGGGTACAAAGGAAGGAACATTACAACAATAACAAGAACATTTTAACAAACAGTTCATTAAGATAACCCAAACAATTAACTACTTAACTCATAAAAACACCTTTTAATTATGGAACCTCATTAACTTCAACCATAAATTAACATACGAAAGCCAACCACATTTTGTCATCTATAACAAACACCAAGCAATCAAGGCTGACAGTCCAAGAAGGCTTTGATGCTTGCTCAGACCACTTGTCCAGGTGCTGTAATCTGGGATCAGTCCACAAAGAGCCATAATTCAAATACTCTGAGTTTTGTTTCTATAGAGCTTTGGAATTTACTATGTGATCTAACTGCAACCATAGCAAAAGAAAAAATTAATCTCTCATCTTAACTTTCAATGGTCCTCCAGTCTATACTCCAGGTTAATTTGACAGCTGTATACTGGATGTCATAACAGTCCGAAATGTCCTAGGAAAAACAGTCACATCATAACTCCTCTGGTTAGTTATGCTGACATAGCTAAACTGTTCTGGTACCCGTGCTTAGGGTGCATCTAGGTTATTAATTTAGTGTGCTGTGGAGACTTTTCCTGGTTTCAATTTGCTTTGTACTTGTACCTGGAGACTTTCAGTATGTACTAGAGACACTGCTGGCAGACTCTGAGCAGTTCCTTCTTGGTGGAACTACAGCTGAAGACATGCTCAGGGCAACCCTCTATCATGCCCCATTGCAATGGGGACACAAGTGCCTCCAGCCTTCAGCTCCCTGCTCAGGAACAGTGTGTGCCTGGGCCAGGCACAAGCTCTGAACAGTCCTTGCTGTAAAGATAATTTGCAGGCATAGGGTCACAGAGCCAGAACACATCTTGCTAAATCAAAGCCTAGGCCTTTCCTCTGTGCACAACACCATATAACAACATAAAGAAGTCCATCAAGCCAGTTCAAGTTTCTCAGCACTTCAGTTTGCAGTGTAGACAGCGTGGCTGAGTATGAGAAGGGAGCCATTACTGCTGTTGTGTTACCTCTGCCTGCAGTTCCCTAGTGCTTCCTTTTGGGAGGGGCAAGTGGGCGGAATCACATTCCCTTCCAGTTGCCCTTTCGTACTTTGCCAGCCTACATAAACTTGCTGATAGCCAGAAGTGAGTCTATCTTTGCCCATTCTCACTGGCTACCTGCTGACCATAAAGACACATGGGTTTAGTCTCAAACTCTGTCAATATTTTCAAGCAAGACAATGTCGCTACTTTAACTTTAGCAAACAGTGTGGAGCAAAAGGAGCAGATCTCTAGAGTAAAACAGTGGATTTTGAGGTATTAAATTCTTCACTATCTGTACTTGTGTATTTTCCACTTTGGATTAGCCTTACTTTGGTTGCACAGACCATGGATTGACTGCATTTCTGTGACTGAATTAGGTGTGCACCATAATTCTGCTCTGTAGAAATTTTACTATCATTGCTGACACTGTTCCTGATTTGGATGAGAACAGTTGTGCTAAGCAGCCTATAAATACACCAAAATTTATCCCTTCATCCAGAGCACTGAGCAACGCAGGAATCAGCACAAGAGGATGACCAGGACTTAGACTAGTTAGAAGATTATGATTTAGAGACTTTTGTAATGCAAATGGCACAGATAAATGGAATAGTAATCTCAAAATCTTTCTTCTCTCAAACAAAATCTCCAGTTTTCTTAGATCATTTGTTTTAACAACACTAAAAACTGGAAAAAAATAAAACTGAGAGAGTGAATGTTAAGCCAAATATTTAAAGAACTGTATTGCAGCTTCCCATGTGTATTTTCCTTTCCTACCAAATGCTCTCTGTTTTCCCCATTTATTGTCATCTCTCGGTGGACAGTACTGGACTACAGAAAATGTAATACATTTGAATGAATAATAATCTATTCCAAAATGCACAGCTTTTTGTCCATATGTCTATTTGTCTCAGGGTATAACTTGTCAGTCTATTACAGAATAAGATTAACTAGATAAACTTTGAATTTGTCAAAGAAATCTTTTAATTTTAAAGATGAAGCAAGAGTGACAAAAATACAGCAGAAAAATTCTTGGCTCTCCTAAAGTCCATGGGAGCTTTCAGAGGAGTCAGGACTTCATCCTGTATGTTTTGTTTTTCTTCAAATGTCAGTTACCTGCATACAACATAAATAGGATGTGGTCAGAGAAGTGTACAGTGAATGGCTGAAACAGTTAACAAAATCAATAAATGTAGGGAAAGTAGATGAAAACATAAACCAGACTGAGATATTTTTTCCAGACCAAGATTTTTAAGTCTTCTGTATTTTGTCATTTGTTAAACCACAAATAGTTATAAACAGAGCTTTAGTTCAGCGAGTCTTTGTTCCTAACATAAACAAGGTATAGGGCATAGCTCTGTATGTCAGCCAAACATGACTATAAGTTACAGAAATGATATATATGTATAAAAGAAGTGTCAGCCCATAACTGAAAAATTGTATTTGGACATGAATAAATGTAAGGAACACACTTAACCCCAGAAAGGCAGTAAGTATTTAACAGAAAATAACCCACATTAGATTAATGCATGCATTGTACTGTGTCTATGAAATTAATTTAACTCAAAATACTGAAACTCAGAAAATAGGGAACTTTGCATCATTTAAGTATCACTGTTCATCCTGGTGTGTCTGTCCTAGTTGAGAAAACTTATAAAAACTATACTGAACATATGCAACTTTTAATTGAATTAGGTCTAGCAGCAGAATAGCAGATGGGATCAAATTGAATTGAATATACAGCAGAATTTCTTTTTTTTTAAGAGACAAATTTAATGGAAATAATAGTTTTCAACTAAAATGGCTGTATATCTTAATTACTGTCATATCGCAACCCCTCAAATCTGTAAAGAACTCATTTAAATACCAATTTTTTCACTTTACTTTTTCCTAAACTAACATATTCTGAGCATCAAAAATACTTACTTTCAAATCATTGCTTTAAATTCTTTTGCAGTTTGTTATTTAGAACTAAAGAAATACAGCTCCCAGATAAGTATATTAGCCCTCAAGTGTTCTGGTGCTACAGACTCATTTAGCTGCATACTGGGTCACAGCAGTCACTGCAGTAAACAATGTTCCAAACTTCCAAAGCCTGCAGAGGTCAGTATAGCAACATCAACAAGAAATTATATAGCCTCACTGAATAGATTAGTAGTTTAAAATATTTATTGTTAAAACACAAAAATGATGTATCATTCTGGCTCTTACCAGAACTGTAGTACTACTGTGGCATGTGATGGTTATTTCTGCAAACATATAATATTGCAGATACTTACAGTTTTAAAGATGTATTTTTGCATTTGCTATTTATAAAAGGGTTAAATATATTTTCCTTGAGTGTGTTTGAAAAAAGTTGGATGAGCATTATGGAAAACGTAAGCACACTCTTTGGAAGCTGTCTTCTCTATTGCCCTGTCAATGACCTCTGCTGTGACATTGAAGGAATACCCTCTGTGTGGGTGAGAAGTAATTTGCTTCAATAGCTCTTCTGCCCCAGACATGTATAAAAAGGAGACTGTAAACATATACCCCACATTTGCTTTGGCACTGACACCATCAAAGTCATTTAGAGCAGAACTTTTAGCTGTTTGTGAGAAACTAGATTGGGATGAATGATCAAAACAGTACATGTTAAGCTCCTAGCTCGGTGCAATCAAATCTCAAAAACTGAAAGGAATGACAAATAAAAAGTGCTAATCAGGCCTTGAACAACACTACATTAATTTTATTTACCCTCTTGGCCAGCTTTTCATGACTTGCCTGCTGTTGGCACTAGAGAGCAGTTACGTTAGTATTTCTCTGCACATTCTTATTTGTAGATTAAAGAATAAGCAGGTATTCAGACCTGACTCCGGGGTCTGCAGAGAAGGATTTTGAGAGACACCAGTTGGGTTTAAACATATATGATTTGCTTTCTTCAAAGCACTGCGCTTAGGTAGGCAAAAGTACATACATGATATCCAC
This sequence comes from Ptilonorhynchus violaceus, assembly GCA_013397565.1. Lineage (NCBI taxonomy): Eukaryota > Metazoa > Chordata > Aves > Passeriformes > Ptilonorhynchidae > Ptilonorhynchus > Ptilonorhynchus violaceus. The sequence continues at coordinate 583,542 of VZRJ01004190.1, forward strand.
AACACAAAATTCTCACTCCTAAAAAAATCTGGCTATAAATAAAATATTTTTCTTTCACAAGTCTGCAAAACTTCGGGCAAGCTCTTTGTCTCATCAATGTACAGTGTGTATTCTTGTCTCAGCTGTCCACCATAGCATTAGCTTTGTACGATGGACATTGAGGTATTGAAGGTGGTTCTGCATTCATTTTTTTTCATCCTTTATGGACATTCATATAACACACTTCTCCATATCTCTCTGCCTTCACAGCTTCTCAAAAGAAAATGTGAATTGCTCAAAACAGAGTAATCTTAACATAAACATCTGAAACAGAGAAACCATACTGAACATGAGTGATGGGTCAGATGCTCTGCATCTTCTATTTATGCATCTCCACTTGAGCTTAAAGAAAATTGCATCTGGCAATGGGAGGATTACATTTGAACTTTCTTGGCCTTAAGAGACTCATTCTGAAGTGTATATTTCTCTATCTATGCATATATACAATTACTTAGAAATTACATAGTGTTGATGCCTTTGTTAAGTCCAATGTGGCAAAGTAAAATGATAAATGATGAAACGTGCCTAATTTCACTTACCGTCCCTGCAAATCAATGTTGTCTACTAATAAGGATTCATGGAATTAGTAGCACTTACTAATATGTTGGTTGCCCTCTGGTCTTAGTTATGATGTTTTGCTACATAAGAAAGCAATGGGTTTGGGTATCCAAAGCATTGGGAAGCTTTAATGTAGCCTGATCAACTCCCAGTCAAAAACTATCCCTGAGAAGCTCATAAGAGCCAGTTGTAAGAAATTTAATGGGTGGGAGAGAGGTCATAGAGAAAATGTTTAAATGCATATTAATTCTCAGCTTCTACTGAAACAGCTTGTTGCCTGTAGCAGTACTAGCATGGTACTGAATCAAGTATCTGCTTCACACAGTTCCTGCAAAACAAGGAGTCTAAGGGTTTCTTCCTCTGCCACACTCATAATTATCTTTCAGAGAAGGACAAAGAAATACAGCTCACTACCTGTCTCCTGATATTGTAAGTATTGACATGGAGCGTTTCCCCTATATATTTTCCAAAGAATTGTATTTTGCCACTTAGAAGAAGAGACAGGAATGTGTAAACTGTATGTTAATGCTCAGAAAAAAACCAAAAAACCCCAACCAAAAACTCTGATATTTTTCGACTTAAATCTAGATATTCAAATAGAGGAAGCTTAAATAGACCAGCTCACAGACTTTCATTTTTTAAGATTATGTGCTCTGAAGTGAAAAGCAAAAACTTTGCTAAAATAACCGTAAACTAACTTACTCTTTCGCATTCTGTTCATGCATGGTAGATTTCAGACCAGTTAAAGCAACAGAACAGATAAAGGAATTTTGGATTGAACCTGGAATAAAGTACAGTGACCTGAAATTCAGAATAGAAAGGTAAAGGTGAATAGGCTAGAGCTGGTAATATAGATCTTCACAACCTTGCTTCTTATTCATTTATTTCCCTCTGTGCAGAATGGATGCAGAGTGGAGATGAAGGAGATCAGCTGAGCAGAAGTGCTTCATCCTTACTTGTCATAGACATGCATGACTGCTCCTAATTCTAATTATTTAAACTCAGTCCTGTAAAACATATAAGACTCAAAACATTTGTGATTTCAGTAGGTCCAGAGTAACTGTAGAAGAGAACATGAAAACATTATTTCCCTATTCATCATCGTCACTGTATTTTTTACACCATCAATGGCTTACATCAAACATCAGAGGACTGATAATTCCTGACAGAGTTTGTTTTTCAAGTTGTTTTCATTCCCTAAACATTATCAGTAATATTGTGAATTTTAACTCACTCTCCAATTTTCCTTTACCTCTCCTCTGAAACTCAGAATTCATGGGAAGGGGACAGAATCCTCCAGAAAATCTACAACCCCAAGAGCGTATTTTCATTTTGATTAGAGCAAAGAATATTTGCTGAGTCAACAGTGAAAGACTGAACTGTTGATAACACAAGGCTGAAACAGGTGCACTCACATATTTTCAAGACATAATAGATGTACTTTATTGCACCAGGGGCTGCCCACTACTGAAAAAAATACCACATTCAGCCTGTCCTCGGGGAGTACATAAAAGAAATCCCACCATCTTCAGAACCAGCACGATAGAATGAGAGCATGTTTTCTTCAATTCCATGGAAAGATCTTTTTTGGCAGAAGACAAAACCAAACTCAGCATACCCTGATTTCTTCCTAATACTTGCCAGAGTAATCTCCCCTTCTGACACTTCCTCAGTGTCAACAAAACAAAGCAACAAAAACAGCTACTGGAGGCAATAGGTGCTGTTAATATCATCAACAGTCAAATATGTTCAATACTTCTCAGTCTCTACACAAGTGTGTAGAGTCTCACACAGTGTGTGACCCTCATGGACATTTGGTTAACTAGAACTCTTTAATAAAATCAAATACTTGTCCAATGGATGCATGCAACTGCATGTGTAGCACTCTGGGCCACACAGCAGAAATCATCTTACTCACTGTTATAGAAAAGGTGAACATTTACTGCACTATGCAGAAGAGATCCTCATTATATATAATTAGGAAACTTATTTTCCCCCTGCTGTCCTAATTTGTGGTTTTTTTCTTCATTTTTAAAATTCTCCATTGGCTTTAATTAGCTTCTCTCTGAAATCACCAACCAGGTGAAATTAGAGCACTTTTTAAGTTAAAAAATGTAGTTGGATTTTTTAAAACTTTTTTTTAAGTTGAGCTTTATTCCCTGAGGCCAAATCCTCCATGCTCTTACTCATGAGAGTAGTTCTGTGCACTTCAGTGAGGAAGATTTTCAGAGGAAGGCAGGTTTTGGCCCTAATGGGATATACCAAAGCTCTTCTAAATATGGATGTAAGATATATGAGACAAATCCCCTCCGAGGGAAATCAGCAGTGTTCTTAAATCAATGAAACTAAAGCCATTTACATGCACTGAAGAGTTTTCCTTCTGTTTTCAGACTTCACAAGTCTTCGCCCAATATTTACTGCATGGAAAATGATACATTTTTGTTAATGACATTTCTATTCCTTCATTTAAAAATTCATCATTATATAATCAATACTAGTGACTCAGTCCTTGCTACTATGACAGGAGCAAATTTTACCTAAGAGAAATAATTTTTGTGGCCTACATGACATGATGTATTCTTAAGTGTTTCATTGTTAATTAAGAAATGAAAAAACAAGCTGTTTAAGAAATATGACAAAAAATATGATTGGTTGCAAAATAATACACCTCTGAGCTTTAAAATGTTCTTTGGGAGCTCTGGAGCTGGAGATAGTCATGTCCTTGTGATATTTCAGTGACAATTTCTATTTTAAGTGTCAAAAACAACTCTGCTATCTGGAGCAAGTAGTGTAGTATCTTTCCTTTTAATATTCTAATCGTGAGGTGTAAAGTGAAATGGTTGCACAGTGTAATGGTGGTAAAGAAGCTGAGTGTCAATGAGACGGGAAAGGTGACAGACACGGAATGAGTCCCCAAGGTGCTCTCCAAGTGCATTGGATAAAGATTCCCCTGGGAAATTTTTCTCATTAGTTCTCAGACACAGTTCAGTAATTCAATAGCACCAGGTTACCATTAGTCACAAGACCAAAATATGTTACTTTCCATGCTTTATCTCCTTGATTTGTATATGTCATTTTATGAGAGAAAATTATGAGATTATATATCATTCAAAGTGAGCTCATATGTTGTTTACATACCTCAGGATGATCCATGACAAGAAGACTACCATTACAAAACAGCATGCAAATTAAACAGAAAACAGACACCTTTTTGATATTTAAAACTGCATTGAGTGATTGCATTGTATAGACATGAGCAAGACATGGCAGATTGATTTTCTATACTAGTATCTGAAAAATTAATTATAGTTTGAGATGCAAACCCAAAATTATCAACAATTAAAATGGAAAAAAATTTACTCTAGATTGTTTCTGTGGATATTGCCCAGTTAAAATAATTCTTCTGTTCTTAGAGATGAAATGTGTATGTATGCAGTTAATGTGGCTGGGAAAAGTAGCTAAAAAGTTTGATGGTTAGCTAATTTTATGTGTAATTACTCTGTGAAAATGTTAAACTGAATAGGTTATTCTCGACATTTTTTTTCCTATGCAATAAAAAATGTACTTCTATGCTATCAAAGTTAACTGCACTCCTACTCAGCACTCGAAGGAAAAATGGCTGGAGGTGTTGTCTCTCTCATTACCCACCAGGATGGAAAGAAAGGAGTGTCCATCCCTAGTGGTCATTTAAAACCTCATTGTTATATTAAAAGAAAGTAGGGATGACAAAGTCCAGAAACCACTAAAATTAGGCACACAAACACAATAAGTTATTATGGTTTACCTGTGCGGCATAGTAGTTTATCTTTTTATGTATCCATTAATGTACTCCAGAATGTTTTAATTTAGTTTTCACTCCTGATTAATGTATTTAGCACTCATCACTGCACCTTGCACTCATATTAAAAGACAGAAGTTACCGATAATTATTCTGCCTAAAGTTGTTCAGGAAAGTACAGATATTTTAGATATGTAAAAAAACCCAACCAACTCCCAAAAAGAATGCATTGTCTGTAAGCTTTTTCAGTTTATTTGATTGTGGTTTATGGAGTGTGGGGCAGTTGGGTTTTTCCCCCTCTTTTGAACAATGTTCAACGTATGAGATGTTGATGTTCAAAATATGAGAAACAAACAAGAAAGTTTGCATGTAAATATCTGTCTCGAACAAAAAATATTAAAATCTGTCAGTCAATAGGTGCTTCATTTTCCACCCGTCAGCCTTTTATCACAGTCGGATCAAAATCATGCACTTGAGCTGTCTCATGTAGACTACAAAATCGACTTATTAGTAGAATTCCTTAACAAGAGGAATTTTATCCCCAACACAATTGCTTGTGCATTAAATAGGGTTCACTGTTTTTTGACTAGATTCTGATATGTTTATCGTTGTACTGCAGAAAGGCCATATGTTAAGTGCTATGGTATCTGTGCCAAATAAATCATCGAGAGCCAGTTTCTGTTAATCTTACATATGTTACTGCACTGGAATTGGATAATTTGCTCCCCTGATTAAGCTGAGAGAATGGCAGTTTTCTAGAAGTGTGAACTCACCTGTTTCATGTGTATTATTTTCTTCAAAGCTCTGCACTGCAGTCTCCAAAGGAAGCTCTTCTAATTGAAAATGTTTCCATAACTCTTTAACACTAAGCTATCTCCAAACTAATGATCAGGCTCCAAATAAATATGCCAAATACTTATAGTATTATTTATGTGCTATACAGAAGCTCATCATCAACTTATGAATTGTAAATATTTATAAGTGGCTGATATTAAAGTAGTTGTCAACTGCAGCTACAGTACTTCACCTTCTGTCACTCCCAGGTATCAAGGGGGCTGATTCAATCACTCTCTTGTCAGACTACCTTTCTTCTCCTGAATACCCAAATCCCTAAACACAACAAAATATAAATGAATGAAAAGTGCTAATGATGCATCATTACCAAGAGGTATCAAGTTTTTTAAGGTCCTTTGCTGACTAAATTTTAAATTAGCACAATTATTCAGAGCATTCCCCAAGGCACCATTCATTATGCTTAGCTGCTGAGTTGAGGCACACTGCAAACGAAATATATATTACTGTCCACAGCATACTCTCTGTCTGCCTTCCTGGAGTAGGAACACATGTAGTATCTACCTGAAATGGCAAAACTTGGAATTCATCATATGAAGTATTTTTGTGTATTGAAAGACATACAAGTGTGCATATATTTTAGAACAGATGATATATCTGCATTTCTATTAGTACTCTGTTACCTACGATATATTTATGTTCCTAAAGATCCTGAATAACAAGGACAGGAACTTAGAGACTAAGAATATTTTCAAAATGTTGTTTCATCTGCTTCCTAACACAGCAATTTTAATTTCAAGTGAAATACAAAGACTGCTGAAGCCAGGAGATAAAATGTCTCTGATACTGCCTAAGCCTTTCAGAAGCTTACAGTGCACAGTGGATTATATTTTCCTTTGGCCTTGTCATCAGCAAACAGGTCAGAGTGGACACTATCCTGCTAAATGTGTTAGGCAGCCTGGATATAATATATTTTAGAATTCCCAATAGCAATGACCTGTGTTACACCTACCTTGCATGTCAAAATTCATCAAAATTTGCTTTTTTTTTTTCATGCACTAAATCAAGAGTCCGAAGCCCTTATTCATTAGGATATTTAACAGTTCTCTGAAGAATAAGAAAGGTAACATTGACATGACAGAGCCTTCTTGGATTGGTCAAAAAGCAGATCAATTTGATGCATGCAACAATAGGCACGGTGGTATTCCTTGTAAAATGCTAGCTGTATTTTTTACAAGAATAGCAAAGCAACCAGTCCTTATACCCATCTTATAGGTTAATGTAAAAAGAGAAAAAACGCAACTCTTTGCATGCAACATGGGCTCACTAAACTACACATTCAACAGCTCTCACAGTAAGACGCAGTGCCCATTTATCCTCACACAGATGAAAATAAGTATATTTGTAAGAGAAAATTATTTCTATATGTATCTAGCTGTAAAGTCCTGAGCTGCTTTTTTAACCCAATGACATCACCACACACAAGTCGGGCCCCACAGAGCAGATGTGCTTTCATGTGCAGTGATATCACTTTCACTAAAACACTAAAGGCATGACTTTCAAGCAGTTTTAAAATTCAGATCAGTTCTGCTCATATTTAATCCAGACATGTTGGTTTAACACCAAGCCAAGCCAGACCTTTTAATGTTCAGTGGCCATGATATAAAATTCTTCACTGTGTTGCACCAATAAATTCAGAAGTGCAGTGTAATTTGCTATAGTCACAGAGACTCTTGTGAAATTTAAGCAAGAGTTGTAAGCAACCCTTCTTTTTGTGCCTTACCACAGTACTTCAGCTGTTTGGTAAACATTTTTTTTCCCAAAAAACCAATTAACTGTGAAGAAACAATAATTTACTGCTGCTTGTTTTGGTTATGTTGAGATTAAATTAAAGGTAGGCTGCAAACCACCATCAGACTCTTCCTGAGTTAGGAATAGTGTCACTGTGGTGTTATTTAGGAGTTATTTAAAACAAACAATGGAAAGAAAGTGCCACTTGACACTGACAGCAAGTATCTCTGTTCATTTTGCATTGTCAATAGCTCCAGTGGTAGCACTATTCTTTTGACAGCTAAAAGCAGATGTGTGGGTTAAGTATGGGAGCAATTCAAATGTCCATAGTAAACTGCAGGGGGGCAGAGAGAGCTCAGAGAGCAGCAGCTTTAAAGTAATTGACTAATACAGTAAGGATATTAAAGTCATTTAGTGCCAAAAGGGAACACACTGATCCTTGACCCTGAGCCACTTTGGAGTAATCTAGTATTCAATCCAGCGTGTAATGACTGCCAGGCCTGTCAATCCTCCAGGCTCTCCAGTCAAATGCCTGTGGCTACTATTGGCTTATGGTAAAAGGACAAAAATGCAAGGAAATGCCTCTCAATCAGGCTATGATGTGATAATGTTATTGCTCCAATGTATTCTATATTGTCCCTGCATAGTTTAATCTGTTGAGATCCATGTCAAAAATTGCCCTTGTTCCCCAGAGGTCTTTACTCAACCTTTTAGTAATACAAGTGGATTTGAAAGGAGAGGGGTAACTCACTTGATGAATGGTTTCCAGTTAATATAAAAAATAAGAGGTCAACTGTGGCTTAAAGGCTAACCATGGAACGTATAAATTAAAATAAGCATGCTAGTAATCTGATTAGTAAGATTTGCTCTTCATTTACCCCAGTGGGTAAAATATTTTCCAATAAATAATATTGACACAGAAATTTATTTACAACAGTGACACAATTCCTACAAAGTTTAGATGTTGAGAGGACTTTCAGCTGGGAAGTGATAAGAACAAAAGGCTCACTTGCTTCTGTCACTTCTTGTCCTTAAAACTTCTGCAACTACTGGGAATCTCATATTTTAAATTAGGCACCTCACATTCGAAAAATATAATTATTGCTACAGGCTGAGTAGTCCACTTGAGCTTGAAAGAAGGAAATTGCCATTTTTTGTTATTTTGATTTTGCTAATTAAAACAGGGAAAACTGACCCACATAGATTCTCTAAAGTTAAAAGTCAAAATGGGATAATTATGCAAATTTCAATGCATTGCTGTAAAAATGATCTTTATATTTCATTATATGGTCTCCACTATTTCCCAACCCCACTTTCCATGTGCTGTACATAAACTTTGGGAAGAGAGAAGCTCTAGTGATAGTGATGCTTCCAGTATTTTTAAAGAACCATGAGGTTACATAACAGGCACTTTGCCTAATTTGGTTCTCTATGATTCCACAAAGCTCTCCACAGGGATGACACAATACAAAAAGGAAAAAAAAGAGAGAACCTCTCCTGAGAAATATCTTTCTTATAACTTTGAAATAACTTCAGTGTCAAAACCAAATGACTTTCTCCAAAATTCTGCCTGTCCTCTCTCAGTTCACTGCCCCAAAGTCATTATTCAATGTGAGGTTCTATTTATAAAACCACTTTCTAGCCTGTACATACTCTTTACACTTGAAAAATTATGGTTTTGTGGACAGTTTTAGAGAATGAATCAGAGAAAGAGGAAAATTGTCCTTTTGTGCTCACTGAATTCCCTTGCCATGAGAGCAGAAGCACATGCAAAGCAAACTGTGATCCCATCAGGAGACAGCTGGCTGTGTTCCAGCTGATCTCTTCACAGGCGGTTTTATCCCAAGCTGATGTTTTCACAGGGAAAAAAAAAACCAACAAAAAAACAAACAGCAAAACACCTCTACGACCAAGCTAACCTGAAGCAGGACATGACAAGTGTTGTGTTATTGCCTTGTAACAGAGCAATTAGTCAGTGGCATGTATATGGCACAGTTTGGCAAAGAAGGCTCTTTGCAGGAACAAGTTCTCTCTTTGCTTGGGAAGCTCTTGATGTGGTGGTGACAGACCAAAACCTTGCTCATCTCCACCTGTGTCCTCTCTGAACACTCACTCACATCACTTTTTGTCCCAGATCATGGTGTCTCCCTCCCCTTGAGGGATAGTACTTAAATCAGCATGGGAATCTACGTAATACTTCATCTGGGGTAAATTCAGACAGGTAATTTAAAGTAATTACTCTCCTTTGCACCTCTAAAGGGAGGGTGCAGCAAGAATCCACATGGATTTGTTCCTACTTCAGCAGCGCAAGTGGTGCTCCAGCAGCACATACCAGTGGGTGTGGAAGGTACTTGAAGCAATGCTCACTGTCCAGGAGGGAAGCGATCATACACTCACTGTTACCCATTTGGGAACCAAGGGTCCCATTTTTTCCTAGTTCAGCTTCTGCCTGCTTTGTCAGTGGCAGTTGCGTACACAACACAAGGCACAGATGATTTGGGGACAAAAGAAACCGAAGAGACTGCAGTCTCCCCTGACACAAATGCAGGACAGTCTCTTGTGACATGGCACACTCACTGCCAGGCAGCTGTCTCCTGACTGTCCTCTTCCCCTCTACAATACCTGTCAGGGCTTGTACCCTTGTCCTTCATCCATCTTCACCAAAAGTGACATTTTCCCCTTCTTCATTACCACTGAGGGAGCAGAGATGGGTGACATCTTCCACAGCTTCTCAGCTTGAGTGAGGATTGAGAAGATCTGCTCCCTTTGCAGTCTTTAATGAGGAAGTTGAGGCACCAGCAATCAACTTTTCATGGTCCCTACCTTCTTTTGCTCTCCAAAAGATCTGTGCATGGTTTCAACATGAAAGTGTGGGAAAATAATTTTAAAAAGCACGAAGTTTTGTGAATGGGGAAGGAAATGCTTATCAGAAAAAATGCCAAGGACCTTTGCTCCAGCATTCACAGGATAGCCAGGTATGAAACTCCTTCTTTTGGGGAGAACTGTGTTCTTTGGATATTTTCAGTGGTAGCTCATCATCACAACCTGAATTCTGTCACTCAAGGGGTCTGGAGTGCTTGGGAGGTGTTCAGAAGATGCTGATCTTTAGAGCAATGATATTTCATGATGTATGCTTTTAAATCACAAAAAGAGGGTGAAAAACTTAGAAAATGCAAGAAAATTCCAGCTGTTCCTTAACCTACTTGAAACAAGAAATGCCTTAAAGCTAATAGGTCAGGCATTGCTGAGAAGCCCACAAACCATTTCAAAAGGTATCTCAGCTCCAGTATATCTTCCTTTGTTTCTCTTCCAGGATGATTGTGTTTTTATTTAAATTCCAGACTTTAAGTGCAAGTCTAAAAGCCACCTGACCCTTACGGGTCTGGATGTTTTTTGAGTGAATCTGTAGTTATACCCCCTGCTGTCTCCCTTTTGTTAAATTAGTGTAGTTTTGCAGCCTATGAGAAGAAAATTTCTTTTTACACTCCCCTTTTACGAGCATTTGAAACCATTAAAACCATTTTGTAAACAAATTTTGAGATGATCTTTTTAAAGCAAGGCTTCAAACACAGCCACAGAGACACACACACACACAAATGCATGCATGCACGCATTCCACTTTTATGACTTTGGAATAAAAATGCAAATGAATTTATTAGCTTAAGCATGGCACCAAATAGAAATTTATGCACATACATTTAAAAAACAGAACCCTTGAAAATAACGCAGTTGCAGCCTATTAATTTTCTTTTTTGACAGTTTTTAAAATTCCCCTAAAAAAATGAAACAGCATGAATACTGTCAATATATCACAACAGCCACATTAGGTTTTGTGATATACATCATAATATAAAGAGCACTATTAGAGCACAACCTGGGAACCATTAAATCATTCTAAATCACTGTTACATTCCATTAGTGTCAATGGTGAAACCACATAATAGGCTTTATTACAAACTTCACCTTGGTAGGCCATTGTCTCTAATAACCACTTCTCTATGATGTGGTATCATACCCAGAAATCCAGGGAGATAATAAAGGCTCCCTTATTTCTTTTTTATTGGATGGGTAAAGTTAAATTTAGCTGTAAGTAAAAAAAAAAAAAATCTTGAAGCTTTGTTCACTAACTGTGAGTTGCTGCTATTTGGACAAAAAAAAAATTAGGCAGACTTGGGAGAACAGTTTGAAATAAATTTAAATCCTGGTAAATGCTTGAGGCCAAGGTAAGATAGGCAGTCCTGCAATTATGATGTCATTTTTGAAATGCAGCTTAGTGCATTTATGCCCTTCTTTACACTTTTGTTCAGATACAAAGCATTGATTATAGAAACATTATAGAAATTAAATCTGTATTCCCATCTCTTCAACCCTTATATAAGCAGTATCCATTAGAAAATGAAGAAAAGGACAGAAAAAGAAAGAAAGAAAGAGAAAGAAAGAAAAAGAAAGAAAGAAAGAAAGAGAAAGAAAAGAGAAAGAAAAGAAATAAAGAGAAAGAGAGAAAGAAAAGAAATAAAAGAAAGAGAAAGAGAAAGAAAAGAAAGAAAGAGAAAGAAAGGAAAGAAAAAGAAAGAAAAGAAAGAAAGAAAGAAAAAGAACAAAAGAAAGAAAGAAAGAGAGAGAAAGAAAGAAAGAAAACGAAAGAGAGAGAAATAAGGAGAGGTCTGCATACACTAGTGTTTTCTTCCTTCCTGAATTTTTAGAAATGCTTTGGGGAAAAAAATAGTGTACATAATTAAGGATCCTTTTTTCCATCTTGAAGGGCTAAACCTTGCTCACCATAATACATATAATGACACAGATCAACTCAACAGACTGTAGTGTGGTAGCACAAAGAATTTCCCTGTTTTGGGGAGCTGCGGATACTCAGTGCTACCTGGGTGTGAGTCTGTAGGCAGATGTGGAGGAATCCTGCCCCTTTGAAACTCATTGGACTTTGGTTTTAACTGGAGCAAGGACTTCAACCTCAAGTTTTGAAATTTTTTTCACACAAGAGCCTTGTATTTCCTGTAAGAACATTGATGAATTTTGATAATGTCTCCATCATCACAACTTTTCACTTAGTCATCTTGCAAAAGCAGACTTATGTCTTCAGTTTGCTTCCACCATCATTATTCAGTTATTGGAGTGTCTGAAAACATTTCTTATGGTGACGTGTAATGCATAGTGCCTGTCTTTATAATTCTTTCATGTGAGTTCACTACAAGAGTTGGAGTAACTGGGAGGTAGATGTGAAGAGACAGGTAAGTACACCAGCCTTGTATTGCAGCTGAGTTAATGAACTGTATCCTCTTGTCCACCTGACTGATTTCTAGGGCCTGATGGCATTCTATCCTGAAATTTTCCTGTAGTGGCTGATTAGGGATGGATGTAAATAAGAACTGGTCCTTACATCATAAAAAGTAGAAGTCAAAGGTTTTTACAAGGTCAAAAGTCCTTTCTGATTGGGTCAGTTGTTATCAAAAATATATCCCCTCCAATGAAGTAACTTGCAATAAGATGAAATTAAAGATAAGCAGCGATATCCTCTGTTAACTCCATAAAATAAAAACATTTTTCTTTATTCCACCTATTCTACAATTCAACCAATTCCTCTGAGCAAATCTTCTTTTGTCCATAATTTAATTCCTTTTCTTTCCTGCATCCTGGGTTTTTCTGCATCTCTCTGAAATGTTCCCATTTTAAAACAATGACCCAGTTCCACGTTCTCTGGTATGTCCCATATATTTGTGGCAATCTTGCACTTACCTTTTCCTTCTAAATGGCAATTTTATGTAGCAACTCAAAGAAACCGTAAGGCTCTTACATGTACTGGAAACAACAGTCAAGGTTTGTGTTGTCTTTCCTTACATTCATTCCTTTAAAACTTCAGTTCACTACTTTCAACATTAATTTTAACTTCCACTGATCAGAATAATATCTTGCTATGCATGAAATACTGTTTTAGAAGTATGAATCTGGTTTCTTCATCTACATAGTATGAATTTACCAATCTCCCAGGCAACCCGTACTGCCAGATACAGAAATCCTGTATCTCCAGTGCGTAAGATTTGAAGTTAGAATGTAAAACTCACTCTGAACTTGGAATATCCCCAAAAGTAGCCAGATCAGTCACTGGAAACAAAGGAAAAACTGTAGGAGGAAGGAGCACTATAAAAGGATTAAAAGGTATGTTGAAAGAGATAAAAATGACAATAATTCTGGGTGGCACATAATGATTAACTGCAGATTTACTAATAAACCGTAGTGACTGGGCTTGCATTCATTTACTTCATTTAGGGTAACGTGAGTCCAAGGTCACATTCTTCAGCTGTGGATGAAGTCTGATGTGGTTCAAGAGAAAGGTGGGGAGAGGAAGTGAAAGATGCCAGCAGATGAGAGAGCTGGGGAATACACTTAGTCTTTTGGATACTTATATCAAAGTCTTAGCCTCCTTCAATATTGCTAGTTTAGAGTTTGGCATGGCAGACACCAGCCCAGTTCTCAAAGTCAGCAGTGCATATCCTGCCCCTCTTACTCATGTTTCTCATAACTTGAAAAATGCTAGTGATTTCTTTCAGTGTCTAAAATAAGCCATAAGAAAGGGTTAACAAGACACAAGACACTCATGTGAGCAATAATGAATAAAAATAAAAAATATGGGAAACAGAATTTTGCATAACAGACTCTCCAGGGGCTTAGAAGAGGGAATGAATGAACCTTGTTTAAATTTGGCCACACTTGAATAAAGCATTTAGCTAAAATATAACTCTTGACCTTGTTTTCAATTTCCAGTGTATATTGTAGCTTTTTTTTTACTGTAGTTTACAATGTCACTGTTGTTGACAAAGATCCGGGCAATTTCTGATGCCGTTTGAACAAGATAGTCTGTAGAAGCTTTAGCTCCTCCTTGAGCTTCTTAGTTTGTTATTCTGGGGTGTATGCAACATATTAAGCCAATACAAGGGCAACAGTGGCAGTGTGCTTAGCCTTGGCTTTAATATTCCTGTGGTGTTAACTTGGGACCTGAGGCAACTTTCCCCTCTTCTGAAGTGTCAAAATATATCATGTGTTAGTATCAAACATAAAATAAATTCATTGCTAATTTTAAGAAAGAGCTGACTCAATACCTTAGATGATTAACAGGGAACAGTCTATACCATACATACCACCCAGGTTAAACACCACATTTAAACAAGAAGCCAAATAACACGAAGAATTTTAATTTTCTACATTCTTCTACTTTTTCTTTTCCTGATGTTGTGATATAAAATGGTCCCTCAGATGGTTTCTTTCATTACTGGCATTAAATGGTGGAGTGATGGACAGATTTGCCACAACCCGCTTCCCTTGCCCTTCTCTCCCTCTCCTCCAAAATTTTGCCACTGCTAAGTGTGTATGACACTGAAATATTTGTCCCCACTCAGTATATGCAGAAGTGGCAAAGAATGAGAGCAAAACATCTGCAAGGTATGAGTGCTTCCAGAAAGCACTCTGCAGATGCTGAGTATCTCATGTTATTGCACCTACTGACAAAATACTTATCCTCTGACTGAGCAAAAGAAACATTTATTAGCATCCTTACACTTACAATCTTCTGTTTTTCTGCAATTTGTTGTGCAAAAAATAAACCCTCTGGTTGAAATAGAATCATTCTTCTCTCATAATTCCTATCTGCTCTCTTACAGAGTGTTGCTTAGAGAACAGCCCGTAGTCTGTGGACAAGTCTTTAATACTAAGGTTAAAATAATTCTCAAATGTCATTTAAGTCAGCAAAATAGGCCGGACTAAAATGGATCCAGGACTGAAGGAGCACACAGTAAAACCATTTGTATCCTTTTTCTGGCTAACCATTGAGCTACCAGGGCTGAGGATCCTTACTCCTGCTACTTATTTGCAGTTGCTAAAAAAACACCCATCACCTGCTATCTGTTCTGCATCAAGCATGCTGGCCTGGCAGACTAAGGAATTTAAAAAAAAAAGAAAATGTCTCTTCAGAAATTAGTTCATGATACTATGTCCATACAATGCAGCCCAGGAAAAGAAGCAGTAAGATATTAATGATGGATCTTTTTACAGAAATATTTGAGAGCTTGGTGTATTATAAAATATATGCAAGCATTTGGTGCTGCATGGTTTATCATGCCCTGAAGCAAGTTGTAAGCCTTCAGTATTTGGGAAGATCAGAACTTTCCGTTTGGGTTTTGATTAATCAAATATATTACGAAATCTTTGTAATGCCTTATTTTTCAGAAAGTCTATTTTTGATATTAATATGTCTCTACAGATTAGATATAGATCAGTTGTTTCATAAAAATAATTCTCTTATGTTTTTTCTCTTGTACAAAATATTGTGTTTTTAAAAATAAAAACCATCAGATAAATATTTAAACACATATTTCCTTCATGTGGGTGTCTCTTCCATGCTATTTCAGTTATAAGTCTTTTTACAAGTGAGGCACTTTGAAGTGTAGGACCTTTAAGAGTCTCTAACTTCTGAAACAATCACCAGAGGCCTGTGGACTGCTTCCTAGGAAGAGACAGCCAGTTGTATTTCATTCAGCATCTTTATGGCTGTGTGTCAGAAGCCTGAGTGTTAAACCACGAGTCTCATCCTATTAACCCAGTCATATAACCTTGAGCTATCCAGACTTGCAGATAACAACAGTATCTCTAACATGTATATCAGCCAGGGTGTGAGCTTTTTTTCAGGTACAACTAACGTTTAAAAGTACCTGCATTAAACAGACAAGTATGCATATTTCCATTCAAAAACGTCTAGAGTAAATTTTCCAGTGTTAGAATAATAATGTCAGTTATTCTATCAGTGTATTAAGGGTCTGTTGGTAATTATATCATGATTCTCTTTCAGCTCTTTGGGAAGAGCTAATGAACTTTTTTCTAATGTCATTAAACTGGAGAAAATGAATGTTTTAATGTTATAAATGTGCATATCAAAATGGACTATCAAAATGAGTGGTCTCAAGTACATTTCTGCTCTCTCTTGCTGTTCATGAGCACTCAATAACTTATTTCTTTTAAACCAAGACTTTTATGTACAAATGATTGTTTAGATAAAAATGGACATTCAAGATTTAATATTTTAAGTTGAAGAAGGGCACAGCTTTCCAATTCAGAAAGCAGATTTTCTATACAAGTGCAATCTTTTCCAACAAAACGGCAAAGCTTCTTACCATAGAGGTCCAATCCTGTGAGCTGCTGAGCAGCCTGAGCTCTGCTGAAGCTGGCTGGCAGGGACTCAGCACCTTTCAGGATCAAGTCCATAAGGCATAAGCACACCAGCTACTATGATACCAGTGACCTTAAACGTTTTAGTCTATGGTGCCAATGATCCATGAATTAAGACAGATTTTCTGTACACAAGTGACAGTAGTGGTTTAAAAAGAATAGGTAAAGAAGTTGTGTCAACCTTCACTTTGACTCTCCTTGCTCACAATGCATACTTTAAGCCCCGGTTTACACATGTGCCTCATGGTCTGGGTTTTTCAGTGAAGACCTCTTCTGTTTCTTTGTAAAACTTCTTCACAACAAGTCATAAATTTTGCTGAGTAAACAATCGGTACTTTAGTAAGCAGAATAATTGTACTGACAGGTTTACAAAATCACTATTACACTCCCTGCTGTGTGAATATTCATAAGAGGTACATTAGGACATACATGTGGCCTGAGGCTTATGGATCAGCTGCGTGCAATGTCCCATATCTGTGCATGCACAGAGATCAGCGACCCAGGGAGAGCAGTTGGATGCCCCTAATTCCTGGTCTGCAAGCCTGGCACGTGGTCCAGAAAGCACTAGACATATTACTCTCTTCTTGTGCTACATTCTTCGTTTGGATGTCCTGCATCTTAAAAGATACTTTATTTGATTTTAAGTTCTTTTTTTTTTTTTTAGTTCTGCCCAGCCGCCATTTTCATTATCTTTTTTTTTGAGCAGAGAGCTTCTTAAGCAAATGAACTTTTTTTTTTTGTCCCCTTGCTCCCATAGGAGCATTCAAGAGGGCTTTCACACCTGGAACTATCTGGTCATTTCTATGCAAAGCTTGAATTCAGCAGCATTTCTCTGCTGGCACTTCCTGCCACTCTGGGCTCACTCCTACTGACTGCTGAGAGCCCAAATGGGGGTTTGGGAGGTGGACCTCCTCGATGCAAAAGATATTTGACCTCCTCCACACTCCATTCCTCTTAGCACCAGCCTGCTTTTTCTCTCCTCTATACATAAATACTGCACATGCATGCACACACGCATGCAGTGTCATATAAATGACCAGATAGCCTGGAGGTAAATAACTAGTCTTAGAGCATTTTTAAGATATTGTTGGTGGTTTCCAGTGTACACATTGTAAACCTGTGTTTATACAGGCAACAAATGTACAAATGTATATTCCGTTTCTGTGCTCTGAAAGAAAAGCAGATAATTTTGTGACAGAGTTAGTAGGAAGATAAACAGCCACAGTTTAAAAATGCATAAGATGATGAATAGAGTTTCAGAAAGGAACCATAGTTTATCTTGTTAATTCTTACTGTGTCTGAGTAGTGATGAAAGGAACAGTGCCAGAACTCAAGGATATGATGAATAAGAAAGAGCAAAATGACAACCAAAGGCCCTGGTGACCAGAAAACAAGCTACAGTTTGTCCCCCAGAGAGAGACAGTGATGGGTTGAACTTGCCATTAGAGGGAAGATTAAGTGTCCTTGGTTCCTCAGTTAGTTAATTATACACTCAAATCTTCCCAGTATATCACATAAGCCAGGCATTTTGCTTTTGAATATCTGTATACTGACTACTTGGATTGCTTATTGGTTATTTCTCTTGACAACTCAAACCTGAACATTAAATCCCATTGGCAACAACTATCTGTCAAGAGCAAAAAAAAATAAGATTTGTGTATTTAGTTTTCATTATAGAAGTGCTTGTAGTTGAAAAAATATGTACCTGTCAAGTTTTCGACATCTCGCTGGGGATGCAAGCAATGCTGTTGTGATTTCAAAACCTGGCTGACAAATTCACGTTCCAGTAGTAAAGACAAATCAAGGGGTTTTTTTCTCTTTTTTTCTTTTTTTTCCCTCTTTTTGCTTTTTTCACCGCTTTGACAGTCATACATAACAATTTGAGACCTAAGTGGCACTTTGATGCACTATTCCATTATTAAGTGGTATAGTCACTATAGAATAGATGACGGGCCTGTACTCCAGGCATTGTGAATTAAACAGCTTTCAACAATAGGGGAAATTGAATGGCCTAAAGAATTCTGAAACATAAAAAAATAATGATTAAAAATGTGTTTCAGAATCAGCAAGGCATATAATTTAAAATAATGTCAGGTACTGAAATTCAAACTAAAGAAAACAAAGTATGTTTTAGAAGAATCTTTAAAGTTCAGAGGAAACATTAAATAATTAGCAAACATCACTAAACCCACAATTACGAATTTTAAATATGGCTCCTTGATGAATCTTAGAAAATTAACATGACATAAAAAATCCTAGCTAGAATTTAAGATGTGAAGACATAAAGCCTTTTTTCCTCTGACAGTACTTTGATAGTATATTAATTGACTAGTTTTGTACTGGCATTTCCTTGTGTCTAAAGGTAGAGTTTTCAACTAAAGTAACATTGACTTAAAGTACTTAAATTAATTCTTTTGTCAATAACTATACAGCTAATCAATACACCTGGAATTAAACAACAGTTTTTGGCCAAAAGGCATGCTAATCCCTCGTCTCTTTTTGTTGCAATTCATTAATCATTCAGTCCTTACCAATAAAAGATTTCCCTGTTTGAATTGGAAAGTTTGATACACCAAACATCCCGCAGAATAAAGAAAATAAAAAAAAAGGTTTCCAAAAATGACTTTTTTACTGGGAAAATAAAAATTCAAAAGCTGCGTTAATAATAGTTCATGCTATATTTTTAGTTAATAAAATGTAAGTAGATATTTTTTCCTATTAAGATAAAAACCAAAAATGTAATACTTTTTATACCCCAGAGCATAATTGGTCATATATTATCTTTTGTTTTTAAGATTATTAAAGGCTAAAAAATTACTTTTCAAACATTGATCCAGTGAGATTACTGTGAAAAAAAAGACACCAAGCAATGAAAATTCTATTAATCCACAAAGTTTCTAAAATATTTGCTACAATACTTATCTTTCTGCAGTCCTGAAAACTGTATCAAACTGATCCGTATCTCCAAATAGGATGTGGATTACAATTTCAGTGCTTAGTACTCCAAATCTCTTTTTTTCTTTTTCTGCACTAAAAAGAAGAAATTGAATTATTCCTTTATCCTTTTCAACTGGTAATCCTACAAAGCATGTAAAGCCACATTAGGAATGTAGTGTACTTTATAAGATGGTATAGGGTATGATTCATACCTGCAAACAAAAACCCAAAACCAAAGAAAAAACCCAAACTTCCCAATTTGGGTATGATATGTTAAAAGATAAACCTGATTTGTGTGAGTTACTGAAAAATATTTCATCAATATCCTACTTCTTCATTCTGAGGCACTAAAGGAGAAAAATGGAAATGTAATTATGAGAAATAAAATAAGGATTTTCTTAGTTACAATTCCTGGCCCTTCACTGATTGCAGTAAATTATAAATTATGCAGTCAATGTAGGCCAACAAAAGAAGACATCTTCAAATCTCAGTCAAAGGTAATTACTTAAGTCGGCTGAATGTTCCCTTTTCATAGAGTGTGATCTCTCTTTGACAGCTCACACTGACAGATGACCTTCTCAGCGACGTTCTTATCCTTCGGATCATGAGCAGTGTGCCTCTCTCCCTGAATATCTCTATATATTTGTGACACTAAGCTTTCAAATACAGCTATTGACAAATCAGAACATCAGTCTAAGTGCTGGTCTTCCTATCACTCACAATAAAGTAGCTATCACTTGTGGTGTTGTAGAGCAAGCACATCTCTGAAAAATGAGTTCTCACCAAGTGCTAATTTGACACAGCTCGCTTGCCTTCCCATAATTGCTCTGTCATTGTCAGTTGGCAGTTCGGGCTCATTCCTGGAAGCTGTGCCGTACAATTGGATACAATTACTCCCATTTACCACCACTATTATGCCACTGATGTTGCCCAGTTCGCATATTGACATGCCTCATTAAACCTGGATGCAGGCCATTAATGAACATTGTTAGCATTTCTCTTAAACTTTTTGCCTCTAATAAACAGTCAGTGTTCCATGAAGGAGCACTGCCATCCTTGTGATATGATATTTATTATCTTATGGGGGAAGGGGACTCTGCAAATGGAAACTATCCAGATGCTGTGAGAGAGATGTATGGTTAGATCAGTAGAGAATAGCCCTGATCAGGAGGACCTTTTCCATCAGGGGCATCCTGCCATTAACCAAGTGACCTCCCCTATCCAAGAGAAGACAGGAAGGATAAACACGATAACCTCAGGGCGGCCCAGTCACTGCAGGTTTCTCAAGGTTGCCCCGACTCCTGTGGCTCTCCTCAGCCCCCTCCTACCCCCAGGTGGTGCTGCGGGATGCGGCAAAGAGCATTTTGCCCTGGGTCCTCAATCCATTATGTCCAGCTACTCCGACGTGCATTTTTATTCAGGGATAATTATGTGTTGATCAGAGAAGTCAGCGGCTGTCACCCATATGGCAGGCACACCTGCAGTGTGACATAGGTGGTAACGATGGCACGCTCTTGAGCTGTCATGACAGGGACAGGGACTTTATTATGTATATGTCACCATTTCTCTTAGGAAAATTATCCTTTTCCGCACAATGACAATAATGAATCTTACAACACTTTCATAAACCCTGTTTCCAGGCCCTTTCCTTGACCTTCATTAAAACTCTGCCTAGCAAATTCACTGCTCCATGAACAAAATGCAAACTTTCCAAGCAAATGCAACTGAGCTTTTGGAGTTTCTTTTTAATCGCTTTGCACGAAGTGGCTGCTTGGACAGTCAGCAGCCCTGCAGAGCACATCCTGCTCCTTCAGCAGGGCAATGACCACGCATAGAAAGACTAGGATGAGGACTAACTAACTTTTAAGTGCTAGAAATCTGTCTGGGTCTTCGAGAGTCTTGCACTAAAACCAAGTTTACAGGAGAAATTTTGTAAACATGACTGTTAAAGAGAACCCTTCTGTCCAACACAGAACAGAATATTTTCAGTTGGAAGGGACCTACAATAATTGTCTATTCCCACTGCCTGACCACTTCAGGGATGACAAAAAGTTAAAGCATATTAACAAGTGCATTGTCCAAATGCCTCTTAAATACTGATGGGCTTGGGACATCCACCACCCCTCTAGGAAGCCTGTTCCAGTGTAATATAATATAGAATTATACTATCCCAGAATTATTCTTCCCCTCTTCTTGGCTTTCTTTTCTTCATTCTTCACATATTTCCTTCTGCTGTTTGGTTCATGGCACAACAGAAAGTCTCTGCGGAACTGAAACCAAAGAAGAACAGACAGAAAGGCATTTTGTATCCAGGGAGAAGGAATAAAAGAGAAAGGGAAGTAAGATTTTGCTATTTATCTCAGGCATCTGCAGAAGTTGTATCCAAGTATCAAAAGGAGAAACTGAAAAACTCCCATAATAACGTCTATTATTTAGGCGGATTCTTTTTTACTGCAGACCATTCTAATTACAGTGTTCTCGGTTAAAAATTAAAGATTGAGGCGATAGAAAAAATGTAAAGAAAATTGATGTTGTCAGTGTCTTTTTTACAGCTAGCTTTTCTTTTTTATTTTAAAAGCTTCTAAAGTTTGAATATACAGTTTCAGTTGACATTCTTCAACTTTGGGTTATCTTTCATACAGATACTCGTATGAGAGTACAAGTGTGTAATATGCCTGCTTGCTGTGGTTGTACTTAATATATTTCTCCCATTTTGATATATACAAATCTACTTTCTGCAAAATTCTTTCAATAGCAACAGAGTACTTCAGAGTAGAAGTCATTTCTTACACGGGAATGCTGTCTATCTGTCTAGGGAGAATTGAGGGACCAGGGAATTTAGCTTTAAATTTACATTTTAACTTTAAATGACTTTAGCAAAAGTTGCTAGCAGAAAAAAGTGTAAAATTTGGGACAGTTGCAAACTTGTGAACTTTCTTAGTCTGTTTTAAATGTAAATATTATACTGTTGAACGTGCTTGTGGGACATGTATATCATTTCTGGAATAACAAGCTCTTTGGTTCCACTGTGGTCTAAATAACCATGTAGAATGCAGAAGTGCATCAAAAGTATCTGAAAACTTTAACTGAATAACCCAATTTTTATACTTAGTAGCTTACTATTTTGTTCACATTGATTTGAATAGTTTTCTCCATAATTACCTCAAATTAGTTTGACAAATATTAAGGCTAGGATATGAATTTAGAGTTCTCAGCTATATTTCTAAGCAGTTATAATTTATTTAATCAGTTCACTGCCACAATTACAAATAATAGTATCCTGGTGCTACATTTAAAAATGGAAACATAAAAACCTCAGCAACCTCTATTAAGTCCTTAAACTTCCTGTTGGTATTGTGGTCAGGATCTGAAGAGGCTATAGAAATATTTCACTCTCACTGGAGACAAACAAATGAGTATAACAGGCAAATGAAAATTCACTAAAATGTAGGTCATCCAAGAATAATTACCAGAGCTGAAACTGCTCAGAATACAAAAGTTAACTGTTTTGAGAAATGGAAAAGGACTTGTTAAACAAGAGTGGTCAAATCTCCATTTATACCCAGAAACAGCATCACAAATAGCCTAGTGTTATTTACTTGTGCCATATTGCTCAACATATATGCATCACTGTCAAATGACTAAGTAGAGGATTTTGAGATCGGGTTAAGGTAATACACACAGCATCTTGAGTATCTTGAATATCTTATGGATGTGATATTAAAAACAGGCAATGAAGCAATAATATAACAAAACTTTTTTTGTAGTTTTTTTGAGATGAGAGTGGAATATTTGCTATCTGGGAGTCAGAGTTTTTGCCTTGCATTGATACAATTCTGCCTTTTTTGAGTCTGATTACTGTTCTTCAGTCTTTACCAGAGGAAAACCCCCACAATTATCTATCATAAAATAGAATGACACATTGGAATCAGAGAATACCATGTTGGAAGGATATCTCAAGGATCATCAGATCCAACCTTTCTTGGCAAAATCTATAGTGAGGTAAGGCTGAAAGCTTAAAAAAAATTTAAATACTGTATTTTTCTTGTCTTCCTATCTGAATAGGAATGTATGACATGACAAGAACCATATGAGTCACAGGGTCTAATCCTGTATGAAAGAGTATGACACAACAAGTAACCCAAGAGTACCTCTACTTTCACTGTGAGCCACACAGTGTCTACCTCTGAGCACATATGCACTAAGCAAAAAAATGTCCAAATACCTCAAAACTTCAGAGCAAAGGCCTCCAAAGAAACCATTACTGCTTTTGATCCCTGAAATGGTAAGTAAATTCTTGAGGCCCTACAAAATAAATCTAAGTAAAAAACTGCTGGATATACATTTTGATGTGAATGATCTTCTGTGACGGTAGCAGGATGACTTCATCTAAATAGCTGATGAAATTTTATATTTATTGACTTCCATGTATCCATTAATTGTGTTGCAGAGAACATTGATGGCAAAACTAAACAAGCCAATGCTTTTTTTTAAACTATCGTCTCACATTAGTATTTTTTTTTTTAATAAGAGAAAGGCAAAACCGCTTCAATGGTGTGGTTTTACTTATGAAGACTTCCATTCAGTCCCTATTCTTAAAAGTTCCTCTGGCATCAGTGGCAGCTCTTTACAGTCTAACATTACAGAGAAAAGTGAGTAAAAGTGAGGTTAAAAAGGCTTACTGGAAATCCAGTCTCTAAATTAGTACCAATTGATCTAACAGCCAGTAAAGAAATAAATTCTTTTAAAAAAAATAACATGCTACAACTATGTTTTCTGGTGTCAGGGAGAGCAGACTAGCATAGGCTATTGTATTATTGAGATACTTCTGACGCAAATCAACATATGAAAAACCATCAGGAAATACATGTACCTTCATTTAGATTCTTTCTGTTGCTTAATCCACTCAGGTAGTCTCTTGTTTCTTTTCCAGATAAAATCTGTTCAGGGACAGCAATTCAAGTCTCCCAACTAGTGGGTTGCACTCTTCATTAGGAACTTCTAAATCAGACAAGAGGAAGGCTCAGGGGAAAATACATCGGCCAGTTACCACAGGAAAGGGAAAAGAACTGCTCTCAGAAGTGTCCTTAAAAACAAATGCAGGGACAGCCAGGGTCCTGCTCTTTGAAAACTGCTGTAATATGACAGTGGATATTGAAACTAATCAGCAGAGTTTTGATTCCTAAAGCAACAGCTGCTATGAGCTGCTATAATGTGGACTACCAACAGGGTTTCACAACAGCACAAGCTTATGATTAGGGGGAACAAATCACAGAGTTCTGTGAATTTGTGTAATTACAGCTATACATATCCTGGGTTTGCTTCTTCTACTCCTCCAGATCCAGCAGAAATTTATTCCTAAAAGAAGGAAGTTTACCAGAACAAGCTGTACAGCATGCAGTCCCTTTACTTGGTAAACCAAATGTGACAAACTTAACTCTCATATTAGTTCTCCTCAAGGTGGTTGAATGTTATGGTGATGACCTCGGCATAATCTTTAGGCTAGGCTAGGAGTTTTATACACAAGGATTTGGTAAAGCCAGTGGAAGGATTGGAATTAAGGTGATAGGTGACGGAGAAACTGGCTAAATGAAAGGTTTTCAGCAGATGTTCAGAGAGCTTCTACATGGAAAAATAGACTGCAATTGCACTGTAAAGGGGAGGAGTCAGATAATGGGTGCATGCATATGTATAAAGAAATGGAATGGTCTGAGGGTGGACTCAGATGGCCTAGACTGTCAGCTCTCAGAAAGGGATGGCTCAGAAAAGTTAGCTCTTGTTTGGTGGACAGAATGAATATATGAGGAAAAGAAAATGGCTGCCAGCAAGAAATTGTAGCATGAGTGATAGCAACTTCTGAGTAAGAGTGCATATAATTTGTGAAAGGAACAGGGAGAAGAGGAAGAGGCAGGAAAAGATAAAAACATAAATGAAGAACAGAGGAAGTAAAAAGGAAAGTTTTGATCCACCCTTCTGTAAAATTGCGTGCTGCTCTTCACTGAAAGCCCAGAGGATAGCCATTTTGTCCCACACCGGGGCTGCGGCATTTACCACAGGCAGCTCGCAAACCCTCTCAGGCCAGAGGGACCGGCTCCTCACCCGAGCGGGTTTTCCAGGGCGGATGTTCTGAGGCGTGGGCGGAGATAAAGAAGCCAAGAGGGGGCTCTCCGTATAGGTTCCACGTACAGATTTATTGCAGGTGAAGGTTCCAGGGACAAAAAAGCCACGGGGGCAGGGTTACACAGGGCTTTATACCCCACTGAGTGGGGGCGGAGAGAGCAACAGTAACCAATAATCTGAGGGCTAAGGGGAGGAGATAAGGTGGGGACATAAAACGTTAACCAATGGGAGCAATACAGAGGAGGGACTTCAGGAGGGAACCAATGGGGCACCGAACAGAGTAGAATCTTCCAGAGTCTATACATATTAACGAGGGAAAATGGATGTTCAAAGCCTTATACACGGAACAGGGAGGGGAGAACAAGTTACCATAGCAACAGGGCCTGCTGGCTGCTGAACTAGGGGAGAGATCGGCTTTCACTGAGTGAGCAGTTAAAGCTCTGCTCCTGCTTCAGACCACCAGGTTGTGGGACCAGCCTGTCTTGCTGGGGTCTGGGCAGTCTCAACTGCTTGCACCGCTACACCCTTGCTGTTAAAGTGGATTCTCGTTCTCTATTATGCAAGGGAAAAACTTGGGTCAAGGCCATTTTCTTCTTTCTCCTTCATCATCCCATTCTGGAATGTACCTTTATTCCCCAGACATTATGGAAATGAGCATACTATAAAAACTGAAATAGATCGACAAGTGTTGTCCCAGATTTTGGCTTTGAAATCCAAAGCCAAATCCAAGCCATGAGAATGATGGATGACACGTTAGGAAATGTTCGCGAACCTACCACTTAGGTGGGGCACCATCTGCCAGGCTGCACACATAGCACTGACCTCAGAGTCCCGCTCTACTTTTACTGAGCGCTACTACTTAGAGTGTCAGAGTACAGTGTGGCAATATAAAACATAATAATGTGCAGAAAAAAACCCACTATCAATCAATAAAATAAAACCTGGAATATGGATTTACATAGTTTTCTATTAGTAGACACAAAGAATATCTGTTAGTTGTTACTCACCTTATAAAACTTCAGGGGGAAAACAGCCCATAAAATGTGTGGATGAATGTTACATTATAGAGAGAAATTTTTCCTCAAAGAAGTTAATGCTTTTTGTCCAGGCTTTCATACGTATGTCATGAGGCTGTTACTTGTGCTAACTAAATAATATTTGCCTATAAGGATATTAGTGTGCATGTAGTGGACATTTACGTATTGTAAATACAGTTGTATTTTTCACCACGTTTTATAAATTTAGTACCTTTCTTCTAATACAACATAGACAACCCATGTATGAGTAACCCAAGGCCACCAGGAGGATCAATTAGCCTATGTGAACATGAATTCACAGCATCTCTCTGCAAGAATGGGCACCTAGGATAGTTCTGACAAAGAATGAAATGTAACTCACTTTTTCACAGGAGGTGAAGGAAGTTTAAGATGCTTTATATCTAAGAAGCCTTTAATGAAAAATCTGAGAGTGTTTTAGCCTTTTGGTACTTCTTGCTGTGTACTGTCTTCATAGTCTTGGCCCAAATTTCACTTGTTCAGTAGTAATGGTGTTAATTTATGCCATTAATGGCAAGACTTGAGGGCTTTGACTTTTTAAAAGCTGGCGGTTTTGAGAAATAGAAACACAACACAACACATCAGGGTTTTTTTTAAGCATGAAAAACCTACTTATTTTTTCCTGGTTTTTTTTCCTCCCTCTTAGAAACAGTGAAAATTGTTCACCAAGATATATTGGAGGAGGTACATGAGAGAAACATTCTGTCCAAATTTGGTAACTTTATCAGTTCTTTCAATGATTGAAAGAATGGTCATGTGTTTATAGTTTGACAGCACAGGAAGTCTTTTATTGAACTGATTTTTAATATAAGAAAAAATGTACTGTAACAGCCATATGAACAGATTATTTTACAAATTAAAATCAGAGTATACTGAATCACAGAATTAGGGGAGTTGGAAGGGACCCACAAGGATCATCGAGCTCAACTCCTGGCCCAGCACAGCACCATCCCCAAGGGTCACACCGTGCCCCCGAGAGCATTGTCCAAACGCTTGGACTCTGTCAGGTTGGTGCTGTGACCACTTCCCTGGGGAGCCCGTTCCAGTGCCCAACCACCCTCTGGGCGAACAACCTTTTCATAATATCCAACCTTAACCTCCCCTGACACAGCTTCAGGGCATTCCCTTGGGTCCTATCACTGGTCAGCACAGAGATCAGATCAGTCTGTCCCTCCTCTTCCCCTCACAAGGAAGTTGAAGACTGCGATTTTTTCAAAGAACAACATCAGCAGTAAATTAAGTCCTAATTTTACAGTCTTACCCACAAATGTAGGTCATACTGATGGCATTAAGTTTTTGAGATGGCAGAGGATCCTGATCCAGGACAAATTGGTAGAGCAGTAATCGTTTACACTGGCTGATTAGTCAAATCAGAAACTGAAAACCAAAAGAGCTGATCAAGCTTTCAAGTGTGATTCTGAGCAATACTGCTTCATTGAAAGCATATCTTCATCATGAAATGGAGACACATGTAGGAATGCCTGAGATAAGACGGATTTGGATGGGAGGTCCATAGGAGGATGTGCAATGTTGTGCTGGTTTCCAGCTTCATGCCAGATGTAGGCTGTCAGAATTTACATAACTGTAGTCATCCTGCGTCCAGCCCCAACTGGTTCATGTCCAGCAATGAGCCATTCTGAACCATACTTTTCCAGTCTTCTGGCCTCTCGCTGGCAGGAGAGTTGAAGGGTCTGTACAACACAGGAGTTTGGTGGTTCCTCTGTGCATGAACCTCACTGCAGTTTCAGTGCCTCAGAGACAGCTAGCTGGGATCCACATGAATCTTTCTGTTAACCTCCCTGTACTTCAGACTCACCTTTAGTGACAATGTAAGGATTGCTCTTCAGTTTTCTTCAACAGTAAAGAAAAAGAAATAAAATCCCCAAATAATTTAGCTTTAATAGCATGGCAATCTGATCTCCATGTTGCCTTACTACATTGAATAATTTTATTAGGTATTTTTCATATATGTGCAAATATATATATGCATATATTTTCATGTAGAGTTAGAAGTCTGACTTGTTGATGTGTTTTATAAATGGTTTCATTTGCAATTTAACTTATTCATGTATTTATTTTCAGTGTTCAGAAGCTTATTTAAAAAGGCTGTAATTTTATTGCAATGGTGGATTGTTCTGCAATAAATAACTGCAGCTACCACGAACACCTATTTAAAATACCCAACCTGAATGACTGAAATGGACTCATGCATTTTTGTTTCCAAGCAAAAATATTTTTTGCAAAAGGTAGCAGTAATACTCCATTATGTATTACATGTGTGCTGTCATACTTGATGACACACTAACCCTTTGGATATATTACAAATTAAATGAATTCTGCTGAAGACAAAATAAAACAGCAAATGAAGACACTTGGAGCCTGAAGCCACAAGATGTTCATCAGCAGTCTGAGTCAACAGTTTCCTAGTTAACTTTCAAAAACATAGTGTTCTCCTAGGTGTATGTACTCTGCTGATCTTAAACAGAGCCCCTATTCATGAGCAAAATAACTGCACAGGGCAGGGAAGTTTCTGTTGTATTTGGATTTCAATACAGGAATGCTGCTGATAATAAATATAATAGAAGTTCTTTGTTTCTGCAGAGACTGCAAATTATGAAGGGTTCTGTTACTGATCTGCTCAGTTATTGTTTAGAGACCTAAAACATACCTTGACTAGTCTTTAATGGCTTCTGTATTTACATTTCCCTGAAGATTCATTTAGTTGGCAGTTGTGGCCATTTGTGCCTGATGTTGCATAATTTTTGTTTTTCTGAAATATACTGTCCTGCTCATTTTTGTGAAACAAGTGCTCATTGCCTGAGTCACTTGAACGAAGCATTTACTTTATGATATCAGTCCAAAGAGGTTGCCATACTCAGAGACAGTGCCTAATGAAGGATGGCACTTTGGGTTTTCCAGCAGTGTAGCAGCCCAAAATGCTTTAGAGTTGCCAGAGATTTCTGCTAGTTCTCTATGGACTAAATTATGTTTTATAGAAGGACTAAGTAAACAAAACTTAGGCCTGTAGATGAAAAACTTATTCCCGCAAATGTCCCAATGACAGTAATGAAGACATAGCCTCCAGCCTATGCATGGATGGCAGACATCATGGATAAGGCTTTCCTTCAGCAAAGTGATTAGACTCCCAAAGCACTGTCATCTACAACCTTTGACAGCAATTTAAAAACTCCTCTGATTTTTCCAGCCTCCTGCTGCCCCTTCAGAAACCCACAGGACTCCTATATCCCACACCTGCTATCTCCACATGGGTGCATCACATGCACTGTAACACCTATCCAAAACCTCTCAAGTTAAACTAGTCGCTTAAACATCCATTCACGATCAGAGGAAAGAAGCAGATACTGTTATGCTGTTATCCATTGTCCTAATATATACACCTAATCTATGACACCAGAACAGCACTCTGAGAGGACCTTAATATCCACCGATTTAATTGAGAATTATTTGGTTGACCTGTTCTGGTGACAGCAGCATCTGGACAGGGGAGTCCCACACTCTCCTAAAAGATGCTACCATTATTGAGAACACCTACACCATAACCAACACTCTTGTTTCTTTAAGTCTTGACTTCTGTTATGTCATGACCCCTTCCAGGTTTCAGAAAGAGCGGTGGTAGTACTGGTCTCAGGCCTAAACTCTGTGCTGTTGTAATTAATGCACTTTCAAAATTTTAACTTAATGACTATCCCAGCACTTCTCTGACACAGAATACTACATAGAAATAATTATTTTCATTTTTGTTCTAATCACTAGTGAGTGCAAGGGGATACACTGCATTCCATTAATTTTTGCAGACTTTTTTTGTGCATTGATCTGTAGTAGGAAAAGAAAGAATTCCTTCTTGCCCATCCCACCAAGTGCTACTAATATATTTTTATAACAATAACCTTACTGTAAATGAGTGTTTCATACTTCTTCACTCACAAGAAGGCAGTAACCAGCACTCTGATTTGACAAACCAGATAACTGGGATGTCACATAAAGTCTCAGACTTTGGAGCAGCTCCTACATTTTTCATATGATAGACTGAAATGTAAACCACTTTATACTACATTTCAAAAACATCTGCCAGTTATATGTGTTTGACTAAGCTGTCTTTAAGTACTGTTTCAGACTTCGGTCAACGTTCCCCTTGAGGGACAGAAATTTCAGCACCTCATTGCTATCTTCTGAGCACCTGCAAGCCACAGAACAAATGTACATTGTTTTCTCCTCTAGAGAGCCATCTGCCTGATGGATAACAGCTCGTCTGCTACTTCTCAGTCTTGTGGCCAAAATCTATGCCATGAGTTGGAAGATGTTATCTTCATAACCAAGTGAAAAGTTAAGCAGAAGAAATAAATGTACTCACAATTAGGTCATATTAAAATTTGTACACATAAAGAGCTAGAACAGGATTTTCTGGTAGTGCTGGTTCTGATATCTCACTGATTTTAAATGTTGGATTTTGTCTTGGGTTTGAGACAAATTTAAGAGAGAAACTCTTCGGACTGAGTCTTTCTCTCCAAAGGGTTCCAAAAATCCCTTTTCCATCAATAGGGAATGAATACCAATAGACGAAAGTGAAAAAAAAAATTAAACGGTTTATTAACAAACAGAATGCCTGCCCACCAGGCAAGAGAAAACAAAAGGTAAATACCTGTTAAGCACTTAACCGTCAGAACCCCGTTCCCCACACACACAGAGAAACAAACCCCCCAAAAAAGTGTCCGGAGAGTGGAGGCAGTGCAGGAGGGATACATCTTTCCCAACACGTGCTCCAATAACGGGGGCTTTCCACGTGGAGGGGCAGCAAACCCCCCATGCCCACGGAGCAGTCCTGTAGCAGAGAAAAATTCCAGTGGCTACCTGGTGTTGACTTTTTCCCCTCCCAAGGCAGTCACAACAGGCGAAAACAGCTGGGCTGGAGCCTTTTGGTGTGCTTTCTCCCCCTGGCTTGGCTCCCCGGGGCTTGGGGCTGGGTGGAGCCGCTTCACTCTCAGCGATCCCTCTCCTGCCGATTCTGGAGCAGCAGCCTGTTCACTTCAGCTCCCGGCAGCTGAAGAAGTGCTGCTCCAGCTTCTCCAAGCGAGGGAAAAGGAAAAAAGGTGTTTCGCCTGGGCCGAAAACCAAATCAAGCAGAGAAACCACGCTGCTCAGCGCCATGGGAAAGCCACACTGCAGGGCAGGGCTCCGACGGGGGCGGCCCCGGTCTCGACTCTCGGGCAGCAGCCGCCACGGCACGGCACGGCAGGGCACGAGTCCGGCAGAAAAAAACAGCTCCGCTCTCGTCTCTGCACATGCAGCAGCCACATTCCCGATCCCGGAACCGGAAGAGAGGGAGGGAATTCCCAGCACCCCAAACGGGAAGAGAGGGAGCAACTCCCGGCCAGCCAGGATCTCGGCTGGGCTCCCGTACGTACTGGCTTGGGGGGTGGTGGGTGGGGGGGTAGAAAGAGAAAACAAAAGCAATTTTCGGGCATAAGCAGAGGATCATAGATTATCATAAGAGATCACTCCAGGACCGATTTTGACAATCTTGCTTTTGTAATTACGCATGTGTGTATGTGAAGCTAACACTCAAAACACTTTTTTGCCTGCAAAGGTTACCAATTACTACTGCCCTAAATGTTTCTGAGCTATGTCTGTACTTATTGCACATATTTGTTAAACTTTTTGTTAATTATTAAATTGTTCAGAGTAAGATTTGTACTTCTTTCTGTAAGTCTCATAGTACTTAGCACATCTAAACTGTAAAACATGAGAAGTTATCCAATATAAGCAGTATGTCATGCATTTATTTTCATTCATTAAGTTTCATGGCAATGACTTTGGTTTTCCAAAATAATACGAGCCTTATCAAAAACAGATGGCATGCTCTCATAATGTTTTAATTCTCTTCTATTATTTTATTCCAGTCCAAAATTTATTATGACACCAGTAGTGTGCAGTACTGTGTCTCAGGATGGGAGCTGTATTATTTTAATAATATTCATAAGTACTTATTATGCAATCACTGTAGACCAAAGAGCTTTTGAATAAAGAATTCTCTCTTTGTGCAACAGTTAGGAAAATAAAGATTGTTGTTGTAGGTGGAGATCTGGGATGTTCCCATAATGTAATTATGGAATACTATTATTGGCGGTGTTGCCAAACTGAAATGTAAAGAAAGACACATTTCTTCTCCATAAATTGTTCCAATTAAAAACATACTGAAATGGTTTTTACAAATACTCTGCTAGTCCAAAAAATTTTCAGATTTCTCTGTGTTAGATACAGAGCACTTCAGAGAGATTTTTAAGTTGGAGTCTTATAAAGAGTGGCTAGTTAACATCTTTTTAATGATGAATTAATGGGTAGTAAAAGCATTCCAATTCCAATATATACAGAACCTTGTGTTTGAAAGGCACAGGTTCAGTGAGAGTGGTTCTGTGACCTTTGTGGTACCAGTAAAGGTTGGGTTCAGTGCAGGCAACATCCAATCAGTCTTTCAAGGTTAACTACACATGCCAAGCTGGGAAATGAAACAATTAATAACAAATTTTATGGGTATATTCTTTCAAATTTAAAAGGCAATCAGAAGTCTAAATTAAAATTATGCCTGAGGAAAGCTCAAAAATAAAAAAGGAAAGAAATGAGGAAGTTTGTTTGGTTTTTTCATTTTTTTCTTCTTCCTTAAGTCTTCATTCTGAACTAGGCACTGAAAATACTGGTGGAACTAAAAAAGGTATGTGGGAGACACCCCTTACTGTTGGAGGGAAAAACCCACAATGGTGAGGGCCGGAGTACTCAGAAAGGATGAGATCGGTCATCACCTGGGCAACATTGACACAGTGAGTGTGAATGATTAATTATACTGTAATTAAATTTTAATTAATTTTAGCCTGCTTTCCTTATTTTAGAAAGTTGAATAAACTTCATTTTATGGTATTCGCTAAACCAATGAGCAGAATCTAGAATTCTACTCTAATTAAAGTGAGCAATATGGCAAAACTGTGTGCAAAGCATAATGAAGAAATGTTTCTTTGCAACTGAAACCATTTCTTATATTTTGTAACAACTTATTTTTTTTAACTACTTCCCATCAGTGGCAGTACACTGAATTCTCACAAAATGTTTTATCATAGTCTTGCCTATTTCAGGAAAAACAGCAAAGGTGTTTCTCATATAACTAAATGATTTCCCAAAATTACAAGATCCATTTCTTTTTCCTTCCCCTCTCCCCCATGTAACTGGAAACACACTCAAAGAAATAATAATAGCCAGAGCAGGAAGTTCGAAAGAGTATATCTAAAGTTGCTGTTTAAGGGTTGGGAGGAGAAATATCTGATATTGAAAAAATACATTTCTGTGTGTTTGTGGGCTGATTCTCAGTCAATGAATTTCATGCAGTGGATCCTTTGAGATATTTCAAAACTATGTTTTTCCACTTGGTAGCAAAATGAGCTAGATTCTAAAATTGATATCTTGTCATATTGGGGTAAGCAGAGTTTTGCCATTGGCTCCAACTGTAGGTTAGCAGTGATACAAGGTATTAAAACATGATTTTTTTCCACTTTAAAAAAATCTCCTTTATTAGAAATCAAATTTGTTTAACAAAATGTATCTCATTTTGAAAATGTCACTGAATGACTGTGTACAGGATAAAGTTCCCAAAAAGAACTTGAGACCAGCCTCTAGCCTGCAATTAAGGAGACTAAGCATTCTGCTTTGGCTTTCCCAAAAGAGCTCCCATCTCTAAACTTGTGAGTATATTTGAAAACTCTCTTTGCTTGTGGGGCTTCTTTTTTCTGACTCAAAATCTCAAATAAGTGCAAATAAAAATAAATTCTCAGGCAAGAGAATTCTTGTTTTCAAGCCAGCTGTACCATCTACATTTTTACAGACTATTCTCTTATTCTACCTGACTTTATGATAAGTAAAGTTCTGTCTGTCCAGCTAGGGCTGCGAGAGGAGAACGCTCTGCTGTATCTGTTTTGCAACTGATGACTGGAGAAAGCCCTTTCCTTTACCGATTTTCCTAGTTCACCAGTGTGCAGAACTCCTTGTTGCTCCAGTTGCCTATAACAAATCAGCACTGCTGTATGCCTGGGTTCCTCCTCTGTTCTTCCCATCTGCTTGCTATACTGGTCCCCTCTGCAAGCATAATTATAATTAACGTATATAGCCTGTTCCATATGCCTGGGCAAAGTAGATAACCTTCTGATTTGAAATCTAAGACAGAGGTAGAAGAAGTTTAAGGGAAGAAGACATAGGGGAGAGAAATTGCTGATGTCAAAGTCCTTGGTTTTCATTTCATTTGCAAGGAAAAAGGATGGCAGTGATATATGAAAAAAAACCCCACAAGTTGTTGATGACCTGCTGCTATTTTTTCAACATATTCATTTACTATCAGCTAATTGAGGAAGGAAAAAATCACACAATTCAGCAAGTGAAATATAAAAGTTCAATCTGACATCTGTTCAATTATGACTTTTGCAATAATATAAAATAGCAAATGCGCTTAGGTAACATGGTTTTTTTAAAAAAAATTTAAAACATTATTGAAAATTGTTATCCCTTTCTACATGGTTACCTGTATATTCCTTTGTCTCCCTAGGGATGTCAATTGAATTTCAATTTATCAGCTCTGCACTTCTTTTAGTATTACTCTGATGTATAGATTAACCTGTCAGACTTAAACCCCAAGGCTTTGACCTCTACTCTCCTTTAGGTACTTCTTCAGGATTTTCTTCTGCAATGGCATCTACACAAAACCTGTGCTGGAGAGGTTGTGGTGAAGTTAGGGAGCACTAGTTATAATTAATTAATCAATTTATTAATGCTTTGGAACATTCAAGTTCTAGGACGACTCCTTAAGTAACCTCATTATCTTATTTTCATTACCTTCCTCTTGTCTATTCCCTTCTTTCTTTTTGTGTCAGATCTGCTTGCTGCATCTAGTTTCAAATTAGATTCTTCAGGGCAGGAATAAAGTCAGACTTTGTTTGTACAGTAGCCAGTTTAGGCCTCATCCTGACTGGAGCTTTTGGACACAACTGTAATTAATTATAATTTACAGCTGAGACATAGTGATGTTAAATGCCTAGCTCAGGGTGTCAAAGCAAGTCAGCAGCACAGCTGCAGATGAAACCCAGATGGCATCATTCTGTACTCCAACTGCAAGACCACTGTTTTTTCTGAGAGATTCTACGCTGAAATAAATGTTCTAAAATATTACAGAATATTCCCAAGCAGTATGGTATTTTTTATTTCTCCAGACTTCTCAGAGAAAAAGGCCTCAGATACCTCTTATGTTAAAATACAGATATTTTTTTAGTCTATGATTACAGAAGCCCCTTGTTGCCATAAAATAACTTCTTGCTTATTCTCAATAAAATCTCTTTGTTTTATTTGATCCAAAAAACTTTCAGTGGGGTGTGGAGATACAGAAGATTTAGAAGATTGAGAGAATGTGATATAGTAGTTTGGCCCTGAAGAGGGGCCTGGCAGTTGCTCAGGTACGTGTATTGTACTGTAGCAGTATCACAAGTAGGAGTGGCTGCTCTTAGATACACCTTTGTGGTATTTGAGACCATAAACACTCACTCAGGACATGCTTAAGTTAGGAACTGATTCTTATCTGTTAGTAGCTTAGTTCTTCTACACTTTCAGGAACTTAAAACTCTATGAGCTGATAAATATTCAGCTAAAGATAGAAATCCTTCATACTTCAACTCTGAATTCACTGAGCTATGTATTTGAATAAATTCAGCTGTAGTCTTTCTAAATCGTGGGCTATAGACTGCCATGATCAGATCTTTTTTATTGTTTCTACCATCAACAACAAGCTTGAGAGAGTGACATTGCTGTAGTGTTCTTGCTAGTTAGTTGGCAGGAGACTAAGACTTGGCAAAGGCTTAACAACAAATAAGAGTATATGAAAATTACTGACTTTATGTGCATCTACATGAGTAAGTGTCATATAGTGTGCTTTTTCAGAGACGGGGCAGAAATGGTCTTGGATCAAACCAGTTCTGGAAAAGAAACATTATTTAAAACAAATGTTTTCAAGTCAGTTTTGGGAAAACCATAAAGGTTTTATGAGAATTCCTAAGTATCTGTGGATCTTAGATTATAAAACAATAAAGATACTGTATAAACCACCCTGAAATATGTGCATAAAATTAATTGTGAAGCTAAACTTCAGATACAGATATTATATCTAACACCTCCAGTGGCAATGAAAGAAATATACACATTCAAATCTGCATCTGAAAAAACAAAACAAAAACCAAAATAAACCCTTTCTCAGTAATTTGCAGATATCTAAATTCACCAGGTGTCTCCTTTGGTATTTCAAAGCTCCCTAGATTCCAGTGTTTCTCTGGTCGGCATGCCCAGAGCCACTCTGCCTTGCAATTGTGAAGCTCCTGCCTCTCTTCTAAGTGTTGGTCTACCTTATTCGGCATGAGATATCCCAGTGCTAACATACCTGAAAGTTCCATATGTAAGAGAGATACCTGAGGCTGTGGCTACACAAGTCTTTTAGTCCCAAACGGGAGTGCTTTTTTGAATGGAATCTCGCAGTTATCCCAATGCAGCACACTTTCTTTGGCATCATGGGGTGACTTTGAAGCATGTGAGTTCATTCCATTCAAATGAAAATAAATTGACGTATATGGTCTAGGAGTGCACCTAGAGTTACATCTGAAGTTAGGTGAAACTAATGGTTTGGAAGCTACAATTTACTTTTGCCTCTTTAGCTTGGAGTAGGCACATTTAGTCTTCCCCACTTGAATGTTGAGAGTGATAAAGAGGTAACATTGATGATAAAGAATACCTTATTGATGCTAATCTGACTCTCCTGATATTCTCTGACATGGCCAGGCTGCTAGAAAAAAATCTACTTTTTCAAACAAAAGTGCTACTGACTGTATCCTATGTATTAACAACTATTTCTGCTTTTTTTTTGTTTGAGGTTTGTTTCTTTTTCCTATGATAGCTGAGGGAACTTATTTCAGAAGCCAGAGTACCTACTTCTATGTTTTAGCTAACTAATTACAGGAATAGTATTCTTCTAGGCAGATTCTCTTCCTGAAACTGGAAGGAATTTACCCTGCCTACATCATGACAATGAATACATTTCTAGTTCCAAACATAATGAATTTGTGCTGAAAAAATCATGTCTGTCTAATATTCAGCACTACTGAACAGATTCCACTGCTTAACATAGATATTTAACTTCATTGCTAGTAACCACCAAGTCTCATTGCTTTCTCAGTATTGGCTCTCTCCTTGCTCCTATAAAACAGGGCCATTTCATATATGAGTTTGTTTTGTTTTTCTAGTTCATTAGATAATATTTCTACTTGCAAAATCTCAAACACAAGCCAACTTTTCCTTTACAGATCACAGCCTTCTACTAATATTCAGCTAAACATATTCAGTCTTATTTTTGAGTCGTTTTCTTTATCCTCCCTATTTCTCTAAGTTGTGGCTACCTACATCCCTTTATAATCTCTCTTTGAAGGTATTTATAGACTGATATAATGTCCTGCATTAATCTTTCCTATTCTCAAGTCTATAAAAGTAGATGTCTCATCTCTTTGCTTACATCTTTTTGTCTAGTGTAGTGCTTTTATTCGTGCTGCCACTGGTTGCACCATTTGTTTGCATTTCACATGTAAATTTGGTTGCTTTTACATAACAATTTCTGTGAAATTTACTCTTGTGTGTGGTTGACCCCGGCTAGATGCCAAGTGCCCACCAAAGCCCCTTTATCACTCTCCTTCTCAACTGGACAAGGGGAGAGAAAATACAATGAAGGGCTCATGGGGCAGAATAAGGGCAGGGAGAGATCACTCACCAATTACTATCCTGGTAAAAGAGGGCAAAATGCACTTGATTGGAGAAATAAATTGAAATTTTTACCCATAAAATCAGAGCAGGATAATAAGAAATAAAACCAAATCTTGAGCACCTTCTCCCCACCCCTGCCTCCTTCTAAGCCTCAACTTCATTTCCAGTTTTCTCTACCTCCTCGCCCTCCAGCTGTGCAGGGGCACCAGGAATAGGGGTGGCAGCCTGTTCATCACACATTATCTCTGCTGCTGCTTCCTCCTCAGGGGAAGGATTCTTCACACTCCTCCCCTGGGCTTTCTCCCCTTTCTCCCCATCCTTCTTAAACCTGTAG
Source organism: Ptilonorhynchus violaceus (assembly GCA_013397565.1). Lineage (NCBI taxonomy): Eukaryota > Metazoa > Chordata > Aves > Passeriformes > Ptilonorhynchidae > Ptilonorhynchus > Ptilonorhynchus violaceus. The sequence goes on from VZRJ01004190.1 coordinate 622,015, forward strand.
TTTTACATGAACTGCTCCAGCATGGGTCCCTTCCACAGGGCACAGTCCTTCAGTAACACACTGCTCCAGTGGGGGTTTCTCCATGGGACCACAGGTCCTGCCAGGAGCATGCTCCAGCATGGGCTTCTCATAGGGTCACAGCCTTCTTCAGGTATCCACCTGTTCCAGCATGGGGTCTTCTACAGGCTGCAGGTGGATCTCTGCTCCACCATGGATCTCTATGGACTGCAAGGGGACAGCCTGCTTCACCAGGATCTTCACCAGGGGCTGCCTAGAACACCTTCTCCCCCTCTATCTTCACTGGCCTTGAGGTCTGCAAGATTGTTTCTTTCACGTAGTTTCACTCCTCTCTTCCCTGCTGTTGCTGTGCAGTTTTTCCCACCGCACCTTTCTTAACTGCATTATCCCAGAGATGCTGCCACTGTCACTGATGGGCTCAGCCTTGGCCAGTGGTGGGTCTGTCTTGGGCCTGGCATCAGCTCCATCAGACTCAGGGAAAGCTTCTGGCAGCTTCTCACAGAGCCGTCCTTATAGCCCCCTCACTACCAAAACCTTGCCATGCAAACCCAATGCACCTTCCAACCTTCTAAAAAAAAAGTTAAATAATTTTGAATCTCAGAACAGCTAACACTTCATCTCTCAGGCTTATCCTTATCTGAAAGACCACAGAAAGAGGGAATACTTAGATAGTATTTATATAATACTCCTTTCAATCCTTAAGTGATTTCCAGAAAGTTATAAACAGGTAAATCTGTCCATAGATTATGGTAATTTGAGTCTAGTATTTTTTTACCTGTATTTCTGAGGAACGGATATTATTCAATCAGGTTCCACATGTCTGCACTCCTTTGTCTGTCTGCTCCTCTCCAGTAATTCTCTAATCTGCTGGCAATTTTAGTTTCAGACACGTTTGAGAGAGGAGTAGAATCGTGATAAGTATGTTATTTCTTTAGGATTGATGAAAACAAGCAATTGGGTAGAAAAGATGGAGGGAGTTACTAACTTTATCTTCACAGAGAAGAGAGCTTACAGTAAGATAGCACAGTTTTATTGGACACCAGAGAATCTAGTTTGCATTGGTGGTTTCTGTCTCACACAGATTCCCTAGTATTTGGTAATGCGAAACCCCTAAATGAAGTTTTCCCAATGCCTAATTTTCTTAACAGCAGCTGTTCCCTGTGGATTCTCTATGCTGTAAAAAGGCAAGAGTTTATTCTGCAATCTAGTATAATTCAGTTAAGAATTATTAGTCCACCACAAGATACAAATCTATGTGCAAGCAAGCTATTTATTATTTCTTGTGATGCTTGTTAGGTACATTTGTCACCCTTGTTCTTTCTTAGATTTGCTACTTTCCAGATAGCTGTCATCTACTCATTTTTTGTAGTTTACTTTGATTGATGACTACATTGACTCTCCCCTCAAATGAGACTTTGCTTTGGACATATTGTCCCCACATTTTCTCTGTTGTGCTGACATTCGGAACAGACTTCAACCATTTGCTCCTGTTTGATATCATGTCTGTTCCAGCTCCCCAGTCCATGCCTCACTCGCTCCACACTAATTAGCACAAGAAATAGAAGAGGTGTTTGCTTTGTAAAGAAGCTGAACAATTATTCTACTTTAAACCTGATTCTTGCTCACCTTCTGCCCTTAGTTTTCATCTTTGAGTGTGTTACATATAGTTTAAACCCTGACTGCAAGTAGATACAGTCCCCTCTGCTTTGCTGTGGAAATCTTTTTTTGCGTGATGGAAATTGCAGCAAAGAGTTAAACAACCAAAACAGCCAAATCTGCATTGCGTGGCAAATAGGATTTCTGAAAATTTTCATGTTTGGAGCTAGACTGGCTAATGAAAGTAATGCAAGAGATTAGTTTGGAGTTAAGTCAACACTCTCAGAGCTAGATACACAAAAGGACACTGGCACTAACTGCCACTGCAGGTACCTAACTCCAAGCTGAATTCCCAGGTTGCTTGCTGAGGTTTAGCACTTTAGGCTCAAGCTGCTGAGGTTATCACCTGTAAATTTCTTCCTAAATTCAAGGGCTGAATGCTAGATGTGCTTAGAAGAACTTACATCCTGGCAGTGCATTTTCCATTTAATTTTTAAATAGAAGGTCCTTCTGCCCAGCATGCTGACTACAGTGTTTTCAGCACAAGTTTCCATTAAAGCTCTTGATCCTTAACTTGGAGCCCAGTATTTCAGTATCTGTAACATCAGAGTATTTAAAGGTCTAAGAACTGCAATGTGGCACATCAGTCTCCTGTGAGGATTTAACTTTGAGTTGTAAACAGACAGATGCCCAAAAGTGACATCTCCAACGGCTTTTGGGTACTTTTCAGACCTGAAACTTTACTGAACAAACCCCACAGAGTCCCTCTATCTGTTCTTTCAGCAGCCTACAAGTTTGTCTGCATTTAGAAGTGTCTCCCTTCACATGCAGCAATGGGATACATGAAGCTTTGTTGATCTAGCTCTTCACACAGCTGGATGGCACTTGGCCATGGAGTTATGGACCCTTACAGACTCAAGCCCACTATGGCCCATACCCTTGTGGCTACACTTTGTTTCTTCACAGCTGTCACTTTGAAGCAATAGCTACCCCAGCTGCACAAAGGGTCTGAAAAATGGACAAAAATATCAAACACAAACCCATTCTTATAAAATAAGAAGTTATCATTACTTAAGAAAGCCATAGTTACTATTCACCTATGAGTTTACCTACCTCAATTCATAAAGTAATTTGAAGAGTTTTAAACTTTAGTAAGAGCTGTCAGTGTCAATTATGACTATGTTGTTATTTCTGATGCAATAGCTCAGCTATATTCTATCACATGCTCCTTCCCTTGGGCATGGCATTGTGCACCCATTCCCATACCTATCTTTTATGAAGTGATTTCCTAAGTTCACATTAGGTGCTTGACTTCAGAGTTAGGCACAAAAAATATCTGCAACTACAGGACTGCTGAGGAAGAGCAGGATCAAGAAACAGTAAGGGACCAAAACTAAGCCAGCTAATCACAAATATGGTTGTATCTACAGTGTCACCCACCTTCTCAGTTTAAGCACTAACCCCAGAGTTTATGTGAGATTGGCAGTCAGAGCCTTAAATTCCTCTGCTGCCCCAAAGGACAGTTTTCCATTGAATAGTAAAGTTAGCAATTTCTTGTGAGAGCACAACTACAGATGGTAGTACAATTATTAGACTTATATTTACTTTTCCTTGTGCTTATAACATCATTTAGGGCTTTTCTCTTCTCATCTCCCTTCCACTGTCCATAATTTTTGTAGGAAACGTCTATGGTCACCTCACATTTTTTTATGCTCAAACATTTTCAATAATTTTCTGAATTCAGATGACAAGGAGTTTGTAGGATTTTGATTTGTTATTTATTCGTTAATTTTGATCATTAATTCATTAATTCATTAATTTAAATCAGCATTATAGACTATTATATTTAGCCTACTTAAGCTGATCTCAGTTCTGAAAGTGGAAGATTATAATACTTAGGCTATAAACATGAATTTTCTGACTAGAACCTGGAGGTCTAATAATATTCAGAAATAAAATTTTTTAATAGTTCTCATTTTGGGTGTAAATGCCTAAATTCTTAAAAAAATGCACTTCAGATGCTTATCTCTTTTGTCATATATATGTGCTTCAGAAACCTGATAATTCTCTCATACTTGTTTTTATTGCCAAGAGCCAACAACTTACTTTTGAATAGGTGCTCTACTGCCCAACATATCTGTATTCCAGTACCTAGTCATCTCCTCGGGAATTTAAGAGATACCAGGTTGCAAGCAGGGTCAGAGCATATCCTCAGTATTAGGTCCAAAAGGACACTCTTTCCTATATTTTAAAAATCCTACTGGGTTTCCTGGATTTCAAATTGAAATAGAGCTTCAATCAAATTGTGAGCCAATACTTTATCTGAATGCAGAAACACCGAATCAATACTTTGAAAATCCTCTTGGCAGAAAAGTGTTTATAAGTACTTTGGTACTGCAATAGTGGTTTCAAGGGAGAAGGATTTTTTGGCATGTCACCTGTAGCTTTGAAAATATCTTTTATTTCGCTATAATGGACATGACTACTCTCTTTAATCTCTTTAAAATTTTGCCTTTGGTGCCCAAGCACAATTAGTGAATCTTCTGTACTTTCCATGGCTGAGATAACAAAGTTGTCATTAGAAATAAGATGGATTCCAGTAGTGACCACAGTGATGCTGCCTGGCACTCCTAGATAATGCTCTCCCCTGAGAAGCCTTACTCTAGTAATTACTTCTCCCTTTTGTCAACCTATTTGAAATCTATCACTTTTAATGAGTATTTATCTCCAAGTCAGTAAATCTGTATTAGGTAACACTTCATATAATGTCTTATTTTAGTCCATTATCCATGGTACTCTATCCTGTCTACGCAGGCTTCATTCCTACAGTTTGCTCCACATTGACTGAACCCTTTGTTCATGCAGAGCCCCTTGGACTCCAGCACCAGTCCATATGGACCTAAGACTCCATCTGCATGAATAAATGGTGAGGACTGGGTCAGTAATTACAACAGAGAGAGTGATTAGATTTTTTTAAAGCATTGACTATTCTTAATAAGCTTACTTTTAATTATTAATTGGAATCTCCCTAAATATTCGCATATTGATTCCCTTGTATGCCTGAATATTATGCCTAGAATCTATGAAAAATTAATTGGCCAGATTTTTCCTGGTTCTTTCTTCCTGCCATATAGGGTTATTTTTAGTCTCTGAATCCCTAGCTTGATTAACATTATCTGCAAAAGTTCAAAAAGTCCTTTGGATGGTTCCTTAAAATATTCAGGTGCACCATTTTTAAATGTCCAGATGCATCTTAATTTTGTGCAATAGTAGTTAGTAAGCAGAGAAATTATTACAGGGCACATTAAGAGAGATGATAATCAAAGATGTTCAAGTCAGTGAACTGCAACTTGCAGGGTCAAATACTGGCCCTACAATTAGAATCTGCATATTTTTATTAGTATTAACAAAGCTAATGACTGCTTTTATCGTTTAAATTATTTAGCCCCAGTCAGGACAGGGGCCTTGTTGTTCTTGGTGCAATATAGATGAGGAAACTACCCTTCTCAACAGGCTCAAGCTCATCACAAAAGTTGCATGCGGCTAAATCCTTAATTTGACAGACATTCCAGGTAGGGAAGGTTTACAGCCAAAAGAAGAGCTATGTCTTTAGGAAAAAAGCTCTTATTGAACCAAGGTGGAAACTCTGGGACAATGACCAAATATTTTAATTTGTTGACAAGAACTATCTTAGCAGCTCCTGACACAAGTGGAGCTCACTGCCGGTTTCAGTCTGCAAGGAAGGTGGTCATCTCGGGTGGTGACAAATGGAATACATGAAGGAATACTGCAAAAACTACTGTGAGAAATGTATGTTCCTCCCTGCGAGGCATGGCCAGCCAAAGATCTGCATAACCTCTGCAGATCAACAGCAGACAGCGCAATGACCTTTGGTGTGAGGAAAAGACAAACACGGGGGCAATGGTTTTTCATCTCTAATTGCTTAGTGCATCTTTGGGACAAGTCCATGTCTGGATCATCTGTCTTCTCTGCTTTGCCATGGTCCACACATGGATACAATTGTATTCACACAGCAGGTTGCAAGACCAAGCCTGTAAATACATTTAGCAAGTTACAGGCAGACATAAACTAAAACCATGTGTATTTGCTTTTGAGGCAATCAGCTTCAGTGGTGTTGTCAGCACCTCTGAGAGCCCGCCCCAGGTGTAGACGACCTTATTCGCTATAAACACATTCAGAGAAATAATTCTGATGTTATCCATTTATGAGGATGTTAAGAGGTATGACAACACCCAGTTCTTAGGTGCTTCACTCAGGAATTTTTGGAACCTGATTACACAGAAAGTGCTTTCACTGGAAAATCTTGAACCAATTTTTCTAGGATAAGTTTTTGTGCTGTTGTAAGTAAAGATTTATTCATGAAGAGACACATTCAGCTACAAGCAGTAAGCAAGTATAAAGATTTTTCACCGTTTCAGATGTCAAACTAAAGCCTTGTTAGGACAGGCACTGGCTTCTGGATGGCAGGACACTTGATCTTGGAAAAATCAGAGCTAAGAACTAGTAATCTAGACTCAAATCCTCAAAAGGAGTTTCAGCAACATGAAAGCCCATAGCCTTCCTATGGGTTCCATTGAGAAACATCTAGGTTTTTAGGTTCATGAGGCAATCAAGGGAATGTTTCTTTTCACCAAGAACATAGACATTTACATTTATCAAAGCATTTCGCAAGATCCCTTCCTACTGATACAGGTTTATTACTGTCTAATAAGGCATGTGGGATTTTTTGACAATTGTTTTTAAGCATGTAATGTTCTGTGACTGCAAATAACGTAGAGGAACCCAAGTCTTCTCTGAACTAAATGCTTTGATAACTTCTTACAAGTTGATTACATATTTTGTTTAGAAGAATATTTCCTCAAAAAGGGGAAAGATTGACCTTCATAGTCCTCTTTTACTGTGGACTTGCCTTTACCATGTGTCATTATGTGTCATTACTCTTTGTCACAGGCACAATGATCTTGACTCCAGGCATTTCACTTAATTAATTAAATTTATTGACCAGAAACACATTTTTTTATTATTGAATTGAGTAAACATTACTTAAATTGTATATTAGGTAAACATCTTCCCTTTCCTTTCAGCAGATTCACCTGCAATCAAACAGCCCTGCTCCTCCCTTCCCAGTGTCAGACACTCTTGTTTCCTTCATATGTTCCATGTAGTGTATCCTCGTTCCTTTTGTGAGGTGTTAAGAGGCAGAAGTGGTTGGGGACACTGTGTGATGTTTAATTTCAGATCCTCGGTTCTTCCTGATGTTGCTCTGCTCCAGAATAGATTGCTCTGGGCTACAACCTCTCAGGGGTTACCTTGCCATGAGTTTCCTGTGAGCCTCTTTCCCTCAGAGGTGACCTGCTCTGACACAGAGCTTCTTCCAAGAGTGCATCTTGAGTTGTGTCTCCAGCGATGCCTCCTTCAATGCACCTTCTCCATTTCTTCTTCCCCACGGCAGCATATGATACTTTTGAAACCTGTTTTAGCAGAGGCCTGTGGTGGTGTGACTTACTGAAGTTTTGTTGTGTGGTCCTGTGAGTTGCTGAAGTTTTGCCACATGATGGAGTGCTAACACTTGTTTCAGGACAGCTGAGCCCAGCTATGGTCAGCATAAGACAGTTTGTGGCGTATTCCTACAGAGGTCACTCTGCAGCATCTTGTCAAAACCCTTCAACTTCTGCCCAGCACTCCAATAAAGAAGTTTTGTGGTTTTTTTCAAAAAAAAAACATTTAAAGAAGTTAGAGAAACTTGAAGAAAAGGGATAAGACATCTGAAAAAATTAGAGAAAACAAGGCTTTAGAGATGAGGTTTTGAACAAGGGTCTTGAAGATCCGGATATCATGTAAGTACCTAAAAGAAGTTCCAGTTTGGTAAACAGAAGACCTAAACCACAGCCACGGCTCAAATGATGAGTTGTGGATAGAGAAACATAAAGGTAAGGATTCATAGGCTCATCAGCAAAGAAGCTGAAGTTATTGGAAATTATGGTGTACCAAATTATTTTTCTTTATCTACTGCCTTCCAGTTGCTATGTATTTCACACCACAGGTAAAGGATTAAATTCTCAAAAAGGGCTTAACACTATGACTTCTTATTTTAAAGCAAACTGCCAGTCAGTTGCCTCTCCTTGTTCCCCAACCCACAGTATGCTATGTCTCAATGGAAGAAAACTGAACCAGAAGATAGATTATAGAAAAAATGAGAAGTATAGTGGAGCTAAGGGATTTTCCCTTTATATAAGGTGTCTGTGGTGTAATTTCTTTTTCAGAAAGAGTTAAAAGAACACTGACAAAATGCAAGTATCACTTGTTGGTGAGAGAGAGAGGCTAAGAGACCTCTTCTCAAAACCTTCTTTCATCTGAGCTTACATTCTTCATGAAATATAGCCATATATAGACATATAACCACAAGTCTATCTGCAAGTCAGAAGTTCATATCTTACCCTATCATAGGTAGTTGCTGATATATTAAAAATACCAAGGTGAGGGATTAAATAAGAGAGAATAATTAAAAAGTGAGGATCATCTCTTGGTTAGGGTACTCTTCCATTGCAGGAAAGATCTCACTTTAAACCACAGCTTGAAGAAGGTAAAGGAGGAAGAATAATTTAATATATGCCTGATTTGAATCTGTACTTTTCAATCTCTTGTTGAAGGGGAAGGAGAATCTCTCTGCCTTTTGTTGGATAGGCATGCTCTGAAAATGATTATTGTGATGGATCTGTCAAGTAAAAAAGGTGGAGGAACACATGATTTGTGAATTTTTGTGAACCTAAGCATGAATTGGAGCTACAAGAAATTCAGCACTGACTAGACAAGAGACATTTTGCTCATATACACCTATCGAAACTTGGATACCTAAAGGACTTCACTGGAGAAAACTTAGTCTGTCATAGACACTTGATAAATTGAAGGAATTTTAAGTGCTAATGATAAGTATTAAACTGCATGCTCAGAGACTTATTAAGGTCTCTAAATCACTCTTGAAAACCTACCACAAAGTGGTAGGTACAACAGGCAGCCATAACATACAAGTAAAATAGAGTTTTTAAGGGACATACTATATAGACAGAAAAGGGATTACTTAGTGAAGAAGACAGATGGAGTGAACAATTGAATGACATTTACTAAACAGGAGAGGAAAGCGATAGGGAAAACGGACAGCTGTAATGAACACATACATGTAGAATGGTGTGCTAGATTTAAAGGACATCTGGTGAGAGGGACAGCTGAAGTGTATGAGTGACATGCCCTAGATATACGGTTGGAAGTTCTGTGCCTGAGTGACAGCTGGCTTAGCTATCATGGGTGACATGTCCTCCACAGAGGAATAGAGTGCTGGATACAAGTGACAGTTAGTGTGTACTTTATGAGTGAAATCTCTTTGTTACAGTAGGAAAATATGAGGAAAAATTATCTGGGGTGCCTGAGCAACATGTTCTTCACCAAAGAAGGAAGAGTTAGACACAACACAAAGATGCAGTTCATAGGTAACATGACCTAGAAGGGGAAAAGAGCAATAAGGGGACAAGCTCAATAGGACCAAACTGGATTAAAGAATCCTGGTGGGAAGGAGATTTCCTAAGTGTAATGTATGACTGGAGTGTACAATTGATAACACCACTGGCTGAAAGTACTGTCAGTAGGCAAAGCTGATAGAGTTGGCAGCTGGCTGCAGCTGATATTGATGTAGCCAAAGTCCTTGATCCTTCTGGTGTTCCCCTGAAGTGGGTCAGATTTGCCATAGAGACCGTCATGGGGATTTCTATAACAGTAAGCATAGTTTTTAGTGATGTCACTGTATTTTGTCCTTATTTGGACATTTGTAAAGATATAACTAAGGTACATCAAAGTAGTCCACGCTGTACTTCTTGGGAGTCATCTTTCAATTGATTTTTTTTTTTTTCCCAGTTGATATTCTCCTACAAAGGTAGATAAATGAAGACACTAATTTTTGGTCTTAAATGACTTTTCATATTAGTTCCCTCACTCAGCAGCATATTTCTGAAGACACATGTAGCTGCTCTGAGATCATGAGGCGAGAAGCCCTGATTATGATCAGTGTTGTTTGAAAAGAGTCCTTATTCTCCTGAGACTCTTTCTCTCTCTCTTTGTGTGTATGTCCAGTCTGTACTAGCTCACAGATACTTAAGTTCTCTGGTCTTATATTTTATGTATACATATATCCAAAATTGTGCATATGTATATATATACATTTATATTTATATATTTGTATATACAGGTTTTTTGTGTATCATGATAAAATATAGAAGAATTTACCATACTGCGATTTTTTTATAGATTAACACAATCAGTGAAAGTCTATAGAAGTTCAAAAGTCATCAATCAGAGATCCAGACTCATAAGCTAGGCTTAAAGTCTGTGGGGTGTAAATAACAAATAAAAACCAAATGAGGCTACATTTCATTCATCCAACTATGAGAGTATTCTCAGGCTTGCAGTCTTAATGCCTTTTATCCTAAAAGGACTAGAAACTTTTTTCTTTTAATGAAAACACCAAGCCCCAGTGAATTGTATGACTTCAGGAGCCAGGGATTAAGAAAAATATGAAACATCATTAGACATATAATAAAATCCCTATGACAGAATCACCTTAACCGGCAACAGTGAGGTGGAAGGCCAACTTTAATTTAACCTTGGAGTGTGATGCAACACAGTCCCACAATACAGGTCACATCTGTGAGGCAGAACTTAGCTCTCAAGGATACTCAAATTCTCTTTTATTGAATATTCTTCATAAGTATATTGTAGCTTTGGCCTCTGTGAAGACTTATGAAAACAAATACTGTGAAGTATAACATTGTAGAGTGTTGTATAGAAACAGACAGGTTTTAAAATGCTTAATCAACCAGTCTCTCCAAAAAAATTTCACAAAACATTTTTACTGGTGATCATATACACTTATTAAAAGAACAATGCGTGTTCTTACAGCTGGGAATAGCTTTTATCTTAAACTGAATAGACTCTATGAACCTAAGGCTCAGGTGTAGAGAAGTAAATGAAACTCCTAGTGTTTTCTCCCAAGCGGATAGGAAATGGCCAGATCCTGGGCATCCTGCCCACATCCACACATTTGGTGATTAGAATAGGTAAGTAAGAATGAAGCAGTAGTGGCTTTTTGTTGGCATAGTTATCAAAGGGTTCTTTGGAGCTCAGAGATGCCTGCTAGAAGTAGGATGTGCTCCACAGCTGCCAGGCAGGTGAGCATGATACAAGATTGTATTTAGTAATGGGTAGCACCAATTTATCTGTAAAACTCAGAGGCCTCTCCAGGGCCTCTGAGCTGTGGGAGCTCGCAGTGCATCATGCCTCTTTGAATTTCTAAAGCAAACAATAATCAGCCTGAGTGCTTAAAATGCCCAGCAGAAAAGCTGCCATTATAAATGTGAAGATAAAAAGGCATGGGTATAAATGAGGCAGCGCAGGGAAGGAAATACATTTTACTGAGACCTAAGAAAACTTACAAGTCCAGTTTAGGAAATGAGAAAGAAGCCTGCTGTCTTTCAGTTTGTTCAGGGCACTTGGACAGGGTCACCCCATCAAAGCCTTATAGGATACAGATACAGGATCTGAAGAAAAGCCACCCAGATTATTGAGTTATCTCTCCTATCTGACAACAAGCATATTGGGTGGTTGTGTTTCATTAACTTCTCAAAACACATTTTGAAATGGCATAGGAATCTTTACTCCCAAATATGATATTGGGAGGCTGTTCTAGGATCTCATTATTCTGGTCTGACTTCTCTTTTGTCCTTTTGAGTCTGAGTTTGTTCCTGAAATCTTTATACCCAGGTATTGTTGTGCTGATATTTACTGATTTTCTTCCTTCTCAAATCTGCTCCCACCATGTGTTTATATCCTTGCTCAATTTTATTTTGTCAGATTATGCCAGATAAATTCTTTTATTTCCCATTTCTAATGGAGATCCACCTTGTCTTAGACTTTTCTATTGACCTTTTCCTGCTTTTTCAATTTGGATGGATCTTAGCAAAACAAGTAAATAAACTATGTATTGAGGAGTCCTATGATCACCTTTAAGGTTTCACTTTCACAGCACCTTGGTGACTTCGAAACATTCAATAACTGACTATTTGCTTTTTCTTGACTTTTTTTACTGTGTCTGTACTTGCATAAGGGTGAAAAGGAGATAATACAAACATATAATCTCATCACTGTGATCTTAGTAAAATTCAAGACTTAGGCTCTCTCTTAATGAAATTGCTCATGACATCGAAACGCATTGACAATATTAAAAAGGATTGGGATAACACATGGGAATAAATAGGTGACCCTGAAGAGTGCAAATGGGATGGAGTTCATTTGCAAGATCATGGATACAGAGGAACATAAGATATAATTCTGAAGTTCTGAATTAATTTGCTTGAGTGCCAGTGGTTAAACCACCTCACTGCTCTAGTGTTTGGCTCTCTTTCTACCAGTTTCACTTCCAGGACTTATGGAGATAAGCTGAAGGTCCATCTCCATCCTCTCCTACAGCTTTGGCTCCTGCTTCACACAGCACTTTCCCCACAATCCAGTGAATTAATATGTAAATAAGTAGTGCTTCAATGAACTGAACTATTCTCCCATGCCTGCGGCTGAGCAAGGCAATCCCTCTGAGGGGTGCCACCCCTCAGTTCTTCCCTTTACAGACTCCATCTTTGAAGTATCTAGTCCCCCTACTCGAATTAATCACTCTCTGTGTTGAATTACTCAGGGTCAGGCAACCTGGCATAACGCCAAACCTGATAAAAAAATAGGCTGGGACTAAATTAGCAAGGGTGTTGTAGGTCATGAGCAGGAGTGTTGTAGGTGCCTTGGCAAAGCCACCAGGGGAAGAAAGAACAGCATCTGTTAGGTACTGCTCAGTGAGCACAAGATTTCATTACAAGCTTTCCTGGCAAAAAAAGTTGCAGTTTTGTGAAACAATTTTCCACAAGTATATAAACAGATGACAAAAAATAACAGGAAATCGGTGTTTGTTCAAGTAGTAGAAATGGCAACAGGACAAAGCAATTCTGGTAAACCTAGCTTATTCTATTTAAGAGGAATGGCACAGAAGCACTGCAACAAATCAGCTTATGCATGTGCCTTTCAGCATGGTTCTATAAATCCTACCCCAGCATTGTATTTACTCCAGGCAAGGATGACTTCTATTGAGGGCTTACTTGCCTTCTGACTTCTTGCTCGAGTCCACTATGAAGTCTGGGCAATGGATCAGGAGGAGAATACAAACTCCTTATTGAGCATTGGAAAGTTAAGCCTGGGTTCCGAGTGGATTAAAGGTATGTTGTTGTCACACTGTTATCAGGCTGACAGAAAATGCACAGAGACTTAGCTACTGGTTTCTTAAACTTAGAGGAGACTCAGCCAGCAAATTGCCACTTATTAGCTTCTCTCACCTCAAAAAGAGCTGTGGCAAGGAACGGAAGTGATTTACAGATGACAACAGGGGGTGCTCTCACTAGACTGAAGTACAGATAATTTCTCAGAGCAGTAGGAAAGGAATAACACACTGCCTTAGTATGACTCTATATGAGACCTTAGAAGTGCCTAATACCTGCCTGGAGCAATAGAATTAATATGCTGTATTCTGCAGTCTGCCATCTTCAGCTTTGATAAATACTTAAAAATGTATTTTTAAAAAGTCATTAACTTCTGGAATATAAAACTCAGCAATCACACTTGCAGCATGTGAAGCTGCTCTGAAATTTGTAGCAAAATATATACCACATTTTTAATCAGGGAATTGTGTCTCATAAAGCCCTAATACCTGTAAGTGAATTAAAGTATTTTACTCATTCAAATATTCCATTCATTATATGATCTAAGAGGAAATCTATGGAATCCTATTATAAACTTAGAAAAAGGATAACTCTGAGTTTCAGCCATAAACTGAAGTAATGCAGATGAACTGGACACATATGTTGCACAATAGGTGATTCAGAGCAATATAGCACATGCTGTTTTATGATATGGAAAGCAATCAAATCTTATTTGCAAAAAATTCAGATCAATTGAATTTTAATGAGAAGCAGGTGCTGGAGTGTAGCATCCACAAAGAATTCTGGGAATGTTTAAAATTAGTCCCATATTTGCCAGGAGACAGTTGGGTACATAAACTTTTTTATTTCTTGATTCATGGGTCTGTTCGGACTGTAGATTGCTCTGCCATTCTGAGTTCAGCAATTTGAATAAATTATGCTGAAAATCACTTGGTGGTTCATTTTGTGTGAAATTATATTTTCGCTGGAAAGGTTAATTTTGAAGGGAGCTTGAATGGCTGGAAATTGTGCAGCTGGGGAGTCTGCATGTTCAGAAGGCAGCAGTTATTAAAAGCGATTGCATTTCCTCCCAGATTTCTCCTGAGACCAGAATCAGTGGAGATGTTAAACCTTGCTTGACACCCCAGTTGGATAATTGTGGGTGTGGGAGCTAATCAGCAGAAGATGTCTCCTCAATTTAAATCTTGTCAGTTAGTCAAGATTAGGGCTTCCTGTACCGAGCACCATTAGCTTGGTTGCATATCAATGTGCTTGTAAAGATGTCCACAAAGCCCAAATGTAGCAGTAAGAAAGAAGTTAGTGGACATCAAAGACTGAGAAATTAAACTACACAATTCCATAGGCACAAATGGTGTTCTGTTTGGCAGACAGAAATATGTACTTTAAGGCAAGATCTACAAAAATATATAGCTCTGAAATGACAACACGGCTCCTAAAATTATAACTTTGTTTTAGAGGGAAAAGTGAAAGAAATTTAGCAAAATCAACAGTTAGGAAATCCTTGCCTGCTGCTGTTTGCCACAATTAGGAGGAAAGCAGTAGAACAGATTTGAATCAAAGAAAGAATCTCTTTATTTCTCCACACCTTTCATAGTTCCCCTGTTTTCCTATAGCTACCTTTCTTTCTTTCTCTTTCTCTTTCTTTTTCTTTCTTTCTTTTCTTTCTTTCTTTCTCTTTCTTTCTTTCTTTCTTTCTTTCTTTCTTTCTTTCTTTCTTTCTTTCTTTCTTTTTCTTTCTTTTTTTCTTTCTTTTTTCTTTTCTTTCTCTCTCTTTCTCTTTCTCTTTCTCTTTCTCT
>VZRJ01004190.1:636926-639426 GCA_013397565.1 Ptilonorhynchus violaceus
CCTTCCTTCCTTCTCCCCTTCTTTCCTTCCCCCCTTCCTTCCTTCCCTGCTTCCTTCCCCCTCACTCTTCTTTTTCTTTCCACTTTATTTCTTTTTCTTTCTTTCTCTTTCTCTGCTTTCATTCTCTACCTTTTTCTTTCTCTTTCCATTACTACAGCAGAGTTCTGAATTGTGTATTTTAAATCAAAGCATTTGAGTGTGTCTTGAGCATAAGTAAAACCATCCTGCACCGTATTTCATTTTTCAAATGGGAGCATCACCTTTTGAAAAGCTAGAGTGTCTCAGTCATCAGATGAGCTGTGGTTGTTAAGGGATGCAGGCCCTTATCCAGATATTTTAAAGTAAATATTTTATCTAGGGAAAAGTATGGAATTCATAATTTGATGGCGCAAAAGGCCAATAATATGTGACAGCATGATCTCATTAGAAAAAGGAATTTTAGCCCAGTGTGATCTGAGTGACTAGTTCCAAAATGTGCAGTGAATTTTATAGTTCGTCTGGCTGGCAGAGTTCCATGCTCCTGCATTCCCCAATGGTAAATATTTGCAACAGATTTCACATTGTAACACAAGGGCTCCTTTCACAGAGCAGGTCATGTAACACTGCAAAAAAATCAAGGCCAGGGCAAATAAACAAAAAGTCATGCCAAGTTCACCACTCCCAAAGATTCCTAAGCCTGGCTGTGCATACAAACTTCACTTGCTACTCATCAACATCAGCAGTTTATGGCCAGATGGTTATAAATTTACATTCTATAAAATTTTAGAGGATGTTATTTTTTCCACTCAGTTTGTTAATTAAGTTTTGGTCTTTTTATTTCCTCAAACATAACAGTTCAATTTTTTATTAATGATACAGTATCATATTCTTTCCTGTCTCTTAGTACACTTACTCGGCAGTACTAAGAAAACTTTCATTAAATGAAAGTATAGCTTTTGCAGACACCCAATCTAGAAAACTTGTGGGGTTTGATCTTTCTTTTGCACTCCCAAGGCAAACTAGCAATGGATAGAGAATCATTCATAGAAAACAAATAGTGGAATAAAATTTCCCCTTTAACAGTTATTTTTAAAACGTTTCCCTTTCCATTTTGAAATAACACAGTGTGCTGTGCTTAATGTGCTGCAACTTGCTTCCATTCAGAAAAAGTGTCTCTCTCACTGTCATCATTCTTATCCTGTAATTAACAGTACCAAGAAAGCTAACATTAAAATCCTGAAGAATGTAGCTCTGCTCAATTAGAGCAATTCACAGTCTTGAAAACAATTTCCTAAGTGGAAGAAAATTCAAGAGGCATTAACCGAAACCCCCAGATATTTCTGTAAATTTGGCAAAATAAAATTCTGCCTCAATTCCTAAGTGTGACTTACATAAAATAATACTGACAACATTTGTTAAGCATTTGCAATAATACTGAATACACCCAAAACAATATGTGCTATGAAGCTTGATATATTTTAAACAGAACAATTTACCAACAAATTTCAAATGTATTTAATTCAAGCAAACAGTTTGTAATACTGAGGCTAGTTCACTTTACAATATTTCAGATGAATACCTTTGCTGAGTTCTGTATTTTATGTAGGTAATGTGTATAGGATAGCAGTTCAAATATTTAGATACACAAAATATAGGCAAAAAAGGTGTTTAGGAATCCATTTGTGTATATTTTTCCTTTTAGTACTTTAATGTAAGCAGCAAGCTTTAAGGTTTGAGTAAATATACAGGGTTAAATTCTGCTCTGCACCCGTTAAACCTTGTTGACTTCTGAGGAGTTTCATGGGGATATGAGACATCAAGATTTGATTTGCCATGTAAATAAAGTAATGTCAATAATCCTGTATAACATCTAGCTATTGATAAGTTTATAAAACTGTCTTTGTTTATTTCAGTTAGGGTTTATTGCTACTTCATACATGGAGAGTTTGGGGTAAAATTTAAGCCAAAATATTTAGGGTTGGAGCCGTTTTTGTATTTTCTCTCTCTGTTTAGAAAATTGGACTGAATATTTTTCTGGCTGTTGTTTATGTGTTTTGGTTTGAAAACTTGGGACTTCTTCCCTAATGGAATGAGTAATATACAGGGCTTTTGCTGAAGAATTGTGCATCATCGCATTTCCTTTTATAACTTGATGAAGGGAACTAACCAAAAGCATGATGTGAAATGTTTACAGATATGACAATGCTCCACACAAATAAAGAAAAAAATCCACTCATATTCACAGCAAAATGCAGTATTTATTGAGCCAGGCCATTCTGGTAATGATACAAAGAACTGAAATATATGTACCGTGCTCGCTTCCATTTAACGTATTAATGCTGGCACCGTTATTAGGATGCAGCAATTTCACTGCAGTCAGAAGGTGGCTCTAGTGCTTTAATTTTGCTATGCTGCCGACAATAAGATCCAAGGAATAGAAATTACTTTTGTGCTACATTTTTTTCAATCAATTTAACTGATGTTCCAACTGGAACACAACATTTGATTTTATATATCAAAC
>VZRJ01004190.1:644426-704426 GCA_013397565.1 Ptilonorhynchus violaceus
CCCACGTATGTGAATTTTCAATACCTGTTGTTATGTAAAGCTCTTTGGAGTGGAATACTAACCGAGTTAAGTGCATTTGAATCCTGACTCCCCTGAAGTCGTGCAACAGCTTTTGCTGAGTGTTTTAGCTGAAAGAAACAGAACTGACAGAGTACATTTTCATGGAAAGAGTTTTTAAAAACTATTGAAAATTTAAAATTCACCATGAGGTCAACCAGTCCCTCTTTCTGCCTAATGGCAAGGCAAATGAAGATGTAAGAAAAATATGCACAGAAAAGAGGAAAAGAAATGGCACAGTAAATTGAAATGCAGACAGACATCAAAGATCTCAAAGTTTATCTTGAGGCAGATGTGCCAAACTGGGCAGATGCTGTATCAGAGGAAAAATAGTTTGGGCTGCAGATACACCATTACACATGTGCAAGCCATCCAGTACCTCTCTAGAGAATCCTAAAAATCAGTTCTGTCTCCTATAGGTTATAGCCTGAATTAGATAGCATTCTGAGAGATTGCCATTTTACGGGTGGAAAAACTGCACCATAAGGCCTGGCTGTGATGTCTTTGCCTAAAAGTAGAAATGCAGGAGATGCACAGCAACCCAGCTCTTACCTCATCACAGCATCCACTGCACAAGTTGTACAGGGTGATATAGCATAGGATCTTGCACAATAAAATGTAATTAATATCAGAAAAACTGTCTTTCCTCTTTGCAAGTGAGATCTCTAATTGCTTGTGCTTCATCCGAAGAAGAAATTACATTGGCTAGGAGGGGATTTGACAAAAAGAGGAAATGGAAAAAAAAGTCATTTACACCCTCCCACAGCAAAAATCACAACAAATAAATAAATAATAATAAAAAAATTTGAAAACTAAAATCTATTCTCTCCCTTCTCTATCTCCAGTGTGTAAGGAGATGCACACTAGGAGAAGAGCCCAAACTGCTGAATGGAGAATAGGGATAAAAGGCAAGTAGAAAGTAGTCTCTTGTGCTATGATGGTCATTTGAATGCTGGTGTACAACAGGTAGGAAGAAAGCTAACAGTGCTGATGGATGATTTTTGCAGAGAAATCCTGAATTAATATCTTGCTTCCAGCTTACTGCTGACACCCAGAAGAGAGACCCATGTCAAAGCCACAAAGAGAGTTTAGACAGTCTTCTCTTTTCTAGCATATCAGGCACTAACACACAATGTCTGCCTGGAGCTCATCACAACAAAAAAAAATAAGGCAGTGAAATGTGACTGTAAATGTAAGCAATTAAAATATAGGGAGAAATATGTTACAAATGGAAATGAGCTTAATTATATGTTTCAGAGTTTCAGCGCTTTGCCTGTCCTGTCACACTCCTTCCCACTGGCCAGCAGAGGAGAGAACGAAGGTGAAACAAGGGTGAAAGAATTATGTGGAGAGAACAGGATAACTGAAAAGGAGAACAAAGCAGGAAAATAACAACGGGGTAAGAAGGAAACAGGAAAGAAAGGTTTCAGGGAGTGTTCAGTTTGAAAAAGAGGATTGAGAGGATTAAGAGTAAAAAAGAAGAGAATTCTAATATCCTGGAAGGTAAGAAAGGGGAACAAAATTTAAAAAATGAATTCTAATTACTTGATAATATAGGATTTTTAATAGTGGATCTCACCATAAGTCCATCAAGTTGTTTATCCTGACTGTAGTAGTGGAATGAGGGATTAAATAAGCAACAAAACAATAATAATGCATACATCCAAACAAGAAAAGAACAAAATGGTTTCTCTAGCCTTGTAGCAACCAGTTTGCATCCCAAAGCACAAGATCAGGTTAGTGTTAGGAAATGTTACTAATGATCACAAAATTATATGGGATTTTCCATTTGTTTTTAAATGAACACAGCCATTTCACTTGGCGAGATTAGCTCCTGCATCAACTCCTTGGGTTGACAGTACTACTAGTTGCACTACATAGCCATTCTTTCCCTGAAGGGTACCTGCAGAAGGATCAAGCAGCCAGTGTGTTACAGTAGGTACCACAACAGAAAAATTTTTGTATTCATTTCCCTATTTTCTTGTCTGTTCCTGTTTATGATGGCATTAATTTCCTTTCTTAATGGATCACCATCAGCAAAAATTTCCTCTTTTAAAAATAACATCCTTGTGAATTCTGCCTGGGTGTTTAACTTTGCTTTGGGCTCTGTCTGATGATGATCCTCAGCCTGGGATGATGCTTTAAATTTTTCAGTTCTGAGCAGTCATCTGCAGAAGAACACAAACCACTCAAAACAGACTAATGTGACTTTCCCAAAAAAACTTTATCTGCTGATTCCTGGTGCATGGTGGAGAATGAAGACAAAACTTGAGACCAAGTATCCAAATCAAGGAGGAAAACAGGAGGTTTGAAAGATATTTTAAAACATTGCTTAGAAAAGAAAATACCCAGATTTTTCCACCTGGGAAACATGGATATGAATTTGTTACTGAGCACAGGAACGTTATAGAAATATTCAGGTTGGATAGAAGGTTATGTGAGCTGCTCAAAATGGAAAACAAGAATGATGTTTCCAAGAGAGCAATTATCTTACAGCCTCAGGATTCACAAAAGGTGTTACCAGGGAGGACTGTGGCAAACTGTTATGAATCCCCTTCTGTCCAAAAACACCAGCTAGGATGATCTTCCCTATGCATTGCTTTCACCTCCCTTCTCTGCTACTGGTTATTAAATATATATTTTTTTTTAACAATACATGTATTTTTTTCCTTTTTAAGCAGTGATAAACTGTATTACTTCCTAAGCAATTTTACCACACTCCGTATCATGGAGACCAACACAGCTGCCTTCCTAGCAGAGTCTTTTCAGTGAGACCATGAAAGAGAGTGCCAATCTCTTTAGAGTTTGGCTGCATTACCATACCAGTGCAAGTGTCTTAACAAATCCCAGAAGATGTAAGCATAGCTTCCCAAACTGTCTGAAAATTAATGAATGACAACAAAGTGCAAAATCAGAATCAAAAGAGATCTTCTTTTTGATATTTTCAGTTTCTAAAGCAAAATTAAGAGAAAGCTTTTTCTTTTTTTTTTTTTAATCTGAGACTCAGAGCTACCATAGTATCATCAAAACCATTCATGTTCAGTTCTCTCCTCTCACTCTGATTGTCCCTGGTTTGTTTTGGTACTTAGGGTTAGAGGAGCAAATGATGTGAGAGAGCACTGGATTTTTTTTATGAAAAAAGGCACCTACTACATTTAGTCTCACTTTCTTGGAAGTGGAAGAGCAGCTTCATTTCACAGGCATGGTTTTGTAACAGGAAGATATACACAGTGAGAAAGACAGAGAGTGTAAGTGAGACATGGACAGAGAAAAGGAAAGCAAGCAAGTGGATTAGAATAAATACCTCTATAAGGTTTTGGCAAAATATTCCACCTTCTGAAGTGCTCCGTAGCTTTGGTTTTATGAATGGAGAGAGAAAAAAGTGCTTATGAATTGTAAAAAACATACTTTTGCCAGAAAACTTACTTTCTACTTTTCCACTTTAAAGTTGGAGACTCTGTGAACATTCTGTGAACTAGGACTAAAACTTTTTATTTTTTCAGGCTCAAAACAGAACTGTCTTTTAAGATTTATGGGTTAGGGTGTCTTTTTAAGTGTAAATTACATTTTTTTGCTAATATCAAAATGACAGCCTCAGGAGCTTTTTTAAAAGATGGGACTGCAGCAAATAACGCACAAGCTTCCCACACTGTGCTGTCAGAAGGCCTCCATGACATCTTACAACACCCTTGCTATTTCTGTCCTGATCCTCCTTCACGCAGGAGCTGACAATCCTGCTAAATCATGTGATAGGTTAGTGATGTGGGAAAATGTCAGCATGTGATTACAGTAAATCTCCAAACTCTGTTTCACTTTATGTGCCCCATTCAGGATTCAAATTTAGAAGCACAGTGCAGTGAAGATGGAGGAGAGATGTGCAGATTACACATTCCTGGATCATCCTGACACATGAACAGAGAGGTTCATTCACTTTCCCTCTGTGTTTTCCTTTGGGAATGGAAAGAAAGTGAAGATAAACTTTAGTTTGTAGCAAGGGCTTCAAGGAAGTTCACTGAAAGAAGCTGAAGTAGGAAATTCAGTCTGCCTTGAGTGCCTGTTTGATCAGCAACTCCCACATGAAGGGCAACTGCAAAAGTTGCTTCTGATAGTGCTGAGGGTTGCCAGCATCATCTCTTCCCCAAAGGAATTTCTACTATGGAAGTCCTCTGATTTCCTGATTTCATCTTATTTCCGTAGATGGTGTACATAAGCAAATTAAACAAATATAGTTCAGGTTGCCTGCTGGATTTCACTTAATTTTCTTTGTTAAAAGAGGATTTGCTTAGAAAACCTTTTGATTAAATCATTAGTATGTCAGTTATGGGCATAAACTTAATGGTTAGAGCTACCCATGTTGCTGGGAAGACTGTGGGATGTTACATAGTTTGAATGTCCACATATATTTTTTTCAAACTGCCTCAAGCCTCTTCCCCCTCCTAGGTATTTTAAGCCAAGTTGTGCAATTTGTAGACTCCCAGAAATCTAGAACTACATAGAGTGGGTCGTTCTGTGTGTTGTTAGTGTAAATCCTGAAATCAGTAATTTCCATTTCATATAATATACTGTAGAGAGAAATCAATTCAGATGATTAGGAAAAGAAGGAAAAAAAATAAATGGGTGCACAATTTTTTTCTTTTTCCTCTCTGGTGACCAGGGCCAGGACCGAAGGGAATGGCATGAAGCTGTGTCAGGGGAGATTTAGATTGGATATTAAGAGAAGGTTTTTCACCCGGAAGGTGGTTGGGCACTAGAACAGGCTCCCCAGGGGGTTGGTGATGGCACCAAGCCTGCCAGAGCTCAAGAAGCATTTGGAAAATGCTTTCAGCCACATGATGGTATTCTTGGGATTGTCCTGTGTAGGGCAAGGAGCTAGACTCGATGATCCTTGTGGGTTCCTTCCAGCCCAGGATATTCTATGATTCTATATGGTTCTATGGAGGCAGACATGGTCAAAAGTAAAGCTGGTGTCATATAGCAATGACTAAAGACCAGAAGTAAGGTTTTGAGCCAACACAGAAGTAGCAAGGTAAGCAGCCTGGGAGCCTTGAGAGGATAGGGAGACAAGATGGACACAGCCAGAGTGTAGGAATTAAAGGACCGTCTAGATGGTGGTGACTACATCAGTCACTCAGTAACACCTCAAAAGAGAGAAAAGGGTTTCCCGGTGGAATACCGGTGAAAGAATCCCTTCCTCGTGTCACCCATGCTAAGTTGTATTTGTGTTTGTGCTCCTAGGGCCTTTGGAGAATAAGAGGCATCTCACATAGTATGTTACATTCCCTCTCAATTTATACGTATTGCAAATATTTTTCTAATTCAGTTTCAGGTCTGTTCAGGAAGTGAATAGTACGTTTTGTTTTTAAACCTAAAAGCTACATGCTATAAAGTATAAAATAAAATACAGCACCACAGGGAGCCCAGCTGCCACATAGAAAGTTGATCTCTCTAATACCCTCTGGCCTGAAAAAAAAAAAAGAGTTTAGACATTTTTATAGGATTTCTCCAGCTAAAGCCCACCTTCAAATCCCACTTAATATAATATGTTTACATGTGTCAAATTTTCATTATGTAATAAATAAGAACATGTTTACAAATATGAAGAAACTATAATCAGATGGCTGGTGGCCTGTGGGGAACTGAGATTGTTCAATTCCCTGCTGATATCTTTCCAGAATGTCACATCCAGCTGCAGATTTTGGCAACCTATAGCCATTTCACCATCACTTACCCTTATTGAAGTTCTCACTTACAGTAATATCAAATAATCTGTATCATAATTATACTGATTCCTTTTCACATAGTATTACTAGAAATGGTCACAACCAGACACTTCTGTGAGACTGCATGTGTGGATACGGCATACCTCACCAGCCACAGAGGATGAAGAACATAGAAAAGGCCAAGTGATGCATGAAAGTAATAGACAGCTACTTGCCTGCAAAGATAAACACACAACCAGCAGCTGGAGCTGCTTAACGGGGGGAAAAGGGCAGGGAGGACTAAAGAGACGAGAGAGAGAAAAGGGCTTTGGGCAGCAGTCTGATGCAGAAAGGGCTCGCCTCATCCTCCAGCGGAGGAAGCCTGTTCTGCATCGGCAGGGTACCAAAAGGTAAAGGAGTGACAAGACCAGGCTTAAAATATCTCAGGCATCAATCACTCTTATTATTAATATAGGTCACTGGATAATGTCTTGCCCAACTGATATAAAGGCAGCAAATATCACAAGTCTAAAAATCACCCAGGCAGTACAAATAATACGGAAACAGAGAAATTAAGCTGCTATCAGACTGTCTCACTACAAAGGCCATTGTGGTAGACTCCTTTTCTGAAATAGGGAATTTCAGCATCTCAGCACATATTTGAGCACTTGGTACAAACAATGGGGAAGGTTAACAGCATTGAAGTAATTCTGTGGATGACAATATCTTTCACTAGACCTCATATTCAGTAACAGGTAAACTGTGTTTGTGGAATATGTGTGTTCTGCAGCTAAACACAGAGATCCATGTAAGAATTGTTCTTTGCAAAGACTCTCTGGATATATGGGAAGATACTTTTGCCTCTGTCCTATGAAATGAAGACCAGAGACTTCACTTACACAGTTGCCCTGCAGTTGGGGAAACTTGGTGCTTATTCCCAGTTCTGGTCAGGTCTTGTCCTCTTGGAAATTTCAGAGACAGTAGGAATTCAAAATTATTTCTCCTGCATTTCTCTCTTCAGAAAGCACTTTCCTTCTCTGAGGGTGCCTGTTTACAATATGGAAACACACAGCAGCAGCAATGATTCATGTCAAGCTTACCGCAACAGAGTAAAACTTTCCTTGTAGCATTTTTTCCCCGTCTAAAACCACCAATGTGCTGCCAAAATTATCCTGGTACCCAATGTACGCGATCTTGATGAGCAGACTGTGATGAGGAAAAACTGTCAGAGATTTGGCTAAAAATGGAAATGTTCTAGAACTCCTTGGTCACCTCATCAAGACCCTGTGTAAAGGATAGCTCATGGAGCTACCTTAATGGGACTATCACAATATCTCTGACAAAAGCCTTCCTCAAAAGAATATTAACAAAACTAAGCAGCCATCAGTAAAATTGACTAGTCTGACATAGATTAGAAATCAAAAGACAGAAAACAAAGCAAAAATAATGTATGAAAATTCAGCATCACAGATGGTTAATGTTTAGGTATCTCAGGTTCCTTGATTGGACAAATAATGCTGACAGTTTTAGCAGCAGTAGAAAAAAGAAGTGAATATTAGTATAATCAAACAAGAGATAAGAGTTTATCACTTCAGATAAATGCCCTGCATTTAGATAAACATGCACAAAATTTTTAATTTGTGTTTACATGTAGGGTAAGACAGACCACAGTTGATAGCCTCTGCCTGCAGCAATAACTAAGCCATTTCATTTGCATGTAGAGATTTAATTTAGGTTTTATAAACAAAACTGTAGATTAGAAAGACTGAAAAACACACTGCTTTATCTGCTGAATGTCCTCAGGCCCAGAAAGAGAGACAATTTCCACAAATCATCTGCAAAGAATCTAATTTTCCTGGAACAAAATAGTGCTATGCACCATTTTATGATTCTTAGTGAAATCCCTAAGCTCTTGTTGCAAGTCCTTCTCACATATGGAGAAGCACCTCATAGTCTTATAGTTCTTGCAGGGTTTTATCCTGTATGCAGCCAAATGCAGCGTGTTGTGAGGGTGCTCAGTACCAGGATGGAGGAAGCTGCTTCATTTGCTAATAATCACATTTTCTTCAGGACTATCATGCATCCATACATTTTTCTAGCAAGGAAATCTAGCAGCCACTCAGGGACAAACTATAGAACAATTGCAAGGGCCTCACCAGCTTTGAGGCAGTGAGAGTCCTTCACAAAACCAACTGTTCAGGAGCAAATCCCATCACCTCTCCACCTCCCCCTCATCACTGCCTTACACACACAAGCAGCAATCAATCGGCCCCCAGCTGGCAGACACACTATTTTTTCTATTTAACAACCTCCAGGGTGGTCTCTTTCACTAATCCCCCAGGCTGTACAACTGAGCTGGAGCTGAAGTAGCTTCTACAGTCAGCTGTTGGGAGGTACATAAAATGTAGCAGCATTGCTTGTTGGCAACAAGACATTCCTAAAGTACTTTCCTCATAGCCCCCTCTCAAGCACACCTTTACACTTTTCTTGCATATTGTGCATTTGTTGCTTAATCTTTCTACGATTAGAATGAGATTTAAAAGACGGATCAGAGTAATGAAAATAACATTTAACTGTAACACTTCTTTACTGTTAGGCTCAGAATCATGTTTAACAGTGTTTGAAAACTTGCAGCTGGGTATTCTCACAGGTTAGGATGCCCATTCGCTGTGGTCCAACAGAAGTGCTGCCCAAGCCGTCTAAAGCAAATGTAACATTTCAGTATGACAGCAAATGGGAAAAAAAAAAAGAGGCGCTTGAGACACAGGGAAGTGGGTTTTTTTGTCATTTCAGTCAACTTTAGTTCTTCTATTGAGAACTTCAGATTGTTGTCACTAAATACTGCATGTGTATAGTATTTCTAACACTGTTTTCCTTGGATGTATATTTATGGGAATTTGTCCCCATGTTATTTTTAGATACCAGAGCAACGTATAACTTCGTTAGTGTTGGGGTGTGCTACCCATCCTCCACTGAGACAGACGACAAGTCCTGAGCTTCAAAATTTGCTTTTCTAGTTCAAGCCTTAGGGAAGGAAAGCAAGGAGAAAGGCAACAGAATTCTATTTTAACTCTGAAAGTTTATGGTACAAATCAAAGCTGAAAACAGAGACAAAACACAACAGTTTTTAAATCAACCAATTTGAAATATTGCAGTATGCCAAAAGAAATGTGAGTCCATGAATGCTCCAAGTGAAGCCTTCTTTGCAGTGCCAAGCACGCTCTCTCATCATGTGGGAGCAGATTACCTGTGTGGCACTTCACACCTTTACCCCCTCAGAGCTGGCAAGGCTGGACTCAGCTCAGTGCCCACTGAGGGGTTCCCTCTGGCAGTAATATGAAGCATACCTTCCTCTTCCCTAAGTGCTCTCTTTATTGGACTTGAGCAAACTCACAAAATTGACCTTTAAATGCTGGATATATTCACCAGGCCAGCTTCTCATGGAGCAACTTCAGTGCTACCTGACATTAGCATCCAGCGGGTTTGGTGGTAGCTCAGAGACACATTGTCCCCAAGCAGAACCCACCAATCCTCCACCCTCAGATCTAAATATCATGGGCTACATTCTCAGATAGTCAAGCTAATACAGCTCAGTTACTTTATAGTATTTTATACATGCTGTGGTCCTGGCCCATTTTTTCAGCTTTATTCCTGAATCACTTGTGTAAGCAGTGTCAGAATTTGGTCCTAGGAACAAATAATATCTTTTGAAAATAGATTCCTGGAAGATGAGGTAGAAATGTTTGATGCTGGTAAACCTTAAAAAGGGATTTAAGTTAGCTAAGCTGATTGGAAGGAAAACCAGCTAAAATCCTGATAGTAACATCAATGCATAAAACAGAGCACTCCTAAAATAAAATTAAAATAGGTCAGAAGTTTTCAAATTAATACTTTCATTCATTCTGTCTGCTGGAATAGGTTTTGTGGAGTCACTCATCATTTTAATGCCCTTAATTCATCCTGTTTAAGAACGAAATATTACATAAATTATTATCAAAGTTTTCTTGTGGCACTTATCTTATTTTTAACAACTAAAGAATTATTACCAAATATATACACCACACACATTAAAATGTGCAGAGACCACAAAACATTTAGATTAATACTAATGAGATAATCCACCTGCCTATTTCACTGCACAACAGCTGCACAGATTTAAAAGGGTTCAATTAAACTTTATTCAGTGCATAGATAATTGATCCAATGTGGAGAATGATGTCACTGGTAGGTTAAAAAATATGTTTTACTTTTTAAAATAAAATTGCTCCGTTAGCAAACCTGGAAATACAAACCTGACACATAAATCATTCTGGTAACTTTGTTTTATAGAGCAACAAAAAGAAGGAAAATGAAGCAAAATCACAGTAGATACAAGGTGCAGATGCCCATTATTTCATTTCTTCTCAAAAAGAGGCAATAGAAATCTAAACGAGACATTGCTGTTGCTCTCCTTCTATATGGTAAGTACAATTACTCTTTGTTATTTCACTATATTTGTTTTTATATTTTTCTGACAGCTTCCATTTTCTTAACGGTTTTGCCTTCCTTCTCCCTACAGCAATGAAACACCACCATTTTCCTATTTTAATTAATAATTTTAGATGGCACCAAAGTTGTGTAAGATTCCTTTTTAATAAATAGAGAGGAATTAATCTTTAAAGATCTGTCCTGCCCACCATATGCCTGGGGCTCTCTAATGGTTGCTGTGGGAGCCATGGGTGGACCAGGAGAACATACTCAGGACTCCAGGCTGCTGAAGATGAAAGCACAGTTTCTTGCCAAGTTTGTATCTCTCTTTATTTATGATAGTGGACTGCAAAATACATAATTTCTTGATACAACATAGCATTATTTCTGACACTGCTAGTGGCAGTCAATAATCTATTCCATCCACTTCATGTCAAGATATTACAAATATAATTAGAGAGAAAGGAAAAAAAGATAATAATCATCTATCCACTGAGACATTACTGTAGTTCTTATAACATTTCAGTAGCTATCCAGAGTTGGCATTGAAATAATAACTTTAATCTGAGACTGTCAAAGTGATTTCAGAGAGAAACTGAGGAAAAAGCAATTTAACTTGCATATTGCACCAATAACAGGTTTCTCCATTTCAAAAGGATCTTTAAACAACTTCTCACTTACCAGTATGTTGTATGCTCAGGAATGTGATGGAACTACCTTCTACCTGCTTAGTCCAGGGCCCTGTGTACTTCTGACCATGTGAGAGCTGACCTAGAGGTGCAGCTCTTGGATACACTTACAGCTCCTGAGACAGATATCCACAGTCCTCTCTCCTGCCAGGCATAGGATGATCTGCAGTGCTGTTAGTGCACTCTAAAGTGATGGGGACTTTGGACCCAATTCCTTGAGTCACTTGCTCAATATATTTCGAATGATAAAGGCTGGAGACAAATTTTATCAAGCTGGACTAACCATTCAATCATGATACTCTTTAACAGTTAAGGCACCATATATTACAGTATGTATGTCCTTCCCCTTATGCCTGTAAAACTTATTATTGTTCTGACTCTAAACAAGCAAAAGAGTACTTTAAAAAGTACTCCTCCTAAAAGAGGGTATTTCCTTTACCTGTGTATAGCTGTGCACATGTTAGATGAGTTTCTGGTGAGTGAAATAGCACAAGCAGTGCATGCCTACACCATGTGGTGAACATACAAAGAGAGTAAATCAGACTCCATAGGGTTTAAGTAGACCTTACTGAGATTCCTTTTATTACGTTTGATTTTGGATTGTTGCTTCTTGAAATTTAGTGTAATTAAAGTTACTATTGATACATTTCAGACAGACATACACACTTATTAATATACATACATGTAGTATAGTTCATTGTTTTGACTGTGAGGGCATATGACTATTGACACTGTCAATTTTTATCTCATTACTCATCACTGCTTACTCCGAGTGCTAATAGTATATTTCCACAGAGTTTGTGTGTGCTGCAATGTAAATTCTGACATTGCTAGTGTCAGTCACTAATCTAACTCATTCAGTTCATGTCAGGATGATACATCACAATGCTCAACAACTGTCACTCCTGCTTTAAATAGATCTACATTTTCCTCAACTTTACAATTAAACACACCTACATTTATGTATCTTCGGTTCCACGTCAAGTTCCTCTCAATGATATGACCATGAAAGTCAACCAAAATATTTTTCAAAGCAATTACTAGATGGGATGGGGTTTTTTTCTGGTTTGGTTTGGTTTGATTTTTGATTTCAAAACCCTTTTGAAAAATAAAAGCAAACTGACAAAAATCCAGGCATGTTTAAAATTTTTTGTAGGTTCACATTTTTCTCCTCCAAACATAAAAAGCACAATTTTTGTCACTGAATTGTCATTCCTGTGTGCTTACTAGCACTGGTTTGTAGTGCTTCCAAACTGATGTTTAAAAACCATCTGTTGAAAAATGTTTACAAATATCGTGGGTTAACTAGAGTGTTTAAATTAACTAATATCACTTTGGTTTCAAGCAAAATTTTAAAGGAAAACCTAAGCTTGGTACCACTTAATGGAGTTATTCCTCTGCATCTCCCCTTTCTGTTCTTTCGTTTTTAAGTTTATGTTATTTCCTACAGAAAGCCCAAAATATGTTTATACTTTCTTATGCTTCCCAAATATTACTGGTTTTTTGTTTTAGAGCTCCTGATGATATACTCTATTTTTCCTTTACTTAAGTTTAGCATTCCATTTGTGGAATGATAACACTCCTTCTGTACTTTAACATAAACTTGCTTCTTTTCCTTGCCCTGGTCTGGCCAGCAGTGGTACATAGTGGTACATGGTGCTGTTTGGGCAATGGGGCAATGGGACACATCCTCGTTTTAGCTCAGCACTCCTCTGATGGCCAGGGTCAGGGAACAGGTTCATGTAAAACACCCCAAGGACAGCACTGGTGCCTCTCTGCCTGTCTGCATCAGCCCAGGTGTAAACTGGCTTGTGTTTGCATCAACAAGGAGGAAGAACTGGCACAGGGGCTGTTGGGCTCTCCTTTGTACTCGATAAGTGCTAAGGACCTTGGCAAAGGGAAAACCCATAGAGGACACTGTCAAGAAGAGATTAGGTACTGAACTTATAAAAGTTATATAGCATGGTGGTCACATATGCATCGATTTCTGGTG
This sequence comes from Ptilonorhynchus violaceus, assembly GCA_013397565.1. Classification (NCBI taxonomy): domain Eukaryota; kingdom Metazoa; phylum Chordata; class Aves; order Passeriformes; family Ptilonorhynchidae; genus Ptilonorhynchus; species Ptilonorhynchus violaceus. The sequence goes on from VZRJ01004190.1 coordinate 657,332, forward strand.
AACCTGAGTTCCCAACCAAATAATCTGCATTAACATATTCCCCAATAAAGTGTACTTAGGTTTCTTATCCTTTGCAGTTCTAAAAGGCAAGTTTCTGTAATACAGAAAGCCCAGAAAAATATGTATTTTAGCAATTTTTTGAACATGATAAAATAATTTTTTCTTTTCAATTTTCCCCATTCACATTCAACTGGGGTTCAGTCCTCAGCAAGACTAGAATCTTGAATGTTTTAAAGAAATGAGGTTTTGAAACAGAGAAGCTATAACTAACAGTCAATTTAGTGCAGCAGCTGTACAATATAAATACTATCTCTCACTTTTAACAGCAAATGAAGTGGCATTGATCTGGACACAAACAGATTTAAGGACAGGAAAATCTGTGGTGCCCATGAAATGGTTTCAGTTGAATCTATTCCAATTATTTCATTGATTATGTGCATTTTTTTCTCCAATGTATGAACTTACACATGTACGAGAACTTCAAAGAAATACACCCAGTGCCTAGCAGGATTTTCAAAATAATCTAACCTTTTAAAATCCCTTTGAGAACCTATCTACATTTTTAAATGCCTAAACATCCTTTAAAACCTGGCCATCTACAACCATAATTTTGTCCTCATATAAGAATATGCAACATAGTTTTTGAATCTTCCTCCAAATTTTTGTGGCTGTCTGACAGTACATTTTATGCCTAATAAAATAAACACAGGGGGAAAGGGAACACCTGTTTTGTTTTCATACTTATTTATAGAAGAATGCATGAAAATATGCAAGTTACTGTGTGAAGTAAACAGAAAAAAAGAAGAGATAACACACTGATCTAGATTTTTGCTTCTTTTGCATAATTGAAAAGACATAATGATAAGAAGGATCAATGGTGATTTAGTCCATTGATCTAAGAAGTAAATGCCTGTTTAAAAAAGGCTAAGCAATATCACAGATGAACTTTTAGGGAGTGCAGTAATTCTGTTCTAGTTAGCATAAGAAAGCCTAAATAAGTTTGTTTATATTAATTAAATTACTTAAATCCACTGAATCACTAAAACAAGCCTGGTTTTACATGGTGTAACTGAGAACAGGATTTATCCCATAAACTAATCTAATTTCATGGATGAGCATGCACAACACACAAATAATAATAGAAAATGAAGAAGTCATATTTCCCATGGCAAACATAACTCCTCTAGATCGCAGAGATATAGATTATACGAATGATTAAAATATAGCAGTAGTAGAAAATACTACCTATGCACTTGGAGGTCAAATTTTAATTCCTGTGGGAACCATAACTTTGAAATTTCTGATGCATGCATTTAAATTTTCAGACATAATTTTGATTTTTATATTGAATATAATTTAATTTTTGGAATCACACATACCATTTCCATACTACTCAGTTCATCTCTCAATAAAGTATGCTTTTGAAGTAAGAGTGTTTAATATGACAGCTCTGGCATAGCTCTGATTAATTGAGCATCTTTCTAGGAGTTATAAACACCACTTGATACCTAAAAATCTGACCTGCTTTGAGTTAGGACTTGATCATCACTACTCATTCCTCTCATGAGCAAAGAAGCCTAATGACAGTGTTATGGATTCAGGAAAGGTTTCAGATGCAAACATGATAGGCTGCACAGCTAAGACACACATATATCCTTTATTTAAGATGACAAAAAACTTAAACATATCTTTCAGTACTGCCTCATGAAAACAGAGAACATCACTAGCCTGGACACCAAGTTATTTAAAGCTATTATTTAGTACTGTAATAAGTAGCAATTTAAATACAAGGTGAAATCATTACATTGTCTTGTTTACTACTGATGTTAATGTCAAGCTGACGTGTAATGCTCCAAAAAAAGGCAGCCTATGATTTGTTATCATTAAACTGTCAGTTCTGTCATGTGTTAGGCATAGATTCATACTGTACTTCTTTCAGCATATCCCTTTATTTTCTATCAGTCAAAAACCAAAGTGTTTTAATTGTGTCTCTGCTATTTTTCTATTAACTGTTTCGTGCATTTTTTCTCTGGCCTTTTAATTGCAGTTTAATAGTGGTCATTAACACATTAAGGGGTGTTAGAAGAACATTTGAAGTCCTCTTGACTTCTACCAAAGTTGACACTTCAATGCTAGAGTAATTTCAGCTATTCATTTATTTAATAGTGACCTATGCAAATGTGGAACCATGTCATTTTACAAATTGACTGTAATAATTAACTAGAAAGGCAGAGTAAAATGAAACAGGTTATAATTAGAATAAAACTGCTACAGTATTACGTCAGCTAGGATAAAATAATCTCAAATGATTAAATTGGTTTCAATTATTAAGAATCAGTTTAATGTACCCACTGTTCTGATTTTTTACATTTCTCTTTTTTGTGTGCATTAGATGTCACCTCATACAATTTTTGCATTTTATTCATCTTGGTGAAACAGGCATTACAAAATTTTAATTAAGTAGTAAAAGACTTCATATTATTCTGTTGAATTCTAAATTAATTGCAGAAAGAAATGATAGTGCGTAGTACATACCATTCACATGCATTTTGATTAGATGCATCTATTGTTAGCTAATATTTCTCTGCTGCAGTGTATAGATAGAGGTACAGATATAGAGGAATATGTAGGTATACACACAGAAATAATGGTTCTGGCTCCCACAGTAGGTTTTAAACTCACATGAACAATATAATTTTCAACTATGCTATCTAGATCATTATCTTCAGGGCACTCATGTCACTGTTCATGATAAATATGGAATTTTAAAATTACATTTTCCTTAAAAATTTCTGCTTGCTCATTTAGCTCATTCTGCAGGTTATGCACATGCAGACAAATACTCAGATGCTTGTAGGTGTGCACAAGCTTACATAAGACAGACATATTTGATAATAGGCAGCATATACAAAGTTATATGTTGAAGATGACAAGAAAACATTATTTTGATCTCACTTTCCCAGCAAATCTGTTTTTTTAGGCTCTACTTGCCATTTGTAAACTCAGTTTTGAGCATGCTGCTCAATAATGCAATACAAATGGCTAGTAGGGTAGACAGCTTCTGCTTCAAAGCCACGGTATTTAAAATTGAGCTTCTTTCTGCTTATACAGTTTAAAGATATTGTTTAAAAAAATTAGACATTTTTCACTTGAATAAATCTTATTGTATTGCTTGATTGACTGGTCAAGTATCTTCAATAATTATGCCTCACTGCTCTGCAGTGAGGCTACAATTTCTGATGCTTAGATTTGTAACTGTATATCAGACTGCAGGGTCATTGACTAAAGTTACTATTGTAAGATATATTTCTTGTTGCTCCTCTGATGTGTTTGGTTCTAGCAAGGGTAGTTATACCAGTAACTGAGTGTTTTCATGCTGTATTCATTATGGTTTTGACAGGCCTTTTACAGTCTCCTTTATGCAGTGGCAAACAGTGTTATGTGAAACATGTGAGTGATCTCAGGAGCATTTCCTATGGAAGTGGCTCCATCAGTAGATGGATTTTAAAAAATAATATTCTTGTGTGCAAAAGAGTTGGTGATCATGAGATGTTATCATCAGCAGAAGAGTATTTGGAAGAAAGAAACCTTACTGATAAGCTTGATGGTGGTTTCAGCATAACAGTCTTAAAGGAACAAAATGTCGTTAGCAACCTACACGTCCCACAGATTTAGTTATGAAATTGAATATGCTCCATGGCATCTCAAGATCAGTGAAAGTCCTGAAGCTCCAGACCATTAGCCTCTTCTCCACCTTCTCAGGAAATGGTTTTGGGAATCCATGAACCTTTCACCACCAAACAAGCTGTTGAAAATCTCAGAGCCTTTAGCTTCCTTACCTTTCATGAACCAAGATGATGACAGCTGGTGCAGTCAGTTTTCCAGCTTGTGAAGGAGCTCTCTAACCTACCTGTCACACCCTTACCTTTCTTAGGGGTCCTGTGAATTTACTAAGATCACTTCAATACCTTCCGAATGGACCTAGACTTCTTTTTATTTTATTGTAATTAATGTTATGCAGTTAAAATAATTTATTTATTATTAATTACATTTTCCAAATGTAATTAAATTTCTTTGCACGGAACAAAGACAATCAGTAGATCACAATTAGCACTATTCATTCCACAAAATATGATTAATATGGCAGATTATGGTAGCTCAGTACAGATAACGCATTCCTGTATGTCTTACACCTGTTAAATATGGATAATTTACACAAATAGTTACTTTATCCTAGAAAAATTGCTTTGTAGACCTTTGTGATGGATTTTCTGGAAATCTGCTTATTGAGCACTTCCCACCACATTTCAGCAAACATCAAACAGCCCAAAGATGGCACATGTAAGAAACTGAAAAATGCATCTCAACTTCTCAAAGAAATACAGGAAGAGAAATATTGACATGGGCAAACTATACTATAATGTACATAGAACTTTACAAGAAAATAGTCTAAAGAAGACTTGGAAGTCGTTGTATAAATGACTTCCAAGGAAGACGATTGAGGAAGACATGGCTATTGTGTGACTGATGTGCGGCAGGGATTTCCAGTGGCTGTAGCAGAAAGCTGAGAGGCAGAGTGAGTGAGTAACATTGCTGGTAAGCCTTTGCAAACCATAAGATATCCTTAGTCTCCATTCTACAAAATACCTGCAAACTACACCTCACCCCCCAAAAAATAAAAGACATGAAAGGGTGTCAATGTTTGGCTTGTGATCTAAACTTGTCTAAGATCTGGAAGTTCTCTCCTGCTGCTCAGTGTCAGTGGAGAATGAAAGCCGCTACTCTGAGCCCTAACAGCTAGCTTAGCTTTTAGGTAGCAATGGAATTATGTAAATTAATGATGGGATTTAGTTTAGATAATCTAGCCTTCTCTAAATGACTTAGTTTTAGTTCAATTCTACTATTACCAACATTCAGCCATGGCATGGAGTAAAAAACCCTGTCTATCCTGTTCACTATCCTGAAACTTACCCAGTTCCTGATTTATCACTTCCATGGCAGTAGAAAGAGGAATATAAATTTAATCACACATGTTGGCTCAGCAAACGTCTCAAAACATCTATAAGATCTTGGCTGAATAAGACCCAAAAGAAAAAAATCAAAATAAACCTCTGTGACCAATTCCTTACTTTTCTTTCTGTAATTACTTTAAGGGAGAGAAAGTGATAGAAAAATGTAGGCTATGAAATCCTCCATGCAGGGGAAGAGAAACAAGAAAACAAGGACCCCATAAAACAATACTATGGCTGCAGCTCACCCTTCAGAGTGCTGGTAATCTTCAGTTCACTCCACACCAGTTCTCAGCTTTCAACCCCAACAAAACACCAACAAACCCCCTTATCACTCAAAGCTTTCCTGTTCTTCCCTCTGGTACAGTGCCCTCTTCATGAAGTAACCATCCTGTTAAACAAAATCAAATTCTCTATTCACAAAAGTCTTTATTTTATATAACTGCATCAATGGGAACAAACACTAATTTACCAAAACAGGGAATGAAAAAGAAAACAATGTAGAAACATTCTTTATTCCATGATGAGTCAAACAACCCTTTCCATGTAGTTGCAGCACTTGACTGTCAGAAGTTAACTGATCCTTCCTCTCTTTGTCTATTTTTTTTAGAATAACTAGGGAGATCTTCCAGCTTTACCTGTCTAGCAACCATTGTTTTGAATTCTTTGAGCAAGCTAACTTCAGTGATCATGCTTACACATCTGTTCATAATTTTTCATACCCTTTTATGGCCAACAATAAAGATAAAAATCCCCCAAACTGTTTTTCCTTTTTCAAAAATCCTTTTATTCATATCTTTCATAGTTACAATGTCTTCCCTGTAACATGTCTAGGGGTGGAGTCACCAAGTTCAACAGTACCTCTTGCTGAAGTAAGTGGTAGACTGCCAAAGTGGTAGAGAGATCCCAGCTGAGCTATAAGATGAGGTCTCCATGGATGGAAGGAAAGAACATGGAGCGTGAGACAGGATCACCTTCCTTTTTTTCCATTTTGTTTGATCTTGTGGACACTAATAGCTGTGTACCTGCAAAGAGCAATTCGCTGTTGAATGAAAAGGTTCTTATAAACCTGACTAGGAATGAAGGAGATGAGCTTGTACAAGCAGAGGTGGTATGCTTAGATTTATAACACAGTCATGGCACAACAGGAGTCCATAGCCTTTATGTGGAAGAATTGGGTTTTCTTCTGGCAAACATTACTCTCATTGTGGGTTTTTTCTCCTATAAGAGCTAGTCTGTTACATAAAGCAATTTATGTCTTCAGAAACAGCAGTGACAACAGTGATGGGTGGCATCATAGATTATCCCTCTAGTAAAAATTTGGTTGATGAAGTGAAAAAAGTTGTTTGTAGCTACAGCACTGATTGTGGCTACTAGCTTCTTCCTTTTGTAATTCCCATTTCTCAACTTCATATGAGATTGACACTAAGCTTTGTCGCTGACAGCTTGCCTATTTCAGTGAGATTCACACAAAGAAAATGTGTGAAAAACTGAAATGAGAAGGTTCTGTTTGTAGATTGTTGTAAGGCAGGAAAATAATATATGTGTTGAATGTGACTAGGCAGAACTTTAGAAACAAGAATCCCATTACTTCTTTCCTTTTTGCTAAAGGCGTATTTGACTTTGCTGTCAATAGTACTTGCAACAGTGAAACAGAAAGGAAATGTGTACCCAAATTGCTAAACTTTGACTACTGGCTCAATATATTGTTGCACATTTGGATATGAATGCATTTTTCCAGCAATGACTATACAGCAGAACTGATTATCACAGTGGAGCTAGATATAGTCAACATTTAAACTTGCTTCCAAATTTTACAGCTACTTTTTGTCAGAGTTAAAATGCCAGCTATGGATGTGAACATCCACAGACTCAGTCTGATATCTGATATAAAGCATCCAGAGGTACTTGTCTCTCTTCACGGTTTACTTCTGTATTGCTGTCTTCAAGTCTCCTTGATTCTTTTTCTTGATTTGCACATAGTATTAGTCTGCCATTTAACTTTAATTTTTTAAGCTAACTAGAAAGAAGGGGCTGAACAAATATCGGAAACATTTTCTTTGAGTATCCATTTGAATTAAACAGCCAGGTAACATTTGACCATGTTTGTGACCCTTTCATGTTTGCTTTTCATGAATTTTCAAGTGTTTGATCTCTGTTAGGGAATGGATTAGCAAAAAGCAAATTTGTAATTCAAATGCTGGAAACTCTACCAGCACCAATATAAAATTGTATAGTCAGATATTATATTTGAAATTTGAAATTCACATTGATTTGATTAATGAAGTGAATTGCAGCCAGCTCATGTGTCTCTGTATGCCTGCTATTTCACCTGGAGAGGAAAGTGATAAGGTCTTTCAACAATCTTTATACCTAAATCTAGTCCTGTTTTTTTCAATTCTGCTTGTGTCCTGGTGTGACTTAGCGCAGCCTCCGGGTTGTTCTAACTTCTATCACTTGTGAAAATCACCACCAACACTGCTACCATGAAGGGGTGGTGAGCAGATCAAATTGGCCAGGCTGGCATCTGGGAAAAACAGCTGAAGTCAGTGAAGAAGATGTCTGACTTAATTATTTGTCATTTTGTTATGGAGTTTACCAGCAATGTATTTAGGGATTCTAATAATTCTTACCTATTTTTAAAATGTACAGTTTCACAAATAGTTTGGGAACATTCTAAAGTGAAATTTTAAGACTAAATTAGTAATTGCAAATTATTCACTGAGTTCTGATACTATAAGTGAAACTAGCTGTTCCTTTCATCTCTGTTGTCTTGCAAGGCCAAGTGCCAACTGTGTGTTGTTGCTTGATGGGATGTGAAGATGCACCAGAAACATGTTCCCAGTGAAGTACAAACTGCAGTTGTACTTGCTGTGTTCTGTATACATGACTGTTTAAGCAGTAAAGCATGCAATACGGAGGAACCTCAAAACATTTCTGAAGCTGAGAATTCTCATAGGAAATTTTTAATTTTTTAAGATCCATTTTTGATGCATCTTCTCTTGCCATCCATTTTGCCCCTGGGGCAATGACTTAGCCAATAGTCATGGGGAAAATGGTCTTTCCTACTGTGCACAATAACTTCACATTAAAACTTTAAAGCTGTTTAAAATATACTAAGAGAATTTCTAATTTATTCTGTTTTCTTTTAAGACTGGCAAAATTCCTTGATCTCCACATTTTTCTGTCAAATTCATGGCCTGTCCCCTATTTCTTTCTTTATTTTTTTCCCCCCTTCCCCGTGGGTCCGTTTGCTAAAGGACCAACATATTCAGGAGCATATTATCTATGGACAGTGGAGGATGTCAGAAGAAACTGACTTTCATAAAAAGGGATGTTTTCCGTCCTATATACACTCTCTATTATTCATACAAATTGATTTTCCTGTCAGAATTTGTCCCCTTTTTTCTGTTAAAAACAAACAAACAACAGAGAAACAGTGATATCTGTGCATAATTCATTGATACATTGCTGAGATCAGCATGTCAAGGATGTTGTGGAAGGAGAAAATAGAGGCAAATAGATGATAAGTGAAAATGTAAGGGCCATATGTGGATATTACAGAGCTACCAGGAGCAGAAATCATAACCTGAGCTACAAACACATTTCTGATCCATCAGTGAGCAGGGAATTCATTCTTTCGCATATGCCATTCTTTCCAACTGAGTTTCAGTGCAGTGATATAAGCAAAGGATGGGTTAAAACTTTCTTTTAAAAAAAGCAATTTTATGCTATGGACATGAATGTGTTAATACAGAAGGTTTTTCTTCTTTTTTTTTCTGCAGAGTTCCATAAACTACTTGTGTTTGTTTATTATTGTGAAACCTTCCTCAGACTCAGGCATTTACAAGATTTTTGGCTCAAACAGGTTGAATTGATCCACGATTTTCCTGTTAAGAGCCTAGATAAGCTGGAATCAGCAAATACTGTCCATCATTTTAACACATGGACACAAAGGGAGAAGTTTTAACAAGCACTGGCTGAAGTGGGAAAAGCTAAATGTAATAGATTATCCAGCTGAAAAAACAGACTGGAAATTTACTTTAGAAAACTCAACTTACAGAGTTTCGCCTAATAAACCACATACATATGCTGTACTAAATCTCATTTGATTTCAAAGAATCATCACAGAGACCTATTGTACTCCCATTCCTGATAAAAAATTTGGTCCTGCCCTAAAAGGGTACATACACTAGTTAAGCACATTGCTGCTTCTGTTTTTCTGGACTTACTTTTTTATTCTGAAAGGCTTCAGAAGCAGAGTAGGTGAGGTATTTGGGACAAAATCTGAGCAAACTTGAAAGTGAGCCAAACCCCAGAAGAGTTCTCCTTGAACAGTGGAAGGATGTAGTTAATTTTTTTTCGACTTATTTCTTGTTTTCACACACCTTCAGAATTGCAGGTTGTATTTGGCACTGGAAGTGGGAGCATGGAAACAATGGAAAAGCTTGTTCCTAGAGAATTTCCAGCCCAGCTTTGCAGGCTTAGAGTTTGAACATGTGTCAGGCTGTGAGCGAGTTATCTGACCCAAATAAGCCCTTTCCTTATTTGTATATCAGAAGTTCAGCATCAAAGTAATCTTTACTTTCCCATATAATGGCAACTTCCAGAATACTTCTGAATGCATTGGATTGTCATGCTGAGAGATTATTCCTAGAAAGATGACATATGAGGGGTTATATCATTTCACCATTCAATCCACATTTCTGCTCCACCCCTGACAGTGACACAGGTCTCTCCCTCTATAAAACATACATATGTATTGAAAAACATGCACTTCCAGAATCAGGCATATTGTTAGAAATGAATTATTACCAGCAATACCTATCTTCCATGTTCTTATCTATCTATCTATCTATCTATCTATCTATCTATTATAAATACCATATTCCTGCAGTATGCTGTGTGAACTTAAGCATTTGGAATATATATAGTATGTATAGAAGCCACCTATCATTCAGCAGTGATATATCTAATGGTGTGGTTGATTCGTCTCAAATACCCCAGTTCAACCATCTTCTGCAGGTTTTTTCCTGCTACATCCTAAATCCCTTTTTTTTAACCTTTCCCCAACTTTAAAGCAAAATCTTACATTTATTTTCTGCATTCAGTACTCTCAATCTGACAATTTACCTAATTTTAAATGAACAAAATTATATATTTTGATGAAAATAAACCTTCCTGTCTTTGGATTATTTATTGTTTAAACAGCAACTAAATGAATTTCATGGAAAGTATTTCCCTTCATGATTCATTAACTTGTGAACGGCTTAGAAAGATACAGAGCTGAGAGCTCTCTGCAGGCTGCAGGCCACTGCCGCTTTAGTCAGGTCAGAGCTGTACACTTACCACTTAGTGAGTTTTCAGGCCTTGACATACCTTAGAAAAGACAACCTCTTTGTAGTACTTGTCCCTAGAGAAAAGTTGTAAAGGGTGTTGAACTTGCTGCACACTGAGCAATGTTTAGCACTAGGAAAAAACCCCGTTGCGAAGGAGCTTGCAGAGTGGTACTGTTGTGCTGGGGAGCTCTCCTGAAAGACCAGAGCTGGATGAAAGACCAGAATTAATCTGTCCAATACCAATTTTACAGTAATGACAACAATGACTTCTGTTTTCTGTGTGTGTGAACAGGTGTGTGGGTACATGCCACATGGGTGCATGTTGGGCGTGCATGAGCTGTTTGCTGCATCCCACTTCCAAAAACCATTCATGTCCTCTTTTCAGACTAATTCTGACTTTAAGCACAGATTAAGAACATTAGAAATTTTAAAATCTACTTTTAAATTTTTTTTTTTTATTTCAAGCTCAAATGCTTCAAGCTTATCAAGTGTCTATTTGCAAATATTCATTTAAGATTAAATAGTCAATTTACATTGCTATGTCGGTTTGGCATCAGGATTTTCTGGAAAATACAGTAAAAGAAGCAGGTTCTCACCTGTAAGAAGAATCAAAATACACTTTTTTTTTTAAAACATCCCTGTCCAAAAAATAAAAATGGAATTCATGCCTATTTAAAAAAAAAAATCAAATGAGGAAAACAAAACAGAAAGACAGTACACCATGCTGGCATGACCAACAACTAAATACTCAAGAATTATGAACCTACTTATTCTATTTGTTTGGTTTGCTTTGCCTTGTTTGTTTTTTTTTTTTTTTCTATTTCAGTTCTTATTTTATAGTCTTTTCCAAGAAGGTGCTTGTTAAAACAGTCTTTCAGCAGGCTGTTTTCTTCTAAACCCCTCGAAGTGGTAGAATGGAGATGGCAGAAGCGGAATGATGACTTTAAAATGACTGACAACATCATTCCCTATTATTACTGCCTTGTAGACTGCCAAAGAACTAATGTACTTCAGACATCTAACGTAATTAATTCAGAACCACAAATCTGAATCACAAATCTACAGTATATGTGTGGATTCAGCAGGAAAAAAAAATATGGTCTGGAGCAGAAAAATATCCTTTTGCATAGCTACCTCTAATTTTAAACAGGGTATAAATTAAACATTCTTTGATAATAATATGCAATGACAGCATAATCATATGCTAACATTTAATCACCTTTTATATACAATATTACCCTGATTCTTCTTTAAATTTTTATGTTGTATATTGCTGTACATTTTTCTTGCTGATTGATTCGCTTTATTACTACTGATTTTATTTATGCCACTAATTTTTTTCCTAAGCGTATATTTTAATGAGTAGTTTTGTTCAGCTAACGTCTACAGAATAAGAGAATTCAGCACACCTGCCTAAATAAGATGCTTGAGATCACTGAGGAAAGAAATTGACATTTTACTTTACCCTCAGCATGGAGCCAGGGGCAAAGTTTGATCTGAAAACTTGCAAATTAACCAAAACTGTCACTCAGGAGTTATGGGCCTGAATGCTGCAAAATATGTTCTTTGAAGTCCTCATTTCAGCAAAATTATTAAAAACTTTATATCTAATTAAAATTGTAACTGCATTCCCATTTTTCAAAATCTCTATATCCTCGGGGCCAATTGGGATGAGTGAATTCGCACCCTCCTCTCCGCAGCACACTGAACTGCTCCTACAGCAATATCAGATCATTACCATCTCCCCAGCTGAGAGGGAGCAGCCATTATCATGCAGCATTATTAATCTTCTTGTCTTATCAACTTGCAAATCACAAGCCATTGAGCCTTATGGCATGGTTCTGGGTCCATAGTTATTCATTTTGTAGGTCTACCTAGCCTTTGAGTCTCCTTAATCACCTGAAGATTGTCAGTCTCTTACCTCGGCCTGCCCCTGTGGCCCTTCTCAGCTCCTGTGAAAAGTCCATGATGTTCTCTCAAAAAAAGACCTTTTCATTTAAAAAAAAAAAAAAAAAAGGTAAAAAAAGAAAGAAAGAAAAGAGAAGGAGACAGTAAGAAGGATAAATTTCATTAATGGATGTGAATTAACATCCTACTGCCAAGAGCTGACCCTTTCTCCTGACATGTACGTCTAAGTCATTCTTGTCACTCTTTCCCCCATTAATATTCTGAAAAAGACAGTGCATTGAAGAGAATAGAATAAGATAGTTCCCTTAAACAGTCACTGTTGACCTTAGGTTGGGGATTTTTCTTTAATTTGCTTTTCTTAAAAATAAAATATTAATCATATTGGAAAAGGCAAGCAGAGTTCCTTTACATTTTTCAATATATTCCATTTATAATATTGCATTCATTAAATTAAGTCATTGAACATTTTGAACATTTTTTTTAAGTGCCAAAGGAAAATAGAAATGTAATTTCCATGGGAAACTAGATAAGACAGGCTGTGGTACCCTGATGACAACTCCTGTCTCTGCCAACTTCGATTCAAATGCCACAAACACCTGATTTGGGGGTGTTTAAAGCCTGTTGATTACTTTAGCTTTTGCAAGAAAATGTTTAGCTCACTGTAGTTAGGAGGATTTTGCCTATTTTTTAAAGTTATTATTTCTCCTAAATTCACTTCTAAGATAAATTTTTACTCTATTCTTCAGTGGGCGATATTAATATGAAAACTTCCTTATTATAGCTGTGTGCTTGTGGTGAGATGGGTGTGTGTTAGTTTATGAGAAGGAAAGGACTCATAACAGAAACACCAGCTAATGATATAAACTTTGGTGTAACTTAGATTTCTTACATTGTATAGTATATGTGTATTATTTATTTAATTCTTGGGTGTTCTGGTAAAGGAATTTGGGGTATAGTGGAAGAAACATTAGGCACTATGATCTTGTAAAATGATAACATTATGACTTCATAATTGAAATAATTTTGCATGGTATAAAAAAGTCACATACCAGTTACCACTTAGCAGGACCCCATGCCCTTCTTCCTTGCCATAAAGATGACAATTTAGTTGAGAAACTGTGATAGACATGTAGCAAGGCACTACAATGTATAGTGGACTAATGTTCTGGCTTTTCATCTCCAGAGACCTGCCTTGAAATTTGATTTGGGCCACATCTGAAATGAGTTTAGTAGTCTCCACCAAATCTGTGGTGGAAACAAATCCACACAAAAACATTCTGCACAGCTTAGTACAGATGATAGGCTCTTTTGAACAGAGGTCCTAAACTGAAATACAGGGGTAGGTTTCCAGAGACACAGAGGTGACATTTGCAGATTTATTTGGGGTAGCTTGAATACTGCGTGACAATAATCTGCTCCTTTTATGGACACTAAAATCCACAAAATTCGTGTGAAACAAAGAAAATATGGTTTGGATTCCTTTAGAACCTCTTAGGTGGAGAACTCAACTTGATAATTTAGCTGAGTGAGCAGAATTTATATCCCAGAATAAAATGTAAGGGGGAATGATTCTTCTCTGACACTATCTACAGCTAAATCAGTATTTCACCAGACAGTGACTTGGCACAATAAATTTACTGCATACTTAATATCTCATCTTAAAAAAACTGATTAAGAGAGGAAGGAAAATTAACTTTTTGAGAACAACACAAGAAACAGAAATGTATACAGAAGTCAAGGCTGCCCTGCTAACAGTTGTGCTAAGCCAGCTGTTATTTGCTGTTTCCTAAGGAAAGCAAGAATTTTACATGACCTTACACACGGCCAGCTTTGGGCTCTCCATTTGCAAATGTGTCTGTAGGGACTCTTGATACCATCCTGTCTGTCTTGCCCAATGCATCTCCTGCACCAGAGCTTTCTCAGCATGAAATAATAAAATAATAACAATGATAGCTGTCATATAGTTTCTCCTTTTTAATGGAGGAACTTTCTATTTACTTCAGTTGTGGAAACCCTATTGCATCCATATGGTGTAAAAGGGTAAAAGTTTTGCCACAGTTACGATACTTGCCATAGAAACTCCATTGCCTACTTCAGGTCTTTAACTCATGTCGAAATTTTTTGCGTGTTTCAAAGATAGTGTCCTAAATCATGGTGAAGTTTCCTGTGTAGGTAACTGTTTGGAAAGAAACTTCAAGAAGTAGATGTTGCCAGCTTATTTTAGCTGACAAGCCTTAGCTGTGCAGGATCACTCCTAGCCTTTAAATAAGCCTGCTCCTCTTCACCACCTTGATAAGGAATCAGAGCTGAAGCCTTAGGACTGCTTCTTTCTTCACCCAAAATCAGGTGACTAAGTTAACCAGACTAGATGCCACCACACAGCATTAGATCTATGTGCAGTAAAATGAGGTTTTTAAACAATGCAGCCACAATAAAATCTGTGAGAGTATTTACAAAATAAAGATTATAGAATCAGATCCTAATGATTTTCCCTGTTTTTGCCAAGACCAAAATAATAGTTACAGACCTGAGTAAGTATCAGAATGTGACTTTTTCTTTTCCTGAGTAGCATTCAGTACTTATTTTCCTATATATCTCAGCTATAAGCTTTTATTCTTTACCTACCAAAAACCTCACATGCTCACTGAATTGTGCTCAGTAGGATTCTAATTTCTCCTTTTCCAGCAGGGTTTTTCCTATTACATCCTACCTCTCTTGTCCTTACCATCATTTTATTATGGCATAGATGTTCTATGGGCTTAAGATGAACCCAAATCTGTTGGAGGTAATAGAGCATAACTGGTACCTGATTTTCAATCGCAGTTGGGACAACAGTAACTGATGCCACGAGTACAGACACAGACTTGCTGGCCATGACTATAGAAGCACTCAGATTGGTCTAAGCATGGGAGAGAACAGAGGTATGATGTAGGCAGTACCAGACAATATATTTCTCCTTTGTTAAACTGGGATACTTAATTTAATGTATATACATAGGAGGAGAACATAAAGGAGAGTCTAGCATTTTCTTCCATTTTTAATAGTAAATTGATAGGTTAAATAGGAGATTAGAGTGGTATTCTCCAACTAAGAGAAGACAAAAAAAGAGTTATTCCGTAACTGATGAAGTTTTTGTCCCTGTAGTGGATAATTATGGAATAACCCTCTTTTATAAGTGTTTAAAGACATGAAAATGCACTCAGCTAAGTAGCTCTCAACTCCTACATCTTCTATAAAAGCCTTTGATTTGTCATAGGAACCCCTTCCCCCCAAACCTGTATTTGATCTGCTTTTATTCAAATTTTTACACTGCATGCAGAAGGGCATCTTCATATGGGTGCAGCCATCCACCTATCTGGATCTCAGTGGAGAACTTACGGGTATGAAACTGCCAGCACTGAGCCACAGTGACAGTCAGGCTGTACTATTCAGAGATATTAAGTATGGACTTGTGTGCCTAAAGTTAGAAAGCTACTGTGGAAATACCAGTTATATGACTATGAAGGCGCATGTCCACTGAAAACACACTCTTAATGTTTACACTTGTTCATACTGTATGGGATTTTTTTTGCAGTGAAGTCTGGAGATTTAAAAAAATATATATTTTTTTTTCTTTTACCTCTTGAAAATATATTTAAGCAACCTGAATATCAAACATTGGAATTTTCTTAATGCATAGTTCTAACAAAGGCTGGGAGTGGAGTTTATTTGTAAATGAAATAAATAAGTTTCTTCCATACCCTTGAGAGCTAGCTGATTTATCAGTTAATAAAATAATCATGCACCACAGACTTGTGCTTCCAATTTATTTTAAAAAGAAATAACATTGCATTTTTGACATATATGAATACAAATGTAACACTAGAGGAAACTTTGTGAGTAACCCTGTATATATATCAGCAGCTCTGCATGAATAACGTTACTTGCTTTTTCCCTGCTATTTATGGGATGGATTCTGCATAAACACCTATTTCTTCAACAATTCCTAATTTATGTGTATGACCCTATAAACATCAATGTGACTACTGACTAGAAAGAAAACTGTTCATGTGAATAGAGAATATAGAATGTTTATTTAACACAAGTGAAAAGGAATTTGGTTTTAAATCTGCAACTAGATGGATGTCGCTAGTATTTACACCTAACACCATAAACTTAAAATTAAATGTATTTATTTGAAAAAACCTACAGCTGAATTGACTACTTTTCTTGTTTAAAAATGCTGATCCAGATTTCAGAACTGCAGAAATTGGACAAATTCAGTCTATGCTAGACAGAAATGTTCATGTGCACCTCTCAGAGCAGGAAGGCCCATGTCTCTTAGCAGACTTTTTTTTTTTAATTTTCTTTGAATTCCTCTTAAATTCTGTGGTCAACAGAATAGCAGAAAACCACATAGGAATGTTGTAAATGGAGGTAAGTGAAGCCCAGAGCTGGGATGCCATGTGACAATCCAGCCCAGCAGTGACTGCGAGAACACAATGAGCGTGGATCTGAAATTCTTTGGAGAATATGAGGCTCATTTCTGCAGCCCTTACATGAATAACTGACTTCAGTGGGTCTGCTTGCATCAGTAAGGAGTAGTCCCCGTGAGCAGACTGTGCCATTTCAGACCCTCGCTTTTGTTTTTAATGTGAAGCTGGACTTTTTAGCATTCCTATCCCCACCCCTCCTGTCTCCTGTTCTAATCTTCTATTTTTTGGACATACACCTCTCCCCCTTTGCTCTTTAAATTCTCTCTGTTCACTTCTATATATGAGCCTCAGTTCTATTTTGTTATTTTTGTTGCTTGCTTTGTCCTCCCTCCATCACTACTCCAGACACTTCTCTCTCCTTTGCTAGTCTGTTTGGTTCCTTGGGGACCCTTAACACTCCTCCACAACTGAGCAGATTCTCATTTCCAGTGGTATTTTAAAAACTCTAGGCTATATTCTCTTCTCTTGAGAGAAAATCAAAAATAAAGAAAAAAAACCCACAAAACAAAAAAAACCCTTTCTTCAGAAACTCCTCTAGTTTAACCTCAGAAACTTCCAGTCAAATTCTGTTTTCAAATGGACAAAGGAGATTGAGACCTACAAGGATGCCAGGGCACACCACCCCCTGAGGACCAGAGAGTCACAGGCAATTGCCAGAGGCCCTTGGACTCAACTGATCAATCCCTTCTGTGAAGCAGGAAAGCCTTCTCTCCCCTGCTAGCAGTGTAGCCATCTGACAGTCAGCGCAGATGTTGGTGTAACATTTGCTCTTTGAGGGCTGAACTTGATGAGAATCTCACTACTGATTTCTGCATTGTCATGGTTTAAGTCCAGCCAACAGCTCAGCCCCACGCAGCCACTCCCCCACAGTGGGGTGGGAATAGGAAGGGTAAAAGTGAGAAAACTTGTGGGCTGAGATAAAGATAGTTCAATAGATAATATGAAAGCCATGCGTGCAAGCAAAACAAAACAAGGAATTCATTCATCACTTCCCATGGGCAGGCAGGTGTACACCCATGTCCAGGAAAGCAGGGCTCTATCACAGGTAACAGTGACTGAGGAAGACAAACACCACAATTCTGAAAATTACTCCACATTTCCTTCTTCTTCCTTCACCTTTATATACTAAGCATGATGCCACAGGGTCTGGGATATCCCTTGGTCAGTTGGGGTCAGCTGTCCTGACCTCACAACTTCTTGTACACCCCCAGCCTCCTCACTAGTGGGGTGGGGTGAGAGGCAGAAAAGGTCTTGATGCTGTGTAAGAACTCCTCAGCAATTGCTGAAACATCCCTGTGTTGTCAACCCTGTTTTCAGTATCAATCCAAAACTTGGCCCATACAAGTTACTGTGAAGAAAATTAACTCTGTCCCAGACCAGACAGGCATAAGCTGATATTTGGAGAACCAGGCCTTTGGGGTAGGCACACAAAGGTGTGAGGTGGAAGTTTTTGCTTTCTCATGTATATCTGTGGAACAAGTTATCAGGAAATCAAGATGTGTAACACTGCTATTTCTCAAATTACATTCTGACAGTATTTTCTGCTAAGAATATAAATGAGTCCATTCTCCTTTACATGAAAACAAGCCTGTGGTGGGTGTCCCTTCTGAAAGTTGAAGACTTCTCTGTCCATCCTACTTCATATTTCTTTGAAGTACGAAGCCAGAATTTCTCTTGAAAGCCTCCAGCTGAGACTACTTAAACTGTCAGTTGCATGGTGTAAATCTGGAGTTAACCCTACTGCAGTGTTCACAGAGGTTAGCCGAGGACAGATCCCTCCCTCATCAATTCGTGTGCTGAACGGCACCTGGGGACCACCAAAACAAGAGAGCACAGGCTCATGCTGGGTAAATACTGACATCAGGGAGAAATGCCTGAGGCAGAAGGACAATAAATAAACAAAAAGGAGAAAGAGAGTAAAGAATTAGACTGGAGAGGGAAAAAAGAAAGGAGTCAGAAGTGGAAAGTGATGATGGGCTTGTCATTTTGGTGCACTCCAAAGGAATGGGGTGCAAAGGGAACAGGATGGAAGACTCACATATCACCCCATAAAACATTACAGCCAAATAACTCTGTTGTGTTTAAACCTGGAATTTATTGAAATAGTTTACTTTTTTTTTTGGTCAAAATTTCATCTCAGTGCATGACATTTAGGAGCTTAAGGATATGTTGTCATATTTGAGTTTTTTATTCTTTAACATATGCCCATTTTATAATCACATTAAGGCACTTTGACTAAGCGATTGAACTGATTATTCCACACCTCAAATGTGCTGCAGGCATGAGGTGAAATGCACCCGAGGTGTGCATTAATCAACCTTGCCATATAGTCTGTCCTGTCTTGCTGCTTAATTAAATTCCAAACCAAATAGTTTTGGTGAGAAGGTTAGGAGGGACCACTTTTTCAAGTGGGTTTCGCATGAGCTGTCCACAGCGCATGGAAAAAAATATAAGATATATTTAGAACAATATTTTAATTTGCAATACTTGATTAGATGGAAAGAATGTAATGTTTAAAAAAAGAAAATGTGATTAAGAAGCTTAAGTGCACAGTATATTACATGAAAATTCTGATCATAAAGAAAGGTAATATCTACTCAAAATTATAATTTCTGTACTTTTGAAATCAACTCAGCAAGAATTATCTACCCATATCAAATTGTAGCACTTGTCAAAATCAACTGTAAAGCATCTCAAGTGCTCTTCTGAATCAACAAAACAGATGTATAGCGATGTGAGGTTGCACTGAAATGGAAATAAAAGTGAACTAGATGCCAGTCATTGCCCTTAATCTCTTGAACCCGGCACTTAACACAGAGGATACCACAGGTCTTTGGGACACTGTTTAGAAGGGGAAGAAATCAAGACTTGAATCTTAATAGCATATGCAAAAACACTCTATAAAATTATTTTCTTTCTACTATAGTAGAATCTGATATGCTCAAAGAGCACCTTGCCTTGTTCATAAACATGAGGCAATGTTTGAAACAGCATCCTATTTCAGCTTTAGACAGACAGAAAAACTGAAATATATGAAACATAAAAAGGTGTTTAAATTTTTAAAATAGTAATTAAATATGCTTAGAGGTTCAAAAGTCACCATCCCCCTCCCTTCAACAAAACGTGCAATGATGTTATGGGATGGGATATTTATGTCATGGGACATGGGCTGTTTATGGGATAACACCTGCAGTGGAATGAATACAATGAATATAGCTTTAGCTAAGATTACAATATTGTTAGTTTTTATTAGGGACTTAATAGTCTAAAAATGTCTGCAAGCATTGGTCCTTAGAAAACAACAGCTCTAATCCCACCACCCAGAACATGTATTTGGAGTGAGCTCTTCTGCAAATTTGTATAACCTGGTGTCCCTGGAAACATGATGAAAATGACTGGGATTTTTGTTAGCTTTGTGATGATGCACAAGGGAGACTAAGGGGAGCAGAGATGGCAAAATGAACCATTATTTCCTTGACCTGTCCTGTGAAATGATTAAGACACTGAATTTCAGGTAAAGGGATTTTTGTAGGCTCTTGAGGTACTGCAGGATCCTACTGTTTATTGACACTTTACTTACTTCCCCGTTTTCAATTACATTTAGAGTTGTATAATTTTTAATATATGATACAACGCTGAAAATTACTGACTTCACTACTATACATAATGAAGCCATCATAGTGTAAGCTATATGTAAAATGGTCTGTTTCGACCAGCAGCATTATGGAGATGGCATGATGTTAAGGTGAATACTAAGCCCTTCTTACCCCATGCTGAGAGAAGGTCCAGTTGAACAGAAACTTGTCCAGGATGGACCAGGGAGCCCAAGCCCCATGATGGATGCCTGGAGGATTAGGCTTCTAGACTCACAGTGACATGCTCCTCTGGCCCAGTCCAGACAAAAAAAAAAAATCCTCACAAAGAGTCCTCGGTCTGGTTTGCTGCCAATGCTCTGAGGTGAACATGCTCGGTTTTCCAGATGAAGATAGCAACTAACTACAAATATTTTAGTTTAATTTTAATGTATCTTGACAAAATTAATTTGGCCCTTTGTGGATTTCATCCATCATTTGCCCCCTTGTCTAGAGCATGCAGAAATAGCAGACTACCAATTCTAGCTCTTGAGACACAAATAAGAGTATTTGGGACCTTTTGATTTCAGCATATGTGAAAATTTGCAAAGCTTGTGAGCAACATTTCTCCTTCAGGTTATGTGCTACAGACAGGATTGATTCATGCAAGAGAGGAGACAAAGTGGGATCTACTTTTAATTCAGTTACAACCACTTTCACTGATTTTTTTATACAGGATTGTGAACCAAAAGGGCAAGTCCTAATGAAGAACAAAAGAAATGAGCATGAGTTCTCGAGTTCTAGTTTCCAATTCTGTCGATTCACTTTCCAAGTGTTTTTTTAACATTGTTAAGATTAAATACACTGAGAATTACTCCAAATTTTCCAGCTGTTGAAGTGATTTTGCTAGGTTCCAGAGGTCAACAGGCTATTATAAAACCAACAACAGAGAAAAGAGGAAATTTAAGGCTTGAGACAATACAAATATACAGAAAACTCTAGTAGATACCTGGATAATTCAGAATAAACCCCCACCTGAGTAACCAGGAATGCTAGCAGCTGAAATGCAATTGTGAAACAGGACAAAACATTTCTACTCACGCTTAGGTTCAAAGTGGACCCAGTCATGGCACCACACAAACAGGCATGGGTTATCTGAATGGTTGTTGCATCCTTTCACTTCTGCTCAAGATGGAAAGTCTTCCATCCTTTCAGCAGCAGTAGTAGTAGCTAAGACAGAAAGCCTAACTTCCTTCTATTTTCCTATTTAAAAGGGTTTTGTTTTGTGGGTTTTGGTTTTGGTGGGGTTTTTCTGGGAGGGGCTGTTGGTGCTTTGGTTTGCTTGGTTGGGTGGTGTTTGCTTGCTTGCTTGTTTGTTTGTTTTAAGAGGACATTCTGATTTTCTTTACCACAAAAGTCAAAAATTGCAGCTTTTTTTTGTTGTTGTTTTCTAACATTCCAGGAAGCACCGAGAACGTAACAGCAAAGTACCTCCTGTCAGCCTTTAAAGTCCCAATAGAAACATTTCAACAGGGCTACAGGGCTTTTACAAGACAAAGATCTGAGCTGTGTCCCAGGGGCAGCTCCAGGCACCCCAGTGTGCTCAGTCCACCCAGCACTGATGAAGTTTCACGGAGCACATGGCCCAGCTGGTGCAGACCACTTTGCAGTGGGACTCCAAGCACAGCCTAGTGCACAGAATATTTGCACCCTTTTCTGCACAAAGGACCACTTCTCCTTTCTCTCTGAAGCCCAGAGGAAGTCTGGATAACTGTGTAGCTGTGCCATAGCACATGCTTCTGTGCCAGGCCATGTACACAGAGAGATGGAAATGTGCCTCCACCTTTCTCTGCTCTCATGTGGAGGTGGCAGCAGGTTTCAGCTACCCACCAGCTCATGTTCAGGCTGTGCAGGAGCTGTTTAGTGGTACAGTGAACTACTTTACAGATACTTCGATAGTGAATAATAATTCCCCTAATTTCATAAGTTTTTGAGACAGTTTTCAGCACTTTTTCTTTTATTTTGGTTGACATTCAGAATTCCTTCCCTGCACTGTATATGATGACACTTTGGTAAATGTATTATTCTTTTTACCTGGCCATGTTTCCTTTCCAAACCAAACACACAACAGGAATAATTTCAACTTTCAAGACTATTTCCTGACAAAACTGCTGTGGCTGTGAAAGGCAAATTGGCATTACAGCTGCTGTCTGTTTTGAATTTCTTGGTTTGTTTTTGTTTTCATTATTTTTATTTGGTTCGCATGCTCTCTGAAATGTAGAGCAAAATTACATTATCTGTTGTACCACAGTACGTATATTGTTGTTCCCAAAGGTTTACTTATAACGTTCATGGTATCATTTATTTTTTTCCTTTCCCCCCACTGTCATTTCTGTACAGATTTAATACAACAGAAACATGGCTTCCACTGGGAGCTACAGGTAGAGCAGTTACAAAGTTCTCTATAATTGGTGTCTGCCATGGCTGCTCACAGTAAGTTATGTAAATCACAGCAAGGACCCACAACCCCTAAAGGCATGAATATTTTTTTTTTTATTCAATGCAGAGGATAACTTCAGAATGTTAGTAATAGTCCCTTCCACATCAGGGATCTCCTTACCAGGCAAAGTCAAGGTCTAGAAACCGGCCATGTCAATTTTGCAATTTAAATCCTACTGTTAAAGATGGTTTGGTAGGTATTACAGTAAGTCAAGGCATTGTAGGCAATATTAATTTTTAGGATGTATTTTCTCTTCATGGCCCTTGCAAATCCATCTGCTTCTGTTTATATTCACTGTAGTAATTCCATCAAACCACAGATTTGAATATTTATTTCTTTTTTCTTTAACAACTCTTTAATTTAAAATGAAATAAAGTGCTGTCAGGGTTTCATTCTGAAAATGGAGGAATAATTCCACTGATTTTCCAGTGATGTATTTTAGTTAAAATCATATCTTCCAAGTGATTAAATGTGAGGTTACTATTAAATCTCTTTCCTTTAAAATAGTACAGCAAGTGCAAGAATTTTCAGCCTAAATTCAATAAGTCAACTTCTGTCTTACAATTTTTTATTTCTCCCACAAATCTTTCACTTATGGGTCATATACACCAGTTTATGCACTATCTACCAGATAGCTGAATGAATCCTCAAAACATAGTAATTGTCTACTTCTGTTATTGGGAAAAGATTTCTGAAGCTAAAATCCTTGTTCACATTTCCAGCTTAATTAGAAAACATCCTGATGCCCTTTGCCAAAGTGCAAGGAGGAAAAAAAACCAAACCAAACCAAACCAACACAAAAACCCTCCACAACAACAACAAAGAGGATAAATGTTTTTAAAAGCTGGTTGAATCTGATTCTTCTGCTGCATTTATCACCAAGAATTCTGACAAAGAAAAATCTCTTTGGGGCTTGATTTTGCATATAGCCCGCTCAGACTGAATCTTCATCTTATCTAATAACATTTCTTATTTTACCTCCAATCCTTTTCATCTATTTGCTCAGGAAAGCTAAGCTCAGCATACGTAGGTGAGCACCTGCTTTTCTTTATATTTTCAATTTTATTTTTAAAAATAAGAAGCAAATGCATACTAAACACACACAATATAGTATTACATGTACATATAGGCATATATACACACAGTCGTGTTCAGGAACACACACAGAGGCTCTTGAAGAAAACCAGGTGTTTCTCAACAACATAGTGTTAGGTGAGGCAGTGTACCTTAAGTCTGTTTTGCAATGCGCCATTTTTTATTTGAACTCTAACACCTGCTCTGTGTTGCTTGTTGGTGCATGCAGCATGAGTAGGGATACAAGGACATGGCTGAAGCATCCTGGTCTGGGACTGCCATCGGCTCACCATGCCTCCTAAGGCTTCAAGGAAGCAGGAATACAGTAGACAAACAGGCTCCCAGGAGGACCCTGATGGGAAGGTGAAGGTGGCTTAAAGCCTCTGCTTCCAAACAGCTTGGGGCCTTGCGCAGCACATCTCCAAGGGTACAGGAGGGTACCAGCCACTAATGCAGCCCAGGCTTAGTAAATTATTTTTCCATCAACTATAACTCATCTCTCTACCAGTTAGACAGGTCAAAGAACAGAAATGTTAGTGGCTGGGACAATCATCTAGTACCAATTCAGTGGTTCAGCGGTTCATACGTTCTCTGTCATCCTAGAGGTAAACGTGAGCTATAATCATCCATGCGCCATGCGTAGCTAAGCTGGGTATTGGCAGAAATAGCATGCAATTGAAATTTTGCCCAGCCTTAATCAATGAGCTGTGTCCTCAAATAACAGATAGCTGCTACTGGTAGAGACAGGCAACTGTAGAAACCCCTTTCCTCTATGAAATACGCTACATGGTTTACAGATTACTACTGTTATATAAAATGATGCAAATAAACTGATTTTTTATTTGAAAAATATTGTCTGGAAAGGTCAGCAAAACATATCCAGACCCTAATGGATGTGTGCAGCTCCTGATCTTCATAGATTTTCAGTGTCACAAAACTTTACAGTTAATTTGTTTATTATTGATAAAACTTGTTTAAAGTTCCTGCAGTCTCTCAAATGGCTTAAAAAATATGAAAACCATTACTATTTTCCTTTGGTTAGCCAAAATCAAGCTGTTCTAGTACAATTCCTACTCTCCTTTGGGGCCCCTGATCTTCAAAAATGCAGGGCCTGGAATACTTACTGCCTACCGCAATATGAACCTCAAGGTAGAGTAAAGAGTACCTGTTTTTCCAAGTGATTCAAGCCTCCTAATTGCAGGTTAGGTTTTGGCTAGTTAGGAGTCCAAAGGCTTTCTGTGAGCTGAAGTAATTTCTATCTGGAAAAAAATACTGGGGAATGGGCGTAAAAAAGAAATAAGCGTTATAAAAATTTTGCATCACTCTTGGTTATGTCACATGAGTTACGAAAAGGAACACTCTGTCTGACATGAAGAATCGAATCAAGTTAAACTAAAATAAAAACTAGAATGGGTTTGCTTGTGGGTTGGGGTTCTGCAACCTCCCGCCTCCAGACTCTGGTATGCTTAATTTCAGTTACTGGAACTGTGTTTTCTACCTTCTTTTTATGGCCTTTTTTATAAAAGGTAGCTGGTACTCACAAAAAATTTTAGGACTGTTCAAAAGTTTTCACAGTTAATTAGTAATGCATGTAGCAAAACACCCGCCCTACCTCTGGGCCTTGGGGGTTGCCCTGGTTCACTTGTAACTGATTTATTTTTTAAGGTTGTCTGGCACATCTCCACCCCAGCTGCTTCCAAGAAATTTCAGCTCAGCGTCAGCTGGGAAAGATCAACTTCACATGCTGACATACAGAGGCAGTCTTAGGAATATTGAGGCCTCTAGTGGGAGGCGTCAGTGGGAATCTTTGCTCTTTTTGCTGATCCAGGGATACAGTGTCTGCCACCACACAGGACTTTTTTTAGCATTTTCCTTGAAAGAACACTCACCTGATTACCACAATTTGTTTTTCCTCAATCAAAACCAGGAATGTTATCTTTACCAGATTTGTGGCTCATTGCATGGGTCTGAATGGTGAATGGCTTTTGCAGGCATCCAAACCCTTTGTTAATAGCTTATGAGATGCCAAAACAAACATGCTATTTTATAGTCTGGTTAAATTCTACTGAATACAAAAGAGGATAGAGAATGATTCTGATATCTTTTCCAATGTCTGAGTAAAGGCTTCCTCTGCAAGTCTACATCTGAAATTGATGGTCACAAATCCTACCCCTCTTCCTAGAGATGCATGGCTTTATTTTTTGCTTATTATTTTTATTCAGAACTGCCCTGAAAAAAAAAGTCTACCATGTTCCCTACTTCACTTTTCTTCCTCTTAGATTGCTGATTAATTTTATCTCTAGTCCTCTTCCCTAGGCTTCCATTTGGTTCCCTTCTATAATTTCCAAGGGCATCTGAACCAAGGGCTACTGAACCAAGAGTATCTTGTCATTGATGCAAAACACTATTTAAAAAAAATTATAATATCGAATTGATTCCATTAATAAAGAAAGAAAGCCTCTCTAATTGTAATGTATAGCACCCGATTCGACTTAAATTTAGAGTACACAAAGCTACTCACTCTAAGATATAGGCTGGCAGTGAATTCTACCTCTGGGCAGACACCTTTCCCAATTTGTGTAGGGACCTAAATGAAGGATTGTCATCCATTAGTCAAGGGTTTCATTTGATCCAATGGTAAGAGGATCCAACAGGAAATTCTGTGGTTCTTTCTTTTTTTTCCAAACTTCAACAACATTTTTCTGCACATAAATAATTTCGGAACAGCAATAAAAAATTAATTTTTTTCAGAAGTGGAGGCAATAATAATAAAAAGCAGAACCACAATTTTAGCAGAACGAAGAAAACTGGGTGTTGATAGAACAATAGACCTTTGATTAAAACAATATTCTTGGGGTTTTTTTTTCCCCAGCTAGATAAGCTGAACAAGATCCTCTCAGTTAAGATGTGCAAGATTACTCATTTTAAAATGGTTATTTTATGTTTGCCTGTGTTCAGATGCTTATAGCAAGAGAAAACTTCCAACCTTCACCAAGACAGAGACTGTATTTTGTTAGGATAGTAGACTTTCTGTGTTCCATTCAGCTCAGCACAATTAAGCTTCTGGGTTTAGCATTTGCTGTCTGCCACCAGGATTAATATCTTAGTATTTTCTTCCTACTCTATGGTTACATTTCAAGAATTAAATGATCATTCAGAAAGTTGGCTTCAGTTTATGAGCTGTTAAACCTAAGAGAGATATAGTACATCAAAATGAAAAGAAATAGTTGAAGTGATAATCGTTAATGTTAACTTTGTCCTTAGAGTCTTTATCACTTGACATATAATGTGCACCCATTCCTGTTGCAATAATTTCACTCATATTTAAAAAGACTATTTTTTTATGGAGGATCCAGAAGATATCTTTGTATTGTTTTGTCCTTTGTGAGAAGATGCACTGAGAATTCTGGACACAGAAATCTTGAATTTGCACCCCTGGGATGTCTGGCACTGTCAGATGAAGTGAAATTGTCCCCACACTACCCTATTAGCAGACCTCAGGATGGATTTGGAGGCTTAGTGACAGTTCAGCTGTTGTGGCCTTTCATTTTTTTCCTCCATCATTAAGGATCATCGAGGAAGGAGACTAGTAGGATAAACTGAACTCAACTGGTTGAGTTGTACAGATAACCGTTCTCTGGGATCCTGGCAGAAACCGCTACCTGCCTTCACACTCCAAAAGAAACATCTGATGAGGCCAGAAATTTCCAAGCAGCTTCAGGCTAGGTTGGGCTAGCTAGGCCGATTGGTAAGCTCTCTCCCAAACAAGACGTTTTCTTTGTAAAATGATTCCTTACACAGGAATCTTATATAGGGATTTCATTTGCAGTAATGAGCTTTTCTGTGTATGTTCAAAAAAGCTCAAATCCATGTTTATTCTGGCTAAATTAAAAAAAAAAGCTAATAATTGTCTAATGCTAATAGGTGTCACTACCTCTTATTGTGCTGTCACTCCCCCTCTGCTTATATTAAATGTAATTTTTTTCTTTTTCTATCATTTTAATTTTTATTCACCTAGTATTTGGCATTCAGGTCCAAAGTTCAGGCAAATATAACAATCATTTGAGAAATACTCACCAGACAAGTATTCATGCACTCTTGTATCACCTGACATATGGTGAACAAGCTGATGAATGACTCAGGATTTAAATGGTAATTACCATTCATCATTATAATAGACTTGCTAATTCATAAATTCTTGGTAAGCCAATTTTCTATAAAAAGGTTAATAATAAGAGTGGGAAAGAAGGAAAAAATAGCCCTAGTGTGATAAAAAATGTAAAAGCTAGAATATCTTCACTGCCACACATCCCTTGTAATGATTGAGTAATTTTACACCAAAGTGCTTGCTTATTGACACAATACCACTTGCAGTACCAGGGTTCTGATGGAAACAAGGGAAGACAGAAAATCCCAACCAAACTGCTAGGTGAGTCTGACAAAGACAAAGGAACTAAGACAGACACACATGGCAAAGGCAGACAAGATCCCACTCACTCGTTTCCTAGTTTTATTGTTTTATTGGTGACAATGACATATTCTGAGAACTGCTCACAACATGCACGTTAGAGAAAACTGTATGGAAATGTTCCTGGTACTCCAAAGCAAAGCTGTGAGAAATACATCTAAAGTCCTCTCACTGCTATTAGCCTCATTGAGTACTCTATAAGTTCCTCTGAGCAAAAGGAATGTTAAGTTTTCTCTGTTTTGGATAAAACAAGAAAAATGCAAAAACATGGGAAAAAAAGAAAAAAACAAAAAAAAATTGCTCATTTTATGATCTTTATCTGAAAAAGCACTGTGAACGTAATTTACAAACCCTCTGGAAAACAGCAATGTAGACTGGAAAGAACATATACAGGCAACACTGAAATTATATATATCCAGTGCTCAATATAGCACTTATTTGCCCATTAGATAATGTACCTAAATGCACACAAATGCAAATTCTTCTTCCACCTTTAATCCTCATGTCACCACATCTTTTTCTCATAAGAGGACAAAATGGAAAGGCTTTCTTGCCCCACCAAGGCATGTTGTTTTTCTGTCCACCTA
The DNA here is from genome assembly GCA_013397565.1 of Ptilonorhynchus violaceus. NCBI lineage: Eukaryota > Metazoa > Chordata > Aves > Passeriformes > Ptilonorhynchidae > Ptilonorhynchus > Ptilonorhynchus violaceus. The sequence goes on from VZRJ01004190.1 coordinate 686,264, forward strand.
CATCCTCCTACTCCTTCTCTGAGTACCACAGATGTGGAAATTACAATAAATTACACGGTGGATGTACTTTTTACTTCAGATGCAACACTAAGGAGGCTGGGGACAGGGAAGAGATGCATCTGTTTGCGAGGAACTGAGGGACAAGGGGAACAGAGAATAAAAGAAGTGATGTATGGAAACTCGGTGCCCTCCCCCCTCTCCACTGTTATGGTTGTGCAGGGCACAAGTTCAAGGGAGTGAAGTAGTCAAGTTAAAGTTGATTTTTTGATCATTTTAGCCTTCATTTGGAACCATGCAGGGAAACTTGCCCTTTCAATCTGTTGCACATTAGGTATCAGGGTGATTGGACAGATCTTGGATATTCAGGAATAAAGGATTTGGATGGGAAAAAAAATCAACCCAAAGCTATTGTGCACTATGTAACACCATACTGGGATTATGAATAATACTGACATTTACTACAATATACTGTATGTTCAGGAAAGTTTATAATACGGTTAATCTTACTGACTGCTTTCCTCCAAAACAGTCTTGTAGCACCAGAATATGAAATTCCTGCCAAGCCAGACTCCCTTTTGCATCCGTTTTCCCTTTCCTTGTCTCTCTTGCAAACATACCTTTTAAAATATCAGAACTGATTCAAATTTAAAAATGGATGTTAAAACCCAACCTGTATCCCAAACTCAGGGGACTTTTTTGAAATGAACAAAGTTTAAAAATATGTTTAGAGCACCAGATTTTCAACCAGCTCCTTAAATAAGGAAACAAAGATGTAAAGCATTAAAATGTGCTCTGTGTGAGGACTGGACTTCAGAGTGTGTTTATATTTGGAACTTTGGATAATTTGCACAAACTATTTTCAGTTGCACAGATTATAAAAATTAGGCAGTGTGAAGATTATACAAGACACAGTAAGAGGGTATCTATGCCATTTTTTCTTTTTGTTTACTTGACAGTATATAATGGGAAATGCTTATAAAGCAAAACAGAAAGCACATGAGATAACTTCAAAACAAAAGAAAAAATACGAAATAAGGCAATGAAGACATCATTCTAAAGAGCAAAAATTCAGGCCTAATATTATAATGCAACTACTTTTCAAGCTACATTATCAAGCTAAGTAGAAAGTTTCAGAATAGTGCATGTCTCCTCTATTGCAAAACTGATCAAATTAATATAAAGTGGCAGTAAAAAAATTTTAACACTGGTTTTCAGAAAGAGAATAAATTGGCATGACTTTTGTTCTAGTTTTTGTTTATGCTAAGCCAAAAGATTGAAAGAGATATCATGAAATTATTAACAAATATCACTGCATTTTTTGTTTACCTAGGGATACAAAGCATAAAAACAGTCTGCTTTTGGGTCAGCTGCAATGGGGAGTTAAATTGGAATAAAGTGAATCAAAATGCTTTTGCTCAGTCAACTACATAATCAAAGGATAAAGATTCCACTGAACAATTTAGTATCTGACTTTCCTAACTAACCTTTTTGTCATAAATCAAAATATTTCATTTTATTTTTAAGAGTTAGTCTTAGCACTGGTGATAAAGAGAAAGGAAGAGAACAGCATGGATAGCTGTGGGCTATCCATGTGTATACCAGTAAGGTCACACATCCAGAGACTCTTGTGACATCACAATAAACACAACGATAAAGCTCTGGTGGATTGGGAAATCACTGACAACAGGAAGGTATCATTGGACTCAGTTTGTTTGCACCATACTTTTTTTACCTAGTTATTATATGCAAAATATAATTTTTTGATTTCTAGGAAGAATATGTCATCTCCTTGCTGATCTGTATTTTGATGTCTTGGAAAGCTCAGTTTATTGAAGATTTTCTGTCACTGAATGAGAGCATCATAGGGTTTAATTTACATCACCATTTCAGGGTTGAGCTGCTATTGCTGAACAGTGGGATACGGAAACAAAGAATGGAGATTAGTACATAGGCCCACATGGTTGCCATTAGATGCTTGAAAACATCCTTTAAAGTGACTCATTTGCTAGCTTTACTGTTTTCAGGATTAAGTTCTAGAATTGGCCAAATATTTTCCAGAGGCTGAACGCTTGCAACTCTCATGAATTTACTGCTAAACATAAGCTATTGAATTTGATGGAAGGAGAATGTAAATGTTTGGCCTCAGAGTCTGTGTTGCTCTTATGGAAATTTTGAGAAATGAAGTTGTGTGATCTTAGGAATATTTGAGGTTTTATATCACAGCTTTTCCAATGCTTTCACTGTAGGATTGTATATTACTTTTGATGGCTGGTTTTTTTGTCTTTTAACAGATGTATATTCTTTGTAATAAGGTTTTCTACTTATTGATATTTTGTAAGGAGAGATTATCATGAGTATTTCTATCTGTGGAAATACTTCTTTTTTGCTCCCCAGTGGGTGAATCAGTGTTTTGCCCTTTTTCATGACCTTCAGAAAACATTATCTTTATGCCACTGTATAAATCTGTAATTATTTCACCCACAGTATGTGCAACCCTGCCCCAAAAAGGCTAAAATAGGACAGGAATAGTTACATAAAAGGTGATGGTGGTGACCATAAATATGGAAGAAAATATGAGAGGCAGGCCAGAGAAGAGCAATTGCAGAAGAAGAGAGTATTCCATGTCACAAATGGCATGGTGAAAGGCAATGCAGAAGAATTGATGACCATCATTTGTATCACAAGAATTGACGAAACCAAGTAGAAATTTAAAAGACCACAAGAAATATTCTTTTACTCAGTGAATGAAGTAATTGAAATTCTTGACACGAATGACCATGAAGTCTGTTAACCATAGTGGTGTACTTACTGCCTTCTGCTCAGAAAATCTCCCAACCATGAGCTGCAAGACAAGGAAAAGTTTCCAAAACCATTTTCACTATGTCCCTGTCTCTTTAATTTTTGCAATTATTCATTGACACCATAATATAGCCTTGGGAAAACTCCTTGTTTCATGTGGGCTGAATACTGTAGGTGATTGTGGTGGTTTCTCCTAACTTTAGTCCTAACAGTTGGTTTCTGGTACTCCTAATTGGTTTCTTTTTCACTGGCAGAGTCTTCTGGCTCCTTAAAGTGGCAATGGCACAAGTGAAAAAGCCATGTGGAACATTTTTGGGCAATGCAAGCATATGGTGTGGTGCAAACTGCAGAATACAGTACTGGTGTTCTTCCTGATGTTGGTCTTTTATTAGGATGTGGCTGTTTAATGCTGATGTGTAGCTTTCTTGGAGAACTGCCACAAAACTTTCCAAAAACTGCTAGCCCCACACCTTGGTCATTCACTATGAAAGAAAGTGTTCTTGGCTTTGAGATTTTTGGGTTAAGAATGCATTTTTTTCATTTAAAAAAGGAATAGAATGTAGTTCCAAACTCTCTGGCTGCAAATAAGCAACAATTTGCAAACACACCTTGATTATTTCTGAGAGAGAAGTCTTTCAGTGGGGCTTTCTTCTTGCTCAAGGTCAGATAACTTTCACAGTACTCATACCATCTACAAGATTTACTATCAGTTGTAAAAGTAGCTGTGAAATATAGTTTTATTCTTGATATCTGGAAGAGAGTTTGGTGTTGTAACTGGTCTATAAATTATAAAAGTAAATATACATGCATGAATACTTTGAGGTGTAATGCATGTACTAAACGCAGTATATGTACCATCAAGTATTTCAGAAATATCTAATATGTTCTTAAATATAATTTCTGCTTTTTTCCCTCACTCCATAAACTGAGCAAATGTCTCTGGAGTCATGTATCTGCACTCAAGATTTAGTCATGTGCTACCAAATCATCTGCATGAGGAAACACAAAGGCATCCATAGCATAAGCCACCTGCTCTGTGGATCTATAGCCACTGATAATAGTATTTGTGGCCAGTTTACCATTACCTCCTTGTCCCTTTTCTTTCCTCCCATGCAGATTTGTAAAGAACCCAGACTCCTCCAGATTATTTAATACATCAGTCAGGAGTTTTAAGCCGGTAGGGAAAAGGTAGAGGGAATAAACCACACTGAGCGGAAGGTTGGCCAAGCTTAGTTTTCCTATGGATTAATGAGGGAGCAGCCAAGCCAGCCACAGGTGTCAATGTAGCTCATGATGAGGGTGTGAACCCTCAAATGACAGCTGTGTTCTCTCTTTTCTCTCAGCACCACAGGTTAGATGCAAATGAAGATTTCAGAAGAAAAGCCATTTTAGAGACGTGGTTATCTTGGAAGTTTCTGGATGTCAATTTGGTTAGAAAATTACACAGCAATGAAATTACTTTAGTACAGAAATGTTCTTACTACATTTTTCCTCTTTCTGTGATGATCTCAAGTACACAATGGTTATTCCCTTGTGCTGTAAATCCATAATGTATATTATGGGGTTTGGCTGACCAAAAGGCTTCAGAAAATATTTCAACTTGTTCTTGCACTGTTCATCTTGGTTTTGAGCATTGAGCTCATTGTCCACATTGCATGACTGATCTTGTGCTTAATTCATTCACAGCTAAAAAGAAATTTCAATTCAGGACTTAAGCAGAGAAGCAGCACTTTGTGGATTTCTGCATATGTTTGCAGGAAAGTCCCTTTTCAACCAAAATAAAACAAATACCTGATGGTAGCTAGTTACATATTCACATAGATCTCAGGGCTCTATATGTAGTGTCATGTTCTGTGAGGGCACTGTAATAGGTTGGAGCCTTCAGCCTCATTCTCAAGTGCTGATTGTGCTGAGCATCCATTCCTGAAAAATAAAATTGCTATGTTCTCCCCCTGAAAAAGGCCACCTCTTTGTGCTCCTGATAGCATGGTAAACCTGAAGGGAGAAGGACCTCTTAGCTCTTCAGAGAACATACACAGCATAAAACTTTATTTATAATTCCTTCAAAGAACCTATTTGAGCCAAATTCTCCAGCTCTTCCTCAGGTGGTTCATTGTGTTTGACTCTCATGACAGCTAGGGACTCAAAACTCCTATTCTTCTGACTAAGCCAGTTTCACTCCATCTGATGAAGCTCAAGAACTTCTCTCTGTTTTCTTGAAACATAAGGAACTGTACCTAGTGCTCGATAATGCTTTGATTCTTAAAGCCTGTCCAAACAGCCATTTCAACACAGGAGGTATCTGACAACACAGGATTTGAAAATCAACCTGTTTACAATTTTAATTCAATAATTAAAATCGTAATCAGAGCAGGTGATAGTTGTTATTTAGGAGCCATGGCTCCACTGAAGATTGAGCTCTGGGGGAAGTATGCATGATTGTCTGGGTTAGTTCAGATGATGCTGCAGTTATATCGCAGTTACAGTGAATCACAGAATGATAGAATGCCTGAGCTGGAAAGGACCCAAAAGGATCATAGAGTCCAACTCCTGGCCCTGCACAGGACAACTCTAAGAATCCCGCCATATTTCTGAGAGTATTGTCCAAACACTGCTTGAACTCTGTCAAGCTTGGTGCCATGGCCCCTTCCCTGGGGCGACTGTTCCAGTGCCCAACCACCCTCTGGGAGAAGAACCTTTTTCTTATATCCAACCTAAACATCCTCTGACACAGCTTCATGCCTTCATTCCCCTGGGTCCTGTCACTGGTCACCAGAGAGAAGAGATCAATGAGTGCCCATCCGCTTCCCCTTGTGAGGCAGCTGTAGATTCTTCCCTCAGTTTCCTCTTCTCCAGGCTGAACAAACCAAGTGACCTCAGCCACTCCTCGTATCCACCCCCTCTACACTGGTCACCATCTTGAAGAACAGTTATGTTGTCCTCCTTTTTTTTTATGAAGTTCAAATCTTCCCACAAAAAGGTGTGTGGGACCATCAACAACACAGTTAAATCTTCACTAGCAGAGGTATTGAAAATAATTTTAAAAAAATCTGACATTCTGGAAAAAATAAGCATGAGCTAATAATATTTCTCAGCTTTCTTCAGCATTGTTCCCAAAGATCTCCAAACACTTTGCAGACATGATTTCAGTGTCAATATCTCAATAGTTCATTGTCTCATAGAAGGGGAACAAACAGCTGAGCAAGAATGCCGCCTTCTTTGAAGCGCCGATCCCTGTAACATAAAGAAATGAGAGCTATAAATTTCACTCCCTTTGAAGATGTCTGTTCTTAGATGATATGATTGGCATCATCAAGGCAAGTTAAGTATATAAGCATGTGTTTAAATTTAGGCCTTGAATAGCTCTAATAGACCAAAATTTCAAGGTACTGGAGTATCTAACTTCTTTTGCAGGCAAGGCAGCTCAGTTTGGCTCCTGCTGTTGTTTGCAAAATGACAAAGCCCAGTACCTCAAGATAAACACAACCTCAGCCATCTCCTCCTGCATTAATAGCTGGACCAAGCTGTTTACTAGCTAGGACAGCTCATTTGCAGTAGGCCACACCATATTTGATCCACAGCCAGATAACACTATAGCTTCTGTAAAGGACTCAGTCACACAATTGTCAGCAACTAAAACCAGCAGCTGCAAGATCACAACTGTGCACGATAGTCCTGACCCACAGACTATTTCAGTCATTTGGCCCAAACCCATGCACGGAAAACTCAGAGTACATATGGAAGGAGAGACAAATGAAGGCAGGTTTCTTCATGTGTTGCTCCAGGGCATTACGAAGTCTCTTGTGCCTCCTCTTACCCTTGTCAGAGCAGTAAACTAAGCCAGCTCATGGAGGTGTATTAGAACTAAGCAAAGCTTCCTCTGGACCTTATCAACATAAAATATACAGAAACCCCAGAAGTCTGCAAAGTTATTTCAGAGGCTAGAAATCCTCCTGTGATGGTGCAGGTATAGGAATAAAATGTTCTGTGTATATTTTATGTAGCTGTATATTTTGAGAGAAATTTGAGATCACCCTCAAAGGGGAAATTTCTCTTATGAGGTAGGGCTGAATGATTTTATTTAAAATTAATAATAAGAAATGAAAGAGCATGTTGTTTCTCTAAAGTCCAAGTTGTAAAATATATTTGTTTAGATTTTTTTTAATTTTTTTTTATTGCTCTTTTGATATTTTATGTTCTTAGATGACTACAAAGATTTAAACAGAATTTCTACTTTTGGCTCAATAAGATTTTAAAGAGTTTTAGCAATAACAGTGCCAATTCAAACTTACTTCCTACTAAAGAGCAAACCCAAGGAATGCTTAAATTTTCTGGTTTAAATTCTTCATTAAAAAGTAAAAGTTTAAATTGGCAGGAAAACTGCTGTTTAAGCTGCTAGTACACCAACATCAGAGAAAGCTGAGTTTTAGCCCTTGGTACTCTGCCAGGTACTGTTTGCATATAAGCAAGATAAAGAGAGAAATAAAGCAAAAAAAAGATGGGGTAAGATAATTTTTATTTAGTCTGTGATACCCTAATGGATTTAATGTTAAGAAATAAAAGTTTATGAAGTATCTCTTGAGACCATAACCAATGGACTTTCAAAATCTGTTGGTTTGCACTAGCCAGCAAGTCTGAAAAATGGTAAAATATAACTGCAAAGCACAGTCTTGTATGGTCAAATGATTGGCACATGTTTCTGAAGAAATATCCTTATAACTTATTTAAAGCTCTGCTTATGAGTAATATGTCTTTTTGCTCATGAGTGAAATAATTATGCATAGTATTATAGCACTTAGTTCTCTTAAAAGTTATAGCATTAGGGTCCTGATGTTGTAGTTTGGCATTTCAGCTGTAAAAACTGAGTTTTCACATTAATATCTCAGCCACTCTGGATCCTAGCCACCTAAACCTTGGCAGGCAGGTTTGTCTGCCCAGATGATTTTTTTAATAGTTTAAGGTTAGTTAGGCCTTTTCTGTACAACAGCCAAAAAATTTGTTTGGAGCTATTATATAGTATTTTTTTAACCAGCTGCAATTATAACATTATTCTATTAAAAAAAAAAAAAGGGACAATCTGCTACTTGTCACCAATTTTTATGACTGATGCACTTTGGATTTTTAAGCAAAAAAAAAAGTGCTTTAAAACACCCCAAAGACAAACCATGAAAATTAAGTGTTGGTCCTTGGGACAAGTAAATTCTCCAGCAGACCTTAACAGTTCCACTTTACCTAGGCAACCTGAGTGGCCAAAAAAACCTACTTACCAGAAGTTTAAAAATGGCTTTCTGCTCTTGAACCACAGCATGTCAGTCTTTTTTTGCTGTGCCTTATGTAAGTCACCTGTGGGGAGAGACAACCATTTCCAAACTGGTGTGGCCAGCGAGCCACCACCAATCATCAAAATTTCTCACAGGCCACTGCACACTCTCATCATTAATCTTTTGAAGAACATTTATAAATTATCTGACTCTGGGGACCTAATATGTCGACTTCCTGGTCCAGCACTATATTTCAGACCAGAGCCTGGTAGTCAAGAAGATCAAGTTTTCCTGTGGGCCTCAAGATGTCAGTGCAAAAAATTGTCTCCAATGTCAGCTGTTCCTTTGCCTGAATAGTCAGAATGGGCCAACCTAAAATATTCTAGACTATCACCAATCCCTGAAGTGTCTGATAGTTTTATTTGAATTAAAAAAAAAAAAAGCCTTCTTTGTTATTCAGCAGGCAAATCATGCAGATTTAGAACATAGGCATTTTTAATAGACTGGATTAAGATGAGGATCCTAATCCAACTGAAGCTTATAATAGTACTTACAGTCAGAGAAATGCATATCACTGATCCTTTGATTCACTGTCTGAACTAAAAATCTTAGACAATGTGTATTACTTTGATCCAAAACTGAAACAATATAGGTTTCAATGGCTTTTGCAGGTTTTTTTAAAAAAAATCTAAGCCACGAAATATTCAGTTTTGCTTGGAGAATTTTTTAAGCTCTCTTTTTTAAACTAAACTATATTTAAATTTGGAATGTTGTTTCAAACTGAATAAATCAAACCACTGCAATTAGAACCTGTCTAAGTGAATGTTTTGGCTGGAAAAAGAAATTATTTTCCCCTCTGATCAAGCAGTAAAAATACAACATGATTTCACAAGTTCTTTTCATTAACTCATATCTACATTATTTCATGATTATTAAACAAACAAACAGAATTTATTCCTGCTTTCATGGATCTTCAGGCTTTTCTGCAGATTTCATGGTTAGGCACTAACAAAGAGCATCTTTTTAAAGAGTCCATTACACTGCTAATCCATTGTCCCATGCGTAAAACAATGTTCTCCCCTCATATATGTTCGTGTTATTTAAAATATATATCCATTTTTGCTTTTTTAACTGTATTTTATTCTGACATGTACATGCTAAAAAAAATTTGACTAGAAGAGCATAGGTTGAACGATCTGTCCTTCAGTTTGTCATCAAGCCTTCTTACTAATGCATCATATTTCTTATTACTTTGGAAAAAAAATTTGTCATCCGGCAAACATAGTCTTCTGTGCTTTCACATGTTGTTGCCATGTTGTTGTTGTAGCTTTCCATATGAACAGAATTACAGCCAATGCTGAAGTCTTACACTTGAGACAGCATTACTGCAGTAATATTAATGTCATCATCTCTTTCCATGTGCAAAATATCTAAGCAATGCATTTAGTAACTGCATTGCAGACTTCAGCGTTGGAGTCCCTCTTACTTTCCTATCTTGGATGTAAAAGCCTTCTATTAGGAAAAGGAGATCCCAACTGGAATGAGATTATAATGCAATCATCTGGTTCAGAGCATTATGCCATGATTTTAGCAGCATGCTAGAAACTCCCTCTGCTCCTGGGCTTAATGAAATTTGAACTTATTATATGGTTCAGCACAGTTTTTGGAAGACAACCAATAAGTATGGGAGGTTTGCAGTTGAAACAAGGGGCTTGTTTGCCAGGATTTGACTCTCTCGAGGAAAGCTAGCTGCAGGGCCAGAACTCTTCTTTTCATTGGATACAGAACAGCTATGCTCATAGCAGTGTTTACTGGTGATGGCAGTCTGTGATAGAGCAATATCTTTTCAGCAATACTCTAACTAGAAAATATGCAGTAACAACTGCAGCTGCATACCTGCTCAAAGGCGCTTTGCCATTGCATAATACAAGATTCAAGAAGGGGCACTTGATGGCTGCGGTGCATTTAAATGTGGAAATCCACCTATTGAGTAAAAATCACATGCTACACCTTTCTAGGTGTTACTTTATGGTGAAATTATAATATGAAGATATGCTGGACTGAAAAAAGGAAAGGTGTGTACCTGCACACAACTTCTTGTTCTATTTTTCAGGCTAACAGCTTAGCTGTAACAATTGTGCATTACCTAAATAACATCTCAAGGGGAGCTGGAGATAGAACCTTGATGTGTCCTGATTGTACGTGTGTGAGTTTGTGCTCTCAAAGGATGGTCCTTAAAAAACTCCCTGCTGGAAGCTATTGTGCATATTGCAAAAGGACCGTTGCTAAGTGCCAATTGAGCTGGTACTGTATACTTGCCATTTTAAAAGAAGATTTCATACCACTTGATTATGTTAAATAGAAATGTTTGAAATTTAAACTGAATTACATCAAAATGGCACAGTAGTTATATGTCTAAAGAGCTGCTGCTACTCACTCTCATAACTAATGTCAATCCCTTCTGGTAGACAGTTTTATGTGAAACCATGGTAGAGTATATTACGGGTGAAGTTTAGAGAGCCTTGATATAAAAAAAGTCATAAATAAATACTACCTTAAAACCAGGCCTGCGTTTGCATTTACAAGCAAGAACTCCTTTACAGTAAAGTACTGTCCTTAGCTAAAAAGATATGCTGTTTTTTAATTCAGAACTTCATCTTTAGCCTTTAGGTAGCTCTAGGGTGTCAGTTTTTTCTGTCCAGATGATAACTATTTGGGGAACTTGGTGAACTCTTGTAATGCAATCTAGATATATATTTATCATAAATAATGCAGAAATTACCTCAAGACCAGCTTACCAAAAAAAGAGAAAGAATAATATTAGCAATATATAGTCAACATCAGAATCTGATTCTTGGAATCAGAAATCCAAGATCATTATCAGGTCCATTTGGTAGAGAAGAAGTAAAGGCTAAAAAAACAAAATGGAAAGAGACGAGCACTTTGTATGTACAAATCTGGTATTTTTATGATCCATAACTACTAATAATACATGCAGAGATGGGTAAAAATAGTAAATTACCTTTAAAAAGCTGCTTCAGGATTTATTAATTTGAGAGAAATTTGGTAAGTAGTTCTGGGGGAGGAAACAAAAGGAAAACAGATAAACCAATTTTACTAGTTGCAAAACATATGCTTTTAAGTATTATTTTTAAATTATCTTCATACTCTTTGGGTCATTGCAAGGCTGTTCCTCGATTCTTATTTTCTGTAGTTTACTAATTTAGTTAATTTCTATTTTCTATTCAGTTGACAATGTTGCTGATTCAATAAGTAAGCAAAATTCTTTCACTAGTAGTTCTGGTCCTTAATTTGAAACTCCTTCAAAACCTTTTATTCTCCAGTTTTCCTACCGTTCTCTTTCGAATGTTTGACCACTGGTTGATTACTTATTTATTTTATTTTAACCTGAACAAGCAAAAAATAATTTCCTGCAGTTTTCAGTCGCCTGTTGCTCTGAGTTAAAAAAACAGTGATCATTATGGTTAAATTTGTGTCAGGGAACAATCAGCTACAACATATCTAGTAGTCATGTTAAAAAAGCACTGTTATACAATTATGCCTGCAAAAAAAGCTCTTTCAAGGATGGAACTATATACACTCGCAAAGCAAATGACCTTGACTAAGAGGGTGTGCAGCATATTAGGTTTTACCTTCTACTACCATAACTTCCTTTGCACTTACATTAATGTTTACAGTGCAAATGCTGTATCAATTATAGTAAAGAAGTAAATATTGTTTAAGTATGGACTGATGAATTACCGCATAAGTGAATAAGAAAGTGTTGGAAATTGACGAGTATGTAGTACATGTGACATACATTCTGTTGCAACATTAATTCGCTTGCTGAAATATTTTTAAATGTGGGGATTTAAAATGATAAAGAAAATCTTTTTTTTTACATTTTGCTTTGAATTTTTATGCTGAATTTTATTGAAACATACTTTTTAAAATCAGTCGTTTTAGTATTCATTTTTATCAAATTATAATCTTTTACCACTTAATAATAGAGGAGCAGAAGCTTTTTAAGCACATAACAACGGTGACAATTTGATGGAATTCAGTTTGAGTAATAATTTTATCAAATAATATATTTCTTTTAAAAAATAGGATTTATTAAAACATTATCCACAATTTAGGCAGAATGGGAAAGCAAATGTCATTTTAAAACACACGACCCACCTTTGCTGACAGCACAGCACAATCACAACATATTATAGGAAGTGTTGGCATGCTTTGGAGTACAGGATGACTCTATCAATAGATTAATAAGCTTACAGATGAGTGCCCAGCATTTCTGAGCTAAATACTACTTATTCACTTCTTCCTGTGCATCTCCGTGGTTTTAATAAGTTTTCATGGGTTTAACTCAAGACAGGATATGATTCTCAGCACCTGAGGTGTGAAGACACACTCGTGTGACATAGACTAAAACATTCATAGACTCACAAAAATCAAATTTTGCTCTCTTTGAACATCTTCAGGACTGATGTTCCAAGGAAGGTGTAGTTCTGGAGACAGGGTCTGGCATAAACCAACATAAAAGCAAACTCAGCATGGATACTTTTAGGAAAGGTCAGCGCAAATAATCAGAGGCATTCCTTCAGCAACCACAGATCTTCAGTTGAAGGATGGAAATAAAATTCCTTAACTTCAAATTCTTCTGTGGATTAACAAAAGATGCAAAACATCCTTAAATACAATGAACTATTATGTATAAAAATTAGCAGGGACTGAAAGCAAATGTAAAGGTCTATCTACATAATTTCAGAAATGGAAACTGTAAATATCAGTGAGATCCAGAAATATTTCTTCCCAAACTTTAGCTCCTCACACAAAACTCCCAAGAAGAGTTTCTTCCAAGATGCCTGGGCTGTCTTGGTAAAACATCAAGCTTATGATATTTCCATGTTTGAAGCTGTTTTTTATCTCTATAGAATGTTTTAAATTTTTTTCTAAGGATTAAGATGTTTACCTGGGAGGAAGATGAGTCGCATCCTCCATTCCCAAAAGTCTAGAAAATTCAGCAGTTCAGACTGTAGACTCAGCTAGGCAGACAAGCATCTATATCTGCTGATGGTCCAGCGACCTCTTAGAGAGAAAGTATGGCCTGAGCGGGACTGGCCGGAGCAGGGACACATGACATCACAGTAGTGGCCAAGAGTCTGATTTCATTTAGTCAATGAAAGAATATAGTACTATGCATACAAAGGGAAACACTGTCAATCAAAGAGCCTGAGAGTGCTCCAGCCCTTGTGCCTCACAGACTGCAAGCAAGGATACCTAATGTGTTAATGAGAAGGGGGGGAAAAAAAACCCAATGGAGATTTAGAGAGACAATCATGGAAGGGAGGGACAACTGTCTTGCCAGGAGGAGGGTTCGAAGGAGGGAAAGGAAGAGAGATGAGGGAGGAGAGAGAGCACCCTCTTCCTTTCAGCATCATCATGCTAGAAGGTAAACTATCATCAGCTTCTGGTTTTGAAGGTCTCTACCTTACCTTTATTTTTAAGATGTTTATTAATGGAAGAACTCATAAAAGGCCATTTTCATTTCTTCAGGGAATACTGTAAACACAAGAAGTCTCCCACTTCAGACGAAAATCAGTCCTCCAAACCAACTAACTTACTGAGTATCTCCTTGGGTTAGTACATCTGCCATGGAAACAAGTCCATTTCTTCCTAGGGTGAGATCAGGCCTTTTTATACTGTTGTGGTTTGACCCAGTGTGAGACAATTTGATTGGTTGAAAACCGGTAAAGGACAGTTCTATGAGCCATTTAGTGTTCCTGTGACATCTCTGTGAAAGGAATGTTAAAAAAACCCCAGGAAGTGATGTGACATATACATAAGTGCTGACTTGTCAGAAAGTGCTGGAAAATAATCTTATTAAATGTTTATTATTTTACTAAGAAGAAACTCTGCAGTTTACTTAATCACAAAGGATGGGACATGAACAGTGTAAAATATTGCACATTTTTTACTAACCTTAACCATAAACCTTAGGGCAGGCTTTCAGGATGTAAATTCCTTCTTCAGATAAAAACTTGTCTTCCATTAAAAAAAAAAGTGTTTGACTTGGTTTTCTAGTTTATTTTGAAAAGTTTGTATAAGCCTTTTGCATTCAATGTCTTAGCTGAGCAGCATGGATACTGCCTCATGAACATGTACATGAACAGGTTACCTTGAAGAATTCCAATGTTTCTAATACTTAAGATTAATTCCAGGTGGTTTTTTTTGACCTCTAAAACATCTGTAACGTAATGGTGTTATCACTATTCCATTCACTTCTCCTGAACAATTTTGCTGCAAGAACTTTCTTGTGGATGCTCTTAATATTTCACAAGTGTTCCATAAAATACCGCTGTCTCTTTAGAATTTACCATATTCTTTTCCTGGCTGTAACTGCAGACAGAATATAATTCTTTTGGTGGTCTGTATGAATATTCATAAGTGACAAGTATTCTGAGTTCTAAAATATCGGATCGGGAGGTTTTACAATTATTAGATCAGGGCTTTTCTCAGTTGTACCCTGGGATTAAAATGTCTTTATTTCAGTGCAATAACAGAGGAAGAACACAAGATTACAATAGATTTAACAAAAAGGAGATAACTTTGCATTATTTTTCATTCTTCTTTCAGTCTCCATCACGAGGATGGAGTCATGCTGTGACATTCTTCTCTGGGTATTGGAACATGAGAATGATATACTCGACTTTGAATGTCTCAAGTTTTGTAATGTATAATAGTTGAGTTTTACTTCTTTCACCCCAGTATTTTGCATTTTGATAGGCAAGTGCCACTTCACCGCTGAGGCCCTTCTGCTGACCTTTAACACAGCAGGTAGCTTTAGCAGTGCAATTATCACGAGGGGTTGTGGTGTCCTGGAGGAAGTCAGCATGTGCACATGTACAAACTGGGATATCAAGGATGTAAAAAGCAGAGGAGCACATACCAGGCAAAAGAAGTCATTTGATCATGACAGCCCAGTCAAGCCAAAGTCAGAGTGATGGTTATGTCAGAAATTCTTGCTTAGTCTCCTTCATGCACTTGAGTGAAAACATAAGAGGCTACAGATTAAAGTGACCTCATTTCACTTTCTCTGAAACTACTACTGTTTCCAACTCAGAAAGTTTTGCCTAGCAGTTGAATAACAGGAAATCAACATACAGGAATGTGATTTACCTGCTTGATGCATAGTTATTAAGTTTGATTGCTGGTTTCCAGTTTCACCACTGAAACTGGTTCTTACACAGGTCATTGTTTCCAAATGTGGGTGCCTAAAGAATAAATAAAAATCAGGGTGTTCATCCTTATTTTATAGAACTACCTTGTATGAGAAAACCCCTGGGATTTCACCTTAAATAACAAGAGGACACCAATAATACAACTCTCAGTGAGTTATTACTATACCATGTTCAGCAAAGAGCAATCCATGGGCACTACTGTAAGTAGAAGACAGCCCACCCATGAAAGGTAAAGCAAAACTGACATAAATGTCTCACCTACTGCAGTTTGTGCTATCGCACTTGTAATTACCACTACTGGTTCTGAGGAACTGCTCTCAAAACTTGCTTGAACTGAAAATGTTTTTATGACACAGCATATCAGTTATGTGATACTTTTGCCCTTGTAAATATAATTCAAGAAGCTTGTAGGTATCTTCTTTTCTTTAATGAGTAGCACCTTTTAGAAGCACACTTGATACACCATCTTTGCTTTTGCTTTCCTTACCTTCACTATTTCTCTTTTCTTCACTTGGTGGCTATTGTCACACAGTTTGCCTTCCCAAGCTCCAGCCCCCCTCCATCTTCTTCCTATTCTCCCTCCAAACAAAACAAAACAAAGCAGAGCTCTGTTCACTACTTTTTCTTCCCAAGACAAGTTCATGTTTTTTCAACATACTGCAGGAGGACAGCTTATGCTGATTTTGCTGCTTAAATATTATTTTTCATAGTTTCTCTGTTTATTTTTCCAAATGTGCTAAGATACCTCCCAATGAGATCCCTTCTTCCCTCTTCACAACCTTCCCCTGAAGAATCTGAATGTTGCTAATATCTCCTGGGTAAAATCCAGCCACTGTGTCCCCATCAAGTCAAGCTGAATTTACTCCATGCTCTGCAGCTGTTCCATTGTCTCCTTATTACAACACAAGATTCTGTTTGTTTTATTTATTTATCATTTCTAAGTACCAGGCTTTCTGGCAAAATGTTGCCAGCTGGAAGTTACATGGAAAATGTTTAGCACAGCTTTAACACATGCTCCAGAGTATGTGTACACGCATTTCATTCTCGGTAAATCAGCATTTAGGGAATATGGGGAAATAGGCTGTGAAATGCCATCAGCTTGTCCTGGGCTATGGCGCTATTTAATAAAATCTCTAGCAAATACAAATAGCAGAAACTCGTCCAAGTCATTAGTGCATGCATTTGCTCCTCCCTGAGTTATCAATATCAAAAGCATCTTCACCAACTATGTCAATGAAAAATGAAGAAAAATAAATAGAAAAAAATTAATAGGTATTTCTGATGAATAACCATCATCCCTGACTGTGCTAAACCGCATTTCTAATCTCTTTATTTTGGGCATTTATTAGCATTTACTTTGCTCAGTTAAATAAGAATGATGTGTTATAAATAATGTTTATGTCTCTAGGAGTTTATGTAGAGGTTCTTCTGGTTTTCTGTAGCTTTTGCCTCATTCAGAATTAGCTAGTCAAGTTCTCTGTTGACACGGCATAAAATATAGAAATAAGGAATAAAACTATCAGTATCTGTATGAAGTTCCTCAGTTTTTTAGGTACAGTGAGTTACTGCACTGTCTCACCAATCCCGTCATCATTGCTTGGTGCAACAAGAGTTCCAGTTTCAATATCTGCTGCCGTTTGCCCATATCAGTCCAACAGAGACTTTCCACAATACATTACCCAAGCCCATTAAGGGTAGATCTATCTTCCTAGACAAATAAGTCCTTACATTTATGTTGAATTCCCTCCTGTGAATCACAAAAACCAGAGTCTTTGAATGTATCAATTTGAATACATTTACAGGTGACTCTATGTTTTATGCATCCATCAGTAAGAATTGGAAACAAACAGGAAAAAAGTGTAAACTACTGGTGAATACCAAGATCTTTCCACTATGAGTTTCCAGTTGATTCTTCCGAGTTTTCTGGACTGCTATGTAAAATATACTGATCTTTGATAATGATGAATTATTATTTAGTTCTTCTTCAGTAGGAGAATCTTTTCCATAATATTTCTTTCAAATAACACTGTCGGCCAGGATCCATTTGGACCAGAACACAGCTGATTATTTGTGATAGTTTGGATCCTCACTGCTTATACAAATCTAAATAAAAATCAAAACATATATCATAGTATTCCCCTATGTATTAGGCATTAAAGTTCAGTACAGTCCAAATCTGTGAGTCCAAATAAGATAAGGAATTGAAATAAATGTAATATATATCTTTCTGGAGTCATCTCAATATATGTCTGATGCATCGCTTCAACTGAATTTTTATTTACAATTAATATTTTTCCTCTTCCCTCTCTCCAGCATGCCTCAACATTGACTCTAATGGTTTAAGAAAGATTATATTGGTGTAGGAGCAACATGGAACCAAAGAAAGGAGAAAGAAACCCAAAACATGGAGGGTTTCAGATGCATATAAGCCAAAAGATGGCCACTCTATTTTGACACACACTTATTTTTAGCTACCTACGTATTGACCAAAGTGTGGTGAATGTTCAGGATAGTTTGAATCAATCAACAAAAGGATTCATAACAATATATGTGATTAATCAACATAATCATTACCTTACATATCACCTCTGACCTCGGACTTCTTGCATCAAGCCATCAGAAAGGGTAGTTTTCTTATATTTCAACCTTGAAATGTGATATAACTTGATAATGACATTAAGTTGTGACAAAAGGCCTCTAGAAAAAAAAAATAGTCATTTTGACAACTGCCATTGTTTGCTTCTTAAAATCTCCAGCTTGCTTTTTTGAAATAATCTGGAATTGCAGCTCTCGTCCCTATATTACATTAAGCTATGATCATCACAATAGAAGAAAGATATTCAGCTATTAGAGAATGTC